>CAMZMU010000079.1:46146075-46490439 GCA_947311845.1 Poa pratensis | reverse complement strand
TTGCAGGTATCATTGGAAAAAGAAAAGAAGATAGAAGGTAAGTCGCAGACGTCCGGAGCGACTCAGCCATCCCAGATTGAAACTGATTCAGATTCAGCGCCAGTAAACTCCTATTCATTATTGAAAGGACCAGCATGTTTTGGAGAAGAAATACGGCTCACTCGTTTCCCCCCGAACTTCGACGAGTCGCAGCGAGTCACCACCTATCACAGTGACCAAGACCCTGCCTTATGGATAGAAAACTACGAGGCAAGCATGACAGGGCTGATGTGACTCAAGAAATACGTGCAAAATACTTCCACTTGGCAATACAGGGAGAAGCTAGGGATTGGCTATTAAAGCTGCCATCAAAATCAATAAACACATGGGAAGACTTGAAGGACAAGTTCATTCGCAGATTCCAAACAGAAGATATGAAAAACCTTAGACAATGCATTCAAAAGAGGACGAATCAAGCGGCGACTGGATCAAGAGAGTCGGGAGATCCTTGGCTCCGCCAAAAACTTAACAGTACAAGCTGCTGCAATACAAGCTATGAGAAGAACTGTAGATTTGAGCCGCTGGTGCACAAATTAAGTCGCGCTGAGCACAAGATTGATAGTTTCGACCAGCTTTTGGCAACGGCTGACAAGTATGCAAAGACAGATAGAGGGACAGGCGGCTTATCACAGAACCCAACGGGGAAACTGCCAGTCGCGAAGACAGAGCGTCGCGCACACCAGATGCAAGAGCAAGGGAGTGATAAGGCCTTACCCCCTAATAACTGCAAGGGGATCTTCGACGTGCCTTGCGACTTACATCGCAGGAGAGATGGCAGGCCAGCAGGTCACACAAAGGCGCAATGTCATTATTACCGGAGGTGGAAAGAAGGCGACACGCCAGATACAGCTCATAGCAGATCGATGCACCACAAGAATAAATCTAGCTCTCATCAAGAGCCTGACGTTTTACCTAGAAGAAACATAGGACAGTTTCATACAGTGGAGGTACAAACGACGGATGGAAGCCGGAGGAGCAGTCAGATTTCAACGTCAGAAAGGCATCGTCGCTGGACAGAGCAATCGGTTATTTGGAGTCGCGGCGATCATCCCCCAGAAGTAAGAGATCCAGGACAGCCAGCTCTGGTGGTCACGCCAGAAGTCGCGGGATACAAGTTAAGTAAGGTCCTAATGGACGGAGGAGGAAGAGTAAACATCCTATATCAAGACACGCTCCGAAGAATGAATATACCCGAGACAAGGCTGCGACCATCCAGGAAAGAAATTCAAGGAATAATCCCAGGAGCTGTTACGCGACCCATCGGAAAGATAACACTTGAAGTTAGCTTTGGAACAGAGCGGAACTTCCGCTCAGAGCTCCTAGACTTTGAGGTTGTAGCAGTCAAAAGCTCATATCATGCAATCTTTGGAAGAGAAGCCTATGTCAAATTTACCGCTCGCCCCTGCTACGTCTACCTACAGTTAAAGATACCAGGACCAAACGGTGTTATTACAATATATGGAGACAGACAGAGAGCATTGGAATGCGAGAACGCAGGCTCAGTACTCGCAGAAGAAGCTTGTATCGCCAACTCTTCACATGGATATCAGTCGCAGATCGGTGATCGCAGCTCAAAACGAGTCGCGTTGGAGGTACCGCGGAAGCGGCCAACAGGATGCAGCCACCGGATGGTAAATACCCACCGAGAAGTCGCGCATCAGCAAGATAATGCCCCAGAGGTTGCCTTGGTACAAAAAGAAGACAAGAGATGGCGCATGTGCATAGACCCAGCCTCGATCAACAACCCCAGACAAAGGGGCCCAGTTATCGTGAGACCTTACAAAGCAAACTCAATTCAACATAAGTCGCAGCTCAGTGCGGCTGATCGCTTAACAAAGTTGCTCTCTGCTTCAACATGAGATATACATCGGAGCTATCATGCTCGACCCGAGTCGCTTTTAGCAACTCAGAATTGAACCAATCAGGTGTTCAACCCACTCCGTCAGGAGTATTAATTCGCAACTAAGTGCGATGAGTATCAAGTATGCATGGCCTGCGGGGAATAGAAAACCCGCATTAAAGGGCCTGCATCATCATGTAACACCCTGTAAAACATCGAGTGATTATGAAATAAAGCCGGCACCCTTGACATTCAAGGGTTTGTCGTTTCGCCTCAACTATCATTGAGTCGCTGAGTCTTTTGAATTTCATATATCACTGACCCTTGAGGGCTCCTTACGAGCATCGCGAGTACCAATCGCACCTCAAATTTTGCCAAACTAGTGGCAATCCTTAAGCTAGAAGCGTCTTGCATTATGCGACCAAAGTACTGGGGTGTGGCGTCAATCGAGCTTGATTGCCTATCATGGCCGCTCTCGACCCTGAACACACATGTTCCTAGGAAATACTGAGCCGCGCGAGCGTCTACTTAATGGAATTATCAAGAAAAGAACCTGCTTATAGGTCACAAAAATACAGTTTATGATACATGAATATCTTACAGACTAACGGGCATGTCCCACATTATTTATTTTTCCTCTTCCGAGCAACAGGAGTGGGAATTGGCGCGGCTTGTCTCGCAGTTGCAGTCGCAGGTGTCCTAATAATCAGGGCGCCGCCAGACGAAGCAGAAGGGCCACCAGATACTGTTGCTGGAGCGGCAGCCCGAGATGACTCAGCTCCTGAGGACTTTTCCTTCGACATCTTGCTCCCATCAAGATTGAATTTATCAAGATAAGTGCCCAAGTCTAAGTTATCAACAAACTTTGTGGCATACCCGCGCATCCCTTTCCAGATATCGAAGTACTCGCTTATTGGCAGTTCAGTATCATCTGCCCTCATCGCCAGACCGTGGCGAGCAACCTTGCCAACATCTATCTCTGGATAATATGCTCGAAGCAATGTCAAGACATGCGCGGCTCCGGCGCGAGCAGAGGATCGTTTCCAATCAGAGACATAATGTGGAGCCTTGAGCAGTTTATTAATCCAATACTCGCAAGATGTTGGGCCATCAGTCGCAGGAGTGATTACCGTCATAACTTCCTTGGTAACCTTTAAGAAGCGCTGGCTGAGGTCAGACAGATATACCAGTTGATCCTTCAAATTGGAGCGGGACACTGGGGCCTCAGGTCCTATGTCAAAGAAAGAAAAGGCAAGAAATAAGTCAGAGACTAACGAGTGGTTACCCAAAATATGTATGATTAAAGGAATACAAGACCAACCAGCAAGCTGCAGGACGGCTGATTTGACCATGGAGCCAAAACCCTCAAAGGCTTTGAGCAGCGAGTTATATTTTTCATCTCGCGCGGCGAGTTCCTTTGCGTGATCCCCCTTCAGGCGATCAATCAATTCAGTTTTAAGAGCCAGTCCTTCTCGCAAAGATTTAATGACCTCGTCTTTCTCCATGAGTCGTTGCTGCATATCAGCTCAAGTTCTTTAAATTGCTCTTCGCAGGAGTCGAGTTGACCTTTGAGAGATTTTATTTCCTGATCTTGGTCCCTAATGACCTCATCATGCTGCTCCAGGCGAGACTGCATCATTTCAGGATGGTCTATGGAAATGCCTTTACCCTTTATTGAGCCAGAAGCATCAAGCAAGGACAGTTCACGCTGAAAACAAACAGAGCAAAACGAACAAGGTAAACTATCTAGGAATTTGGGGGCTCGAGATTTGAAGCAGGAAAAGAATCAACACCCCGTGCGATGACACAAGGTTTTGATCCTTGGGGGCTACGGTATATATACCTGGCGACTTGAAGAAAATTGCTCAACTAAGTCGCGCAGCAGAGCAGCATGCTTGTCTCCAGCAGAAATTATGGCATCTGCGATTGATTTAGAACTATTTCCTGGAGCTGGAATTCTATTTTCAGTAGATATCCTACCAGCAGCAGGAGTTGTGGATGGAGCTGCGGCTGGAGTCGCGGCAGGAGCCGCGTCTGCAATACCTTCCTCCAGGGAGGGCCTTGGTTGAGTCGCATCATTACTGTTCCCATATTTTCATCAGCAGCATCATCCTCGCTCATAGCTCGCAGAGAAGAAGTGGGATGGGAATTAGACTTGGGAGCCGCTTCAGACATAGCCCTGCAAAACATTGATGGGTTAGTAAGCTGACCTAGCAGAGCCGCAACATTAAAAGGAAGGCGAACCATACCCAGAGGCGACACGGATACTCTTCATCAGGCAACCAGAAGAAGGAGATAAACCTTGCAAATCTGAACCTACAGAGTATGAAAAGAAGTAGTGGTCAGCAATTCCTTGCCAGAAATACATAAGGAGAAGAGTCGCAAACAATTACCCGAGCTTATTGAGAAGCAATCCTTGCAGCAGTTTCGGAAGAAAAAGTAGCCTTGTTGGGATCAGCAAGTTTTAAAGATTTGGCAGCTCTTGTTTCTGCCAGTAATGCCAAGGCTTTGCGACGTTTCTCAGGCTGCGTGGGGTCTTCTGAGCTCTGGCATAAAATACGTTTCGAGGACCTGCGAGGCACCTCAGGAAGTTCCAGGAAAGGTGTATTTGGAGTCGAAGACAAAAGAGCGTCGGCCATTTGTTGTTCCTCTTCAGAAGCACTACCCTCGTGCATAACTGTATCTTCGTCAAAGGCTGCGGCTTGCCTTGACGACTCAGCCACGGATCCTTGGTTCAAGTCGACGTCCTCTGAAGGAAGAACCCAGAAATAGGGATCGATCTGAAAAGGAGCTCAGGTCAGAAATAATCAATTTTTGGGAAAGGAATTTTCAAGGAAACAAGTGACAAGTGAACATTACCACAAAAGGCTTGTGCTCAGCCCAGAAGGGAGCAAGTCCGACGTTGTCATACGAGTCAATATCCTCGTCCGTCACTCGGCGAATGAAATTTATCCACTCCCCTTTGTCCCAATCTTCAGGGCAAGTGCGATCGACGTCATTTGCATGACAAGTGAAATCCATCATAAGCCGCGAGCGGCGACTCACAGGCTGAATTCGCCATTTAGTCCAGCAAGATATGAGATCTAATCCAGTGAGACCATGGAGTGTCAGCGCTCTCACCTTGTCTAGAAGGGATTCGACAAAGGGTAACGAAGAAGGATCAGGTTTGGAAAACAAAGCATCGGTAGCCTCGAAGGGAAGAGGAGACCAAAGAGGGAGAGGAATTTCACCCTCAGGAGAAGTGTTTTTACAATAGAAGAATGTCCTTTGCCACTCCTTGACTTTCTTGGCGAGAGTTAGTTTTGGGAAGATACTACCCTACGGCGTTGGAAGGAAATGGCGCCGCATTGGAGAAAAGGACCATCTGTGGTTTCCCTTTGACTATTGCAATTGAAAAGAGCAAGCCAGAAATCTATTGAAGGCGGAACGCCCAGATAATCTTCGCAGAGGACGTGGAAGTTGCTCACTTGCAACATCGAATTAGGGCCAATATCATGGAAGCGGAGACCTAACCGCTGCATCAAGGAGCGGAAGAAGAGAGAGCCTGGGGGTTTGAACCCGCGCTCAACGTGCTCCGCAAAAATCACTATTTCTCCTGGTTGAGGATTGGGGATTACCTCCTCGCCAGCCGCCCGCCATTCGCATTGATCTTTTGGCGGAAGAAGGCCCCGTGCAGATAGGGATTCCAGGAAATCTTCGTCGACCCACGAGCCTTCCCAGTTGCACTTGCGGCGAGACATTTTTCTCGGATCAACGGAGATATCCACCGAAGGATTGTGAGTACGAGAAGCGAGACCGGAGGCGGCGGAAAGGAGTAGCGGATGCGTAATACAGGACTTGATGCGGAACGCTGGGGAAAACAATGAGTCAAGATAAATAACCCAGACGTGGAAGACGTTTAGATCTGAAAGTCAACCGTCAAGAAAGGATAAGTCGCGTTCCTGAGTCGCCAAGAAGAGTTATAAGCCGCAGATTGGAAACAAGGAAAAGCACGGCCTAAGCATTCAAGATCAAGAAGTACTATGAAGTTCAGGCCATGCTTGGGGGCTAATGTCGGGGGAATACTCTGGATTAACCCGCGGCCCAGTGCGACTTAACTTACTCGCACGGATGAAGGCCCACTTGGGAACAAGCCCAATATTGAACCGCCATAAGGAGAAAGATCTAGAAGACAAATCCCGGAGGACGTGAAGACCAAGTAGTCTCCGAGTAGGCCTCTGTGGATGTATTCCTTATGGGGAAGTTTCCTTTTGTAACCTAGCGAGCCTCTGTGCATATAAAGAGACTCGGGACTTAGAGCGGGTCAAGCTATCAAGCCCCAAACCCTAGCTCATACGGCGAGTACCAGATCGGATCGCCTCCATTGTAACACCTCGATTATCATATCAATACCAATCTAGGGTAGGCAGGAAGTAGGTCTTTTACCTCACATTGAGGGGGCCGAACCTGGGTAAATCTGTGTTGATCTTTGTTCCTGCGATCCCAAGCTCGGAGATGCTTGACTCGCGTAATCCCACACTACGAAGTCATCTATGACACCTGACGTGACAAACCCACGACGGTGCCGTCGCCGGAAACCTAACCGGAGATCTAATCAGCGGCCGTGCCATTGCCGGCGTGCACGCATGCGACGGAGAGAGAGGTTCGGGATGCGCGAGTCGTACCACTGGGTGCAGAGCGTCGAGGCGAAGTCGAGGAAGGTGTCGTGGTGGACGGGGACGCGCTGATTCACCGTGAATACCTCGCCGGAGTCGAGCGAGCGGCGGCGAGCTTCGGTCGAGCACGGACACGGCGATCTGGGCAAAACAAACCACGGGAAAATTCATACGGGTGCGCACGGACATCGCAAGGAAAATGGGGCAGGGGAGAGAGCTCGAGGTGGTCGAGGCTCACCGGAAAACGCGAGGAACGGCGGCGGCAATGGCAGCACGGCGGCGGCGATTGCGGGCAGCCTGGGGGCGTAGAGGCTAGGGTTTCTGGGGGGTTTTGGAGCGGGGTTTGTGGGGATTTATATGGAGCAGGAGTTCGTGCAAAACACGCAGCAAATCTCAACGAATTTGGTCCGGATTAGGCTAGGGTTTCGGTAGAAAACGTGTTCATCACGAAGAAGGCGATGACGTCATCGCTGATGTCCTGGGTGGGTCCCACATGTCAGTCAGACAGGAGGGGAGTTGGGCCGTGGGCTGGTGTTGGGCTACTGCGTACTGCACCGTGCGACAATTAGGGCGTCCTATTTTTTTGTTCAAAAGATTTTCTTTTTCATAAAGGAAACTTTAATATCTTTTAAAATAAATGTCCAAATGGACTCAAACCAGTTTCTAAAATTTTGTAAAATCAAACTCTTTGTCTTGCAACTTTCAAAACACAAACTGCAAAACATTTTGTAAATTACATTTTTGAAATGTGTTTAAATGAATTTTGGACATATTAATGTCATTTGAAACTTAGGGTTTATAAATTCCTTTCGAAACTATATTTTAAACCAAAGCAAAATATGAGTAATAATATTACATATCACTCCAAAGATAATTTGCTTAAAACTCGTTTTGTTTAAAAGGGGTTTGATACTTCATAATTAATTCAAAACTCATTTAAAGATCCAAATAAATATTTTCTTTCAAAGGCAAAACTATAAATTTGAAAATAGAGAATAGGTAAGTAATAGAAGAATTCTCCATACAAACAAACAATTCACAACCAAACACACTTATAAATAGAAATCATTTTGATTTCCAAACTAAGTTTTTAATAAACAATATGACACTTGTTGTCCAATTTAAAATAGGTTTAAAACAATCAGAGGTGGCTTAAATAAAACTTGAATATCACAAGATAAACCTTTTGCAAATATTTATATTTCAACAAATACAATCAATTCACAAACAACATTAACAGAACAATACATAAAAGTCAAAAGAAAATTTCGGAGCATAAATGCTCTACTAATATATTTTCTTAATATGTTTTCAAGTGGAAATTTATTTCCCACTTTTGAAATAACCAAAAGCAAACAATGCAAGATGATGATGAATGCATGCATGAATTTTCTTTTCAAAGCAAAATACATCATAGTTTTCAAAAGTTTTAAATTTTTCTGATTTTTCAACTTTTTGATAAACTTGGGATGTTACATACTACCACCCTTAAAAGGAATCTCGTCCCGAGATTCGGGAAGGCTAGCAAAAGGTTGTGACTGGGATATCAGGGTGGGCTACCACCCTTGAAAGAAAAAAAAATATTGGTAGTCAAACTTCAAACTGGATTGTTGAGAACGTACCATTCCTCATACTAGGCTCATTGTATGCTCCTTCCATATGGATATGGTTCACATATCCCTTCTCAAAAGGATTTGGCTTTCCAGCTTCTTCGGCCTTCTCCTTAGCTGGGCAGTCATTGGCGTAATGACCCATGTTCTTGCATTTGAAGCACATCACCTTGCTGATGTCTTTCTGGTGGAGGTTGTTCTGGGGTTTATTTTCCGGGCACTTATTGGCATAATGACCCTTATTATTGCACTTAAAGCAAAGCACTTGGCTCATATCTTTCTTGAGTTCTGGATTTGGGCGGTGCTGTCCATTGTTATGGTTATGGCCTTCATGTCCATTTCCCTTCCGGTCTCCATTGCTTCCTTTGAATCCACCATTGTGATCACGTTGTTTGAGGTGACTCCCTCTATTATGATGATTCCCCTGTTTGTGGCTGTGGTTCACCTCAGGAGTATGGTGTCTTTTGAATGAAGGCTCAGAATGAGGTTTGTTGATACTCAGCTTTCCCTTATATTTCCAGTCTTCCTGATATTATCCTCCAGTATGAGTGCTTGGTCCAATAAGGCCTGATAATCCGAAGCGTGTGTGACTGTGAAAGGGACTTTCATCTCATTGCATAGTCTCTTGAGAAAATTTTCCTTCCTCTTCTCCTCGGTATCTATACCTTCAGGGGCATAATGAGACAACGTATAAAAGTCATCTCTATACTCTTTGAGTGTCCTGTCCTCTTGCCTCAGGTTTAGGAACTCTTCTTGCTTTGACTTCAAAATGTCAGAGGAGATGTGAGCATTGCAAAATTCTTTCTTGAACTCTTTCCAAATTATAGTACCACAATTGCGAGTACTTTGATAAGTTTTCCACCATTGAATAGCAGGTCCTTCCAAGAAATAAGATGCAAAATCTACTTTCTCTTTGTCGGTGCACTCACAGGTTACTAGATCCTTTTCTACTGATTGTAGCCAGTCGATTGCCGCAATTGGCTCATTTGCAGGGTCGAAAGTGTAAGGTTCAAGACTTAAAAATTTGACAAGTCTATCCATCTGGGTAAGGGGTGGTGGTGGTTCACTTTGATTTGCTTTGATCTGGGTCACCATGGTCATCAGCTGGGCTTGTGTTGCCATCATCTTCTGTAACATGGCTTCAATGTTGTTGTTGTTGGTGTTGTTGTTGTCCTCAAGTGCACTATGGGGAGACATCTGTGGTTTTAGAATAGGTAAGTACAAGATAGAAAGATCTAAGGGAAATATTTCTACCCATACAAGCATTCACACAACACAAACAGGCTTAAACAAACTTTCAAACTTTTCTCTTAACTTCAAACGAAGTTGACAACGGATATTCTGAAAATACAAGCCTAAGTACTGCCATACCACAATTTTGGTTGGTCAATAATGAAAACTAACGTCATCTGACAAAATTCTAGGGTTGGTGGGTGACTACTCTCTCTGGTTCCTGCTGGAACACTCGGTGGAGGCCTTAGTCTTAGGGCGCTTCATCCTTGAGTTCTCTTCTTCGAATGACTCCCTTGCGAGTTGGGCACATTGCTCCCGAAGGGCTGCTATCGTTGCTTCCTGTCTGTCGACCTTGTTTAGAAGCTTCAAATTTTCAGCTTCAAGTCTTTGATTGGTCGTCTTACGCTTCTGCTTCTGCAATTCTTCGGAGACTATTATTTCTATAGTGGTCTCGATCTCCTTCCTTTGCTCCTCAATCAACACCTTGGCCTCGTCCGTCATCTTCATCTCAGCATGGAGTGCAGTGGCAGCTATATGTGTTGCTAGCTCCAGATCTTCCATTTGTAGCTCTGTAGGGTTTAGCTTCTCGTGATCCTTTCCACTCCAGTGGGGTAGTCCATTAGCATTACGCCTCCCGAAGCGACGGTAGGGAGAGTTTTGGGGCAGCATCTCGTAGAATTCCTCACAGATACGTGATAGTGCCTCATGTTTTGCTAGCAGAAGGCCAGTATCCCAGGTGGGGTACACCCTCTTGTAGACAATTGCCCCGTGGGAATCCTGGTAGTACCAGGTAGGATCTCTGTCTCAATTTCCCAGCGTTGCTTATTGGTTATCTCTGAGGGTATCGTCCTTATTTTGAAGGTTGGGGGAACCAAATCAAGATCTTTGCAGATACCATTCAGTTGAACTCCAAAAGGACAAGTCACGTTGTCTCTCGGAATCTCCGTGAAGGTGAAGGGGACCATCTAAACAGAATTTGAGGAAACAAGATTAGATCAAGTGTTACTAGAATAAGTTCAAAAGAAAAGGAAGAAACAAGATTAAACTTTTATAGTAGAGTAAATTAGCTTTTAATTCCTATGGCCAGCCTATTTCTATCCTGACTTAGGGTTTCGAACCTACAGGCAACACAGTGCTCTGATACCATCTGTAGCGTACCTGCACTTAGAAATTGGCAAGGTACCTGTGTATAGTGCAAACCCCTGGATCGATTCATTTGCACACACAGTCTAAGATGAAATATCACAACATTGTATCAATTATTACACGTGGATACAGTACTTAGGAAAATATCCTTTACAAATTGCATAGCACGAAGCCAGCTTTGAAAGAGTAAAGCAGCGGAAAATTATTCTTCATGGAGTCTCCATCATCATCATGTGCCACAGGCGAAAACATGTTGGTTGCAGACTCGAAACCCTTAACGAAACTCACTCGTCGTCAGAACAATCTGCAACAAATAAAATTTTGCAACAGAGTGGGTCAGATACCATTAAAAATGGATCTGGCAAGTGACACTATGTGGACACTTAATGGAATAACTCTATAGCCTATATGCATATTTGGCTGGTGGAGTTCAAGGCTGTTTTGCATAAGAGCCAATTTTGCCTAACACTTTGTAAAACATTTTCTTCAAATGTTTGAGACAATATGGCATGAAATCCATAGTCTCGTCTACCCTTGTTCACCCATCAAAAATTTACTTAGAGAAATAAGATGTTGGGAGCCTCCGTTGACATCCTTGATCAGCTGCTTGAATTGTCCGTAACCGGGGACACGGCTAAGTACTTAGTTTTTAACTCTGCAGAGGTTGTGCACTTTCACCATTAGACCCAACAAACCCAAACTATCCTCAAGCACTCAAATTGTGCTAAGGAAAAGGAGAGAGTTGAGACAAGATTTTTCAGAAGCCTTTCCTCATCCCATGCCGCCTTGACCCGTTCCCATTCTAACCATCTACCACCACCTGTCAAGACGGGACGAGTCCACGCAACTTAATCCATCAAGTCAGAGCCCATATGACTAATGGTTGCACGGTAAGCAACTTCACTTAGAGAAACATTGGTCCCTTAAATCCTGGGTGGCAACCACAAGTGACCATCCCTTAGAGGTCACCCCTAAGAGATGACACTCAACCTTTCCATCATCTTTTCAAAACCATGTCCACCCAGGTGATAGATTACTTAGTAGAATTAAACTTTAAAGAAAAACACATTTGCATAGCATCAAATAATCTACTAAGTTATCACAGGGGTTCTAGACACAACTAGTGTAAAGGTATGGTGGGTTGAGCATATAGCAATAATACTATCCAACACATGCATTTAAAGAAATACACTAGGTAATGCATATAAAAGTACTTAGGAAATTTATGGGGGTGTGCCACTTGCCTTGGCAAACAGGAGTGTAGTAGTAGCAGTTGCAACCACTTTCGTCTCTCTCCGGAATTTCTAACAAGTCAAATAAATCACAAATAAACACACAATCATAAATGCAACACTTAGAAAAATATGATATGCACGAGATGCAGGATGACACAAAGAGTTATGGTATGCAAGATAAGCAAATAATTAAGGAAGGAGACATAAGCTAACTTAATCCAATGGCTAAGGCATGGTCAAGCTCAAAGTAAACTTGATCAAACAACTTGACAAAAGTTGTAAGGCTATTCTAAGTCTTCACAAGTTTGGTCTTCAATTAATCTTCAACCCCTTTGTAGCTTCAGTTGTTCTTCAATGGTCTTCAATTAGTACTGTTAGGGACTTAGTCTTAAACACCTAGGATTTGGTCTATGTCCAAAGTGAGACAAAACTTAGAAAGAAAGCAAAGATAGAAATAAAGTAGTTGGTCTTCCAAGAATCTTCTCCTTGCTTCCTTGTAGCTTTCCTTGATGCGATGACTTCATTGCACTTTGTAGACTTGATGGTTCTGAAGACTTGATGATGTTGGCAGCATCAAGGTTGGTCTTGATTGTAGAATATTCACCAAGAAGTTTAAGAGAAGAAGGAAGAAAAGAGAGGAAGGGAAAGAAGACTTGGAAAATGTTGCTGGTTGGTCTTCATGAACTTCCTCTTGATTTCTTCTTAGTCCTTTCTTCTTGGAGATTCTTCTGGAGTCTTGTTTTCATGCTAAGTCCTTCTTTGTTTACCACTAATTTCTAACTTAGTGGTTTTTGACTAGGAGAGTCAAAAGAGCCAACATGCATCCTCAAAAATTTCTAAGGAGGAAGTCATGTAAGAGGTACCAAATTTTACTAAGGACTTAATATGCATGCCATGCTTATGAAAATGCTCTAAGTTAATGCAAGACAAACAAGATGGTCCAAAAATGACTAAGGACCAAAGGTCAAAATACTTTGGGGTCGAATTTTAACTAAGGACTAGAGACTAACACATCAAGTTAAAATAATTTCTAAGTAATAGTTCATAGAATAAAGTATTGGTATATTTTCTAAGGAAAAATACTTTAAAACAATAGTTGATAAATTTTCTAAGGACAAACACTTGTCAACACAACTATGTTTTTAGGATGTTAAATTTTTCTAAGGAAAAGATTTAGCACTTTTAAGGTGTTGAAATTTTCTAAGAAAATTTCTAAGGAAAAGTGTTGTCAAATAATTATCAAATATTTTCTAAGGAAAAGAATTACTTTGTTTGGAGAGGCAAAATATTTCTAAGTACTTTTTGTAACTGAAGTGATCAAAATATGACTAAGTCATTTTATTAGTCGAATAGATGAAGAAAAAATAATTTTAATCAATTTTAATTATTAAGATAACACCTAAAAAGCATTTAATCAATATTAATTACAAAAATCATAGAAAATACTTTTACAAAAATAGTAGAGTATTCCTACGGCCAAGTATTAATTAAACAAAGTTAAAGCAATTGGGTTTTCCCAAAAATCAATTTTTAAATTTAAGTTAAGTCAAATTTACTTAAACAACCAATTTTAAAATTTGAACCAATTTAAATTTGTCAAAACATAAATTTAACTATGCCAAAAGTTTCTACATGTCATAAGCTTTCCAAAAATATAAAGTTTGCAAAATTTGGCCGAGCCAATAAAAATTAATGATAGATCTAAGTTCCAGGGACGTTTCTGCAAAATCGCCAAATAAAAATAAAACAGAGAAAATCTTCTCCACGCTGGCGCTGACGAGGCGTTGACTGGATCTGACTGGGCTTGACGTGGCCCTGACGATGCTGCTGACTCGGCGTCGACGTGGCCTCGTGTGATTTGTTCGTACCGATTCGGTTAAGACATCTAATCTAGATCGTACGAGATGGATCTAACGGCTCAGAACGAAAGCATCTAAAAAGGGCGGTGCCGTCGCCGGAAACCTAACCGGAGATCTAATCCGCGGCCGTGCCATTGCCGGCGTGCACGCATGCGACGGAGGAGAGGGGTTCGGGATGCGCGAGTCGTACCACTGGGTGCAGAGCGTCGAGGCGAAGTCGAGGAAGGTGTCGCGGTGGACGGGGACGCGCTGATTCGCCGTGAATACCTCGCCGGAGTCGAGCGAGCGGCGGCGAGCTTCGGTCGAGCACGGACACAGCGATCTGGGGCAAAACAAACCACGGGAAAGTTCATACGGGTGCGCACGGACATCGCAAGGAAAATGGGGCAGGGGAGAGAGCTCGAGGTGGTCGAGGCTCACCGGAAAACGCGAGGAACGGCGGCGGCAATGGCAGCACGGCGGCGGCGATTGCGGGCAGCTTGGGGGCGTAGAGGCTAGGGTTTCTGGGGGGTTTTGGAGCGGGGTTTGTGGGGATTTATATGGAGCAGGAGTTCGTGCAAAACACGCAGCAAATCTCAATGAATTTGGTCCGGATTAGGCTAGGGTTTCGGGTAGAAAACGTGTTCATCACGAAGAAGGCGATGACGTCATCGCTGATGTCCTGGGTGGGTCCCACATGTTAGTCAGACAGGAGGGGAGTTGGGCCGTGGGCTGGTGTTGGGCTACTGCGTACTGCACCGTGCGACAATTAGGGCGTCCTATTTTTTTGTTCAACAGATTTTCTTTTTCATAAAGGAAACTTTAATATCTTTTAAAATAAATGTCCAAATGGACTCAAACCAGTTTCTAAAATTTTGTAAAATCAAACTCTTTGTCTTGCAACTTTCAAAACACAAACTGCAAAACATTTTGTAAATTACATTTTTGAAATGTGTTTAAATGAATTTTGGACATATTAATGTCATTTGAAACTTAGGGTTTTATAAATTCCTTTCGAAATTATATTTTAAACCAAAGCAAAATATGAGTAATAATATAACATATCACTCCAAAGATAATTTGCTTAAAACTCGTTTTGTTTAAAAGGGGTTTGATACTTCATAATTAATTCAAAACTCATTTAAAGATCCGAATAAATATTTTCTTTCAAAGGCAAAACTATAAATTTGAAAATAGAGAATAGGTAAGTAATAGAAGAATTCTCCATACAAACAAACAATTCACAACCAAACACACTTATAAATAGAAATCATTTTGATTTCCAAACTAAGTTTTTAATAAACAATATGACACTTGTTGTCCAATTTAAAATAGGTTTAAAACAATCAGAGGTGGCTTAAATAAAACTTGAATATCACAAGATAAACCTTTTGCAAATATTTATATTTCAACAAATACAATCAATTCACAAACAACATTAACAGAACAATACATAAAAGTCAAAAGAAAATTTTGGAGCATAAATGCTCTACTAATATATTTTCTTAAATATGTTTTCAAGTGGAAATTTATTTCCCACTTTTGAAATAACCAAAAGCAAACAATGCAAGATGATGATGAATGCATGCATGAATTTTCTTTTCAAAGCAAAATACATCATAGTTTTCAAAAGTTTTAAATTTTTCTGATTTTTCAACTTTTTGATAAACTTGGGATGTTACAATAGTGGGTTCATGCCTCCGGTAATCTGGGAGAGTGACAATAACTTCTAAAATTGTGGATGTGCTGTTGCCACTAGTGATAAAATAACCGATGCTTAGCTTAAGGGTGCGCCGTTAGGTCTAATGCATTTGTTTACATTACACACATTACTTAATGCAATTATCCGTTGCTTGCAACTTAATACCAACGGGGAACTCGGATGACAACCTGGCGGTGGATTATTAGTCATAGACGCTGTTGGATAACGTTCTATGTATTTTGTCGTAATGCCCACATGAATATCATAGTAATCATCATGTCATATATATGCATTGTCATGCGCTCAATATTTTGTCAATTGCTCAGCTGTAATTTGTTCACCCAGCATGTTAGTTATCTTTTATGGAGAGACACCACTAGTGAACTGTGGACCCCGGTCCATTCTTTTACACTGATAATATAACCAACTTCAAACACTGTTCCTTTTCATTCTCTGCAATTTACTACTGTTTTTCACACCATACGTTTAATCCTTTGTTTTTAGCAAGCCGGTGAGATTGACAACCTCACTGTTTCGTTGGGGCAAAGTAGTTTGATTGTGTTATGTGCAGGATCCACGTCAGCGCGCCACTGACAACCTTCAGAAGTGATTTCTTGCTCCTACTGGTTCGATTAAACCTTGGTTTCATACTGAGGGAAACTGCTACTACACTGCTTCATACCTTCCTCTTGGGGTCTCCCAGCGAACGTGTGATCCACGCAATCAGTAACCCTTTTACCCGAGAAGGGGCTTCCTTACATCCATCCTTACGCTTCGATCTTGATGTTCAGATATTTCGGCCGTGGAAGGTGGTTCCCACGACGATCCCATGTTGGTGGATGACCCGGCAAGCCAATCCGTGTGGAGCTCCACCACAGAGGCAGCGTAGGAGACCCCCGCCGAAGAGGTGTAGGCTCCGGCACTAAAGCAGATGGCTGCTGATCTATTAGCCAACCCGGAGGCAGGAGGTGGGTTGTTTCTGGGATCCCCATCGACGTGATGGAGAGCGCCTAGCTGACAGGAGAGGCGCTCACACACTATTCAGAGCTTATGGCTGACTCAGGTGTGAGCCTCGACCTCTCTGAATTGCTGTTGGGAGGCGCAGACCTTGCCGCCGGCGAAGCGGAGCACCCGCCAACCTAAGATGCGATGAACGAGGGGCAGCCTCCAAGATTGTGATAAGCGGCTCGAGTACCATCGTTGCCATTTGCAAAGGGGCTGCCCGGATGGAAGAGGAGCATGCCACCCGCGAGGACAAGATGACCAAGGCATGTGCTCGCGTCAAGAGAGTGCTCTAGCGCGGTGCTGAAAGGGTCAGACGCTAGGTGAATGGGTTTTCGTCTTTGTGGAAGCACCTGGAAGGCCGCAGTGATACGTAGAAGGCAGACTGCGCCCAACGCGAGAATGCCCTTGACGGCCAGGAGGAGCTGATGAAGGCCCAAGAAGCTAAGCTGGCCGAAGAGGTCCAGTCCGTAGAGGTCCAGAAGAAGAAGTTGAGGGATGACGAGGAGAAACGCCAGAAAGAGCAACAGTTGCTACTAAGGAACTGAAACATGAATTGGCTCGAGAATAACTTATCTTTATTGCTCAAAAAGAGTTTCTAGCTTCTCTTTTCGTTGCTTCAGCGAGCCTTCGCGGGGATCCACTCCCCGGGAAGTTCGTCGATTTCTTTAGAGAGGGCGCACTTGTTGGCCACTCTCCACAGCTCGTCCGTGGTATCGATCTCTCTGGTACTCATTTTTTCGTGCATCTTTGGGCTGCGCACGTTGCCATGGAAGGAGCTGATTACGGACGGGTCACACTACCTCTCGGGTGGGATGCGGTCGAAGATGCACCGGAACCTCCAGATGTAGTGGCGTAGCGTCTCCCCGGCTGTTACTTCTCCAGGTGTAGGTCGTGGGGGAGAGCGGGGTATGGTGTGCAGTATGTCTTCAGATGCGCGCTCACTGGGCCCCTCCATATCGCCCCTGGAGCTTCATCAGGGGATCGTGCCTTGGCAGGTCCCTTCACGGAGAGGTGCTTGAGGCCCAATGCCGCCAAGGCTCGCCGGGGGAAGCGCCTCGTGTACAGCCAGCGTGAGGTCGGTGGAGACATCGTGAGCAGTCCGGGTGGAACTCGATGGACCGTGGCATTGGTGAACGTAGTCCAACAGGCTTTCCTTGCTGGCGATCCATGCCTTCGCAGCCGGACCGTCGCTGATCACCAGATCCGGAGGAGAGAAAAGCAACGCGCGTGCCGCGCCGAAAGATTCACTCATGCCCCGGCGGTTCTGAGCCGTGGATGACGCTTGCCCACCAAGGTATTGGGTTACGTGTAGCAATTTAAAAATTTCCGTAACCAAACCACCAAAATCTATTCTATGAAGATATGATGCACCCCATAGTGCTAGATCCAGATACTTACAAACACAATTACGGAAGATCTTGTGTTTGTCGAAGTAGTTGTTGGTGAAGCCTGATGAAGAATCTCACGTCCACACCGGGAGGTGAGATTGTTCCCGATTCTGTCGTCGAGGAATTGCTTGCGCAACCCGCTCTTCTAGTATCCACACGTAAGCCGCGCCAATCCGCCAGTGCTCTGCCGTCTAGAGCACCTGGCGCCGATGAAGAGAGACAGCCTTTCGGCGTAGTCTAGGTGTTAGATCTAATCAACTAGATTAGATCCATATAAGAGTAGAGATATCTAATTCTCAACACATGATATCTAATTAGAGAGAGAGAACTCCATAGAGGACACCTCCTAAACCGGGAGCAATTTGTGTGTTGATTGTGTCTCCAAAAGAGGAGGGGGTGGGGTTTATATATTACGCCAAGGGGTAGGGAGACTTGGGTGAGGGGCTGGTCCCTCCCCTTGTGTCGCCTCAGCAAGGAGGAGAAGGGGTCCTCCTCCAACTCAGCTCCCCCCAACCGACCTCCCCCCATGGGGTTCGGCCAAAGGGGGGAACTCCCCGCCCCCCATGCGCCTTGGCCCACCCACACCACTTGGGGGCGCGGCTGCCTAGTAGTCCCCATAGGCCCACTTGGCAGACCATATTGGTGGGATCCAATTTATTTCTTTTATTTATTATTTTTCTGAAGTTCTATTTAATTAATTATTTTGTCTAATTAATTCCTAATTGAATATTTCCTTATACAGAAAATTCCCCAAATTAATTACTTACCATATAAACATATTTATATGATCCGGGATACCCCGTGTCCACTAACAAAATACGCCTGATAAATATTGCCCTCTTATATAAACCCTCGGAATAGGTCAGACAATAATATAAACAATTCCTATTATTCTGAGACATTTAATGTATGCCTTCTCTTTCTCTATTCCTTCACCGGAACAAGTTCCTGTGACATCGGAGTGACTCCGACTCTATCTCATAACCACTATAACTACAACTTTATTCTCTCAATAAAAGATTGACTCACAGCTTAAGTGTATGACCCAGAAGGTTCGGTAACACATAGACATGTCTGGGTGCTTACAGACAATAACAAGCACTGGGACCTAGATGGTCGTCCTGGCTCCTATGTATTCACGAGTGAACGACAGAACCTCTTGTATTTCTCATTTCGCTAATTCCCTTACGTACACGATACCAATGATATCACGAGATGAGATGATGTGCTTAGTGTGATCATACCATTTATTCATAACACAGATAAAACTCGTTCTGATGTCATTATCTTTTCTCATTCCATATTCTCGATGTCCTGTGATAAATCACTCTGTGTCTGGCTAGACGATTTGGGGTGACATCGATAATACTGAGATGGCCTAGAGGATGTATCTCGCCATCGCCTGGAGGAGTAAGTACCATTCTCGAACGATCTCCATTCCATTATGTAATCTAGTTCACACCCAAAAGCCACCGTTATGATCCCCAAATTAATGCCGGATGGTTGATGACAATCAAAGTGTAAGTGTCAAATACGCGGTCACTAGATATTCTCATGGTATAGGAATACATCTAACGAAAACTCTATATGATCAATTGCTAATCTTCATCTATGACGATTTGTCTCTGACCAAGATCATACGATGTGTTAGTTCAATACTATTATCATTCCGATAATAAACTCATATAGTTGTGTGACTTATACAAAGTCCATGATCAGGAAAACATGATCATCTAACAACAAGATAGGCTAGTCTTAGAAACAAGACCAGGAACTCTTTTACTTTGTTCATATCTCTACACGTGCATTGGAGGTTTTCCTTTGAAGACTCAGTATTCAATTGCCAATGCAGTTGTAGCATAAAGATATAAATATTTAATAATAAACTTGGAGATCAATAATAAATAAATATTATTGTCTCTAGGGCATATCTCCAACAGTCTCCCACTTGCACTAGAGTCAATAATGATTCTAGTTAGCATGATGCTATAACACCAAATGGAAATTAGATGCGACTCATACTCGCACATGTGATCCGAGGATTGATGTCTACGCACGCTTCTATTCTTGTAGACAGTGTTGGCCTCCAAGTGCAGAGGTTTGTAGAACAGTAGCAAGTTTCCCTTAAGTGAATCACCCAAGGTTTATCGAACTCAGGGAGGTAGAGGTCAAAGATATCCCTCTCAAGCAACCCTGCAATTAAGATACAAGAAGTCTCTTGTGTCCCCAACACACCTAATACACTTGTCAGATGTATAGGTGCACTAGTTCGGCGAAGAGATATTAAAATACAAGTGATATGGATGATTCTAAGTGGCAATTGCAATCTGAAATAAAAATGGCAGCAAGCAAACATGTAGCAGAACTGGTTGTAAACGGTGTTTCAATGCTTAGAAACAAGGCCTAGTGATCATACTTTCACTAGTGGACACTCTCAACAATAATAATATAATTGAATACATAGATATTTCCTCTTCACTATGCTACTCTGAATTATTCTCTCGTTGGATAACGAACACCAATCCACTGCGTAGGGCTATAAAAGCACACCTTAAAGTCGCATTCCACATCTAGGGAACCCCACACTGTCAACTTGAGCGTCCTAAAATAGTACTAGACAAACACCACAATTTCATAGAGACATCCAACACAAATAATAACTCATGATAAGTATTCCTGTAATCTTTAGCCTAAGAGCCACACACGGTGCGCACACTGTCAACTTCATACCGTGGGACAAAGGTGACTCCGGAGTTTACATTAATAAAACCACTCAAGTAGCATATAAGATAATGAAGAGTAACATCTATGGATTCAACTAGATTACAAAGCTCATGATCACATAAAGATCACACCATGGGAGAGAGAGATAAACCACATAGCTACCGGCATGAGCCCTCAGTCCCGAGGGAAACTACTCACACATGGTCATGGTGATGAGGAGCTTGATGGAGAGGTGCAGCCCGGTGGAGGCGGCGGCCGGCGGCAGCTACGGCGGCCCTTGGAGATGGTGCTGCTATGGAGGAGGTTCTCCTCCCCAAGACGGCTGCCTGGGAGGAGGAAAAAATCGTGGTATGGGGCCTTGATGGCCCTTCACGTAGTTCCCCCACAATGGCGCCAGAAAACAGTTGCTAACCCCTTCGCGTGGTACCTGCGTGAAAAGTAAATGGGTTAGGTTGAGACTCCAAGTGCAGAGTGAAAAGTAAATGGGTTAGGTTGAGACTCCAAGTGCAGAGTGTATGTAGTAGTGGAAGACAGTTTTCCCCACGAGGGGTGACTCGAGGGTTTAATATCGAACTCTCGGGGAACCAGTATTTCAGGTGTTATCTCCTTATCCTTCTCTTGAGAACCTGCAACAAAATAAATTGTTTTGTGCCCTCAACCTCACCAAGTGGTTGTCAAGCACAAGGTGTGAGAATGATAATAAAATAAATATGCAAACAGTAGTAAATATGCAATGATGGTAAAATAAATATGCAAGGATGTGGTAGTAATGATAAATGATATTTTTGGGTTTTTTATGATGAATGCAAGATGTAAAAGTGTTTTTGTATTTTCGGATTTAATAATGGCAGCAAACAAAAGTGGTGATAAAAGTGTTGGAAAGGTGTTTCTTATGATTAAAAATGGACCGGGGTTCATGGTTTCACAAATGCACTCTCTCTTGATAACGTGGTAGACAATGGAACACTAAAATTAACATGTAAGATGGCAAGACATGGTTTGACAAGTTATTAATAATATGGGCATCACGTCCTAACATAGAGATCTCAAGTATAAGTTGTTCTCTCTCTTATGCTCCACCAAGATGCGAACTAAATCATAACACCTTAGTAATTAAGATAAATCAGAGCATAGCAATAAGTTCAATGACATGAAGTTAAAATAAGAACATGCTAGATCTAGTCATGGAGATAGTGGCCAAGGTCACATCCACTCTCCGGTAGCATGGTATTTTTGTTTATCCCTAGTGAGGCAACAAAGTAAGGTAGAAAACCCAAGTGGATCGCAGAACTATCTGTCACGTTCACTGCACTAGCCACCCCCGTTACTCCAACTAATGCACACGTTCCCCCTCACATGCTCTCATAAACATGCTTGATCATGACAAGTAAATAAGAACGGGGTACATAATATGCATCTACTTTCATAACTGAAACAAAACCATTGCAATCTCAAACATGTATTAACTCATAATAAAGATCCACCACAAAGGAATTACATAGATGACCGTAATCATGTTCAGCAGCTCATACGGTACTAATTAGTGAAGCTCATAGAGAGGAGAGATACATAAGTTACTTCCACAAACCCATAGTCCAGGGGTGGACTACTCCCTCTTCATCATGGTGTCGGTGGAGATGTTGTTGGAGGGGAAGGAGACCACACCGGCAGCGCCCCGCCGGAGTTTTCCCCCTCCAATCTTCAGCTCCAGGTCTCTGTTTCGTGGTTTCTGTGTTTCGGCGGCGCTCCCTTTCGCGAAAGCCCTGGGGGGTCTATATATAGTCGTTTTTAGGTCAAGACGAAGCTTCGGGAAGAAAGATCGACGGCAGCGGAGGCCCGAGGGCCAGGATGGGGGTCCCACGCGGTCAGGGAATCTGGCCGCGTGGGCCCACCCCTTTTGGCCTTCTGGTCTCCGTTTCTTCGATTCCTTTGCGCCTACGTTTCGTTCCTTCCAAAAAAGTGATCCCCGTAAAGTTTCAGGTCATTTGGACGTCGTTTGGGTCCCTGAAACATCAAAATATAGAAAAAGGGGTTTTCTGACAGCGCAGGGTTAATTCCAGAAAAATGGGGAGTTGTTAATTATCCCCAAAACTCAATATAAATCATGAATATAACCCTTATATGATGCAAATAACATGGAATAACATGTAATAAAATGTAAAGTTCATGTATGCATTTTACATGCATCAACATCCCCAAGCTTAACCCATGCTCGTCCCGAGTATGAAGGTGATAAAACTAACATGGACTTTGCATTTTAATACTATCAATGGATATCAAAGGTGATTACTATTGCTACATAGAGTCAAATGATTCATTCTTCAAAGGAATAACAATATGCAAGATAAATTATGAAGTGATATCAAATACTCAATGTAAAGATGTTCAATGATAAATTCACAAAGTGTAATATAGAAGAAAGTACTATGGACCAAATGTATGCATAATGAAAAGTAAAAACATCCTATGGTGGTCATAGAGTACTTCTTATGAAAACTGAATATAAAAGGTGGACACTTTGGATAGATAAATAAGTAGAGGTAAAGCATGAATAAGTTTCATCTAACTTCCAAACACTTCTACTTAAGTTAATGCTTGCAATGTGGTAGTCATTGGTGTGGAGCTCTCATTACCCCTATCATAGCATCTTGAATGATTAATGTTTAAAGTGAAAGCAAATATGAGTGGTGTGCTTGACAATGTATTGGTTGAATGTCTCATGTCCCTTGAATACAAGTACCTACACCATGTGTTACTCACTTTGGTCCACAAAGTAAATTCAAATAAAGGTCATTGCAAGTAATAATAGTATCATCAAGAACTGCACTGGGGTACCTCTTGCCCCTTGACATGAACAAGCCCATGTCAAAACAACAAGACAAACAGACAATGAACAATCTCAGCACTCTTTTATTTACTATGGGTATAGCTTTTTATTATGAGGTGCATCACTGAATGAACATTATGGTTATGCTGTAAATTTCCACCATGAATGATGCATGGCTTAGATTAGCGGCCCAGGCATTTCTCTAACCATTTATACAAACTCTTTGAACTTACTAAGTATCCACATTCATTTCACCCATGATAGGCATCCATAAACAAAAGTACATGACATCAACTAAATATAAATAAGTGCAATGTTGAAAGCTTGCCATGTGACAGCACATATGGGCTAACTCCCAACCAAAACAATTGTCAAGCCCACAACTTCATAATTTTAATCACAATGGTTCATGCTTATTAAATGCAATAAAAGTAAATTGTGCATCAAGTTCGTGAGAGCTTTTAACCAATTTTTCCCATGACAATCAATAACATAAGCATTTAAATTCAGAAATGTAGATAACACAATATAACATGATAAACATACTTGGAATAGCATAAAGCTAATAGGTAGATATGGTGGACTCACTGGAAAAACTTTGGTTGAAGGTGTTGGGAAACAAGCTTTTTACTTGTTGTAATTTTTGGGCTAGCAATAGGGAGAAAGTTGACCATCTAAATGCATGCATAAGTGTCCATAGAACTAATCAATCCATGTTAAACCAAGTAAAGTTAAAATTCAACATCTAAACATGGTAAAAGATAGCTCTTGACAACACACTTGCAAATTAACATTCATTCAAAGCACATGAATTATGCAACTATATGTATCTTTTAAAATCAACTCAAACATCCCTATCCCAATATATTTAATAGCATCCAACATAATTCAACCCAAACTTCCAGTAGCTCTCTCATATATAAATGATAGTGGTGGTCTTATAAATCAAACCGAAATAACAAAAGCAAAAAAACAGACGCTCCAAGTTTATACGATAAAGTGCTTTGATCGAAAAACAGAAGTTAGACGTGTGCAAACCGAGAGTGTGTTGGTCTAGTGGGGTTGTCTTGACATCCCCAAGCTTATGGTCTTCACCATCCTTGGATAGCTCTTGGTGCAGCTCCTCTAATCCCTGTGAAAAAACTTCAAAACACCGTTTCTCCCATTTCTTTTCTGTGGGGTGATATTAGTAGTGATAAACAAATAGGTTCCTTGCTGCATAAAATCCTTAGGCAAAAATTCATATGAATGTCCAGAGAGTATATAATGTTGTATGCCTACTCATAAACTCAATTGAATCAAAAAGATTCAAGCAAAAAGCTCAAAGAATGCATCAAACAATATCAAGACAGAATCTGTCCAGAAAAACAGCAGCAGCAAAACGCATTTTTCTACCCTACTTAAACTCGTCAGAAAAATCTGAAAAAATCACGTATACAGAGGATGAAAAGTTGAAGCTACAGTTCAAATTACAGCTCAATCGGAGTTACAGATAAAAAATGAAAAATCAAACCGTGCACAGACTTCGTGCAGGCAGAAAACTCTCCGAAAATGAATAGCAACTTTTCAAACCCAAAATAGGTAAAACTTGGTTCTTTATTAAAAATCCCAGAAACAAAACTAACAAACTACTCTCTTGTTACAGCAAGAGGACTCAAAGAAAATCTCAAACAAAAACAACCGGGTTGCCTCCCGTAAAGCGCTTTCTTTATAGCCATATAGCTAGGCTTACTTACTTGATAATCAAAGGGGACGTAGCTCATGAGGGAGCTTGAACCTTGGTGTGTCCCTCTTCCTTGGGAAGTGTTCCATGCTCTTCTTGTGTGGAAACTGAAACTTCACATTCCCTTCCTTTGAATCAATAATGGCACCTGTAGTACGAAGAAAAGGTCTTCCCAAAATAATAGGACTAGAGGTTTTATTCCCCATGTCCATGATTAGAAAATCAACAGGCACAAAAGTCATGTGTAACTCTACCATAACATCACTTACTTTTCCTAGAGCATGTCTAATGGAATCATCAGCAAGTGCAAGTTCAATAGAGCATTTCTCAATATTTTTAAGTTCAAGGACTTCATATAGTTCTTTAGATAATATAGAGACACTAGATCCTAGATCAAATAGCATGGTGTGTCTCTTTTCCAATGGTTACTAGTACTTAGGGATCCAGATATCCCCAAGCTTAGGTGGTATCATAGCTTCTTGATTGTACCTAGCAATCTTTTCTTTTAAGACATGATTAGCAATATAGGAACCAAAACCAGCCTGGTTAATATTAACAGAAGGATCACTTGCAAATTTTTGTAAGATAGAAATTAATTCATGCAAGCTACACTTCTCTAAATCAACAAATGGTTCCTTAACTTCACTAAGCATTTTAACTTCCTCAACTTTTTTCTCTAACATAACTAAATAAGAGATTCATCATTTTTAGTTTCATTAACTTCTTCCTTTAAACCAACAAGTTGAGACATAAATGGCAACAAATATTCAGGATATTCAAGCAGTTCATTAAGAGTTCCCTCCAAAGTAGAAGGGACACTTTCAGCAATATTAATAGAATTCATCCCAACCGTGGGTGGTGCTTGTGGTTTCCCTGCAGACATACTCAATAAAGTGGCTTGATTATCAGCTAGTTTTGACAAGGCTTTGTCTAGTCCTGCAGCTTGGAGTTGTAAACCTCTAATATCAGAACTAATAGAAGCAACAGATTTATTCAACTCTTGTATCATGGTATTATGACTAGCAACTTGTTCAATAAGAATTTTATTTGCTTCGAAATTATCATTGCTTGATGACATAGGCTTCCATTTATCATTAGCATTAGGATATGGCACTAAAGGACGGTTGTTAGGAACATATGGGGGTTTATTATAAGAGTTATAATTGTTGTTACCATACCCATTATTACCATAGTTCCTAATGAAGTTGACATCAACATTTTCAGGATTATTACCAACTAGTTCTTGCAAAGGCATATTTTCAAAATTTTGTTTATTAATAAAAGCAAGAATGGTGTCCATTTTAGATGACAAATCATTTGTTTCTTCTATAGAGTTCACTTTCTTAGATGAACTAGGTGCTCTATCAGTATGCCATTGACTATAATTTTGCAAGATACTTTCCAAAATGTTCTTAGCTTCTAATATAGTTTTTCCCATGAAAGCACCTCCAGCAGCTGAATCAAGTATATTTCTAGACATGTAATTTAGACCATTGTAAAAAGAGTGTAAAATGGTCCATTCATTAACCCCATGTGATGGACAAGTTCTAAGCATGAGTTTAATCCTATCCCAAGCCATGGCAACATGTTCATTTTCATTTTGCCTAAAAGAGAGGATATTGTTTCTATTTTGCAGTATTTTAACAGGGGGATAATATTTCTTAATGAAAGCTTCTTTTAAATCATCCCAAGAATTAATACTACCAGTAGGTAATGAATGTAGCCACTCTTTAGCTTTTCCTCTAAGTGAGAAAGGAAATAACTTCAGTTTTAAGACATTACTTTCAACATTTTTAAACTTTTGCATGTCACAGATTTCAATAAAATCATGAAGATGCATAGAGGCATCCTCAACAGCACTACCACCAAATTGTTCCCTAGTTATCAAGTTTAACAAACTAGGACTAACTTCATAGCTCTCAGCAGTAATCTCAGGTGTGGTGATAGGCTTAGCAATAAATTGATCATTAGGAGTGTTTGTGTAGTCACACAATTTAGTTCTATCTCCCATTTTAACAAGTTTTTATGTGTTTTTAATTTTTTATGCAAAACTGAAAGTAAAATGACACTAATGCAACCGAAATAACAAATGCAAACAAAAATGCAAAACTGAATAAAATATGCAAACCGAAATATAAAGATGATATGCAAGACAAGAACAAAACAAAATAAAATGATTGTAGGTAAAGATGGATAAGATGATGCTCACGTAGGTGCAACTCCCCAAGCTTAGGTTGTTACACAAGTTGGTGATGAAGTTGACTTGATGTGAGTGATCCTTGGATAAACCTTTCAGCTATGGTTCCCCGGCAACGGCGCCAGAAAACGTCTTGATGGCCCTTCACGTAGTTCCCCACAATGGCGCCAGAAAACAGTTGCTAGCCCTTCGCGTGGTACCTGCGTGAAAAGTAAATGGGTTAGGTTGAGACTCCAAGTGCAGAGTGTATGTAGTAGTGGAAGACAGTTTTCCCCACGAGGGGTGACTCGAGGGTTTAATATCGAACTCTCGGGGAACCAGTATTTCAGGTGTTATCTCCTTATCCTTCTCTTGAGAACCTGCAACAAAATAAATTGTTTTGTGCCCTCAACCTCACCAAGTGGTTGTCAAGCACAAGGTGTGAGAATGATAATAAAATAATATGCAATGCAAACAATAGTAAATATGCAATGATGGTAAATAAATATGCAAGGATGTGGTAGCAATGATAAATGATATTTTTGGGTTTTTTATGATGAATGCAAGATGTAAAAGTGTTTTTGTATTTTCGGATTTAATAATGGCAGCAAACAAAAGTGGTGATAAAAGTGTTGGAAAGGTGTTTCTTATGATTAAAAATGGACCGGGGTTCATGGTTTCACAAATGCACTCTCTCTTGATAACGTGGTAGACAATGGAACACTAAAATTAACATAAGATGGCAAGACATGGTTTGACAAGTTATTAATAATATGGGCATCACGTCCTAACATAGAGATCTCAAGTATAAGTTGTTCTCTCTCTTATGCTCCACCAAGATGCGAACTAAATCATAACACCTTAGTAATTAAGATAAATCAGAGCATAGCAATAAGTTCAATGACATGAAGTTAAAATAAGAACATGCTAGATCTAGTCATGGAGATAGTGGCCAAGGTCACATCCACTCTCCGGTAGCATGGTATTTTTGTTTATCCCTAGTGAGGCAACAAAGTAAGGTAGAAAACCCAAGTGGATCGCAGAACTATCTGTCACGTTCACTGCACTAGCCACCCCCGTTACTCCAACTAATGCACACGTTCCCCCTCACATGCTCTCATAAACATGCTTGATCATGACAAGTAAATAAGAACGGGGTACATAATATGCATCTACTTTCATAACTGAAACAAAACCATTGCAATCTCAAACATGTATTAACTCATAATAAAGATCCACCACAAAGGAATTACATAGATGACCGTAATCATGTTCAGCAGCTCATACGGTACTAATTAGTGAAGCTCATAGAGAGGAGAGATACATAAGTTACTTCCACAAACCCATAGTCCAGGGGTGGACTACTCCCTCTTCATCATGGTGTCGGTGGAGATGTTGTTGGAGGGGAAGGAGACCACACCGGCAGCGCCCCGCCGGAGTTTTCCCCCTCCAATCTTCAGCTCCAGATCTCTGTTTCGTGGTTTCTGTGTTTCTGCGGCGCTCCCTTTCGCGAAAGCCCTGGGGGGTCTATATATAGTCGTTTTTAGGTCAAGACGAAGCTTCGGGAAGAAAGATCGACGGCAGCGGAGGCCCGAGGGCCAGGATGGGGGACCCCACGCGGTCAGGGAATCTGGCCGCGTGGGCCCACCCCTTTTGGCCTTCTGGTCTCCGTTTCTTCGATTCCTTTGCGCCTACGTTTCGTTCCTTCCAAAAAAATGATCCCCGTAAAGTTTCAGGTCATTTGGACGTCGTTTGGGTCCTGAAACATCAAAATATAGAAAAAGGGGTTTTCTGACAGCGCAGGGTTAATTCCAGAAAAATGGGGGAGTTGTTAATTATCCCCAAAACTCAATATAAATCATGAATATAACCCTTATATGATGCAAATAACATGGAATAACATGTAATAAAATGTAAAGTTCATGTATGCATTTTACATGCATCAGGCCTCCCCACAAGTTAGGTTTCCTCTCCTTATATATGCTCTAGGATTCCCGTCATCTCCTTTAGGGTTTCGGTAGAGCAGCGATATCTGGAGCGTCCGAACTCGGAATTAGGCGAATTTTAAGTCCAGATCGATTGGCAGAAAATTCCCCGCAAGTTTCGTGACTAGACTTTTTCTGTTTGACATCGTGTTCTTTCCGGTACGTGACAATCTCCGAAAAACGTTTTCACACAGATTTCAGGAAGGTCCCGATTCGACTCCAACAAGGTTTCCTTTGCCCAATTTTGATAATTCCTACACATTAAAGTGTAAAACAAGAACATTGTGCACTTTGGCAACTATTAGTAGGTTAGTCCAATAAATGTCATAATATGATATAAAGTGTATATAAACCATGTAGCAATTAAAATAAAACATGCATGGAACATCAAAAATTATAGATACGTTTGAGACGTATCAAGCATCCCCAAACTTAGTTCCTACTCGTTCTCGAGTAGGTAAACGATAAAACAAAATAATTTTTGAAGTGACTTGCTACCATCATAATCTTGATCAAATAGTATTGTAAAGCACATGTTATGAATGAAGTGATCCAGGTCAATGGTCTATAGTTTGCTAGCAAGTAGATAATGAGCAAACAACTGAATCATATAAGAAAAAACTTTTCATGAATAGTACTTTCGAGACAAGCATCAAAAAGTTTTGCATAAGAGTTAACTCATAAAGCAATAGATTCTAAGTAAAAGGTATTTAACCAACACAAAGAAGATTTAAGCTTGAGCAATTGCTTTCAACTTTCAACATGTATATCTCATGGATATTTGTCAACACAAAGCAATATAATAAGTGCAATATACAAGCATATAAAAATTGTTGCACCAAAGTTGACACTAGTGTTTGCTTCTGAGATAGAAAGAAGTAGGAAAACTGACTCAACATAAAAGTAAAAGAAAGGCCCTTCGCAGAGGGAAGCAGTGATTAAATCATGTGCTAGAGCTTTTTAAGATTTTGAAATCCTATAGAGAGTAAAAATAAGTTTTGGGAGGTGTTTGTTAATTGTCAACGAATCAGAAAATGGAAAGTACAATATGACCCCTGCCAACCAGACTTTTAAGAGCGGCCCCCATGAAGGACGTTGTTTCTACCAGCAAGGCAGATCATCCCTCTTCTCTTTTGTTTACACATGCAAATATTTCACTGTTTGTCATTGCTTGACTGATAAATCAGGGCAAAAATGTGAAGAGAATTAAGCGGTTAAAGTTGTAATTAATTGGGACTGGGCACCCCATTTACCCCCTCTTTTTGCAAAATTAATGGATAAGCGGATGTATATGCCGCTAGTCCGGTGATAAAGTCTGTTTGACAGTTGACATAAAGACATCCACCCCGTCCTCGTGAGCTTGGTAAACATTGACACAAAAAGGAGTAATAATTTTTTGAATAGTTTAAAGGTAGCACATGAAAAAATTTACTTGGAATGGCAAGGAAATACCACATATAGGTAGTTATGGTGGACACAAATGGCATGGATTTTGGCTCAAGGTTTTGGATGCACGAGAAGCATTCCCTCTCAGTACAGAGTTTAGGCTAGCAAGCTTATTTGAAGCAAACACAGGATATCAACCAACACAACAAGACTTGTATGAAAACATATTGCAAGCATTATAAGACTCTACACTGTTTTCCTTGTTAACCAAACCCTTTTACTAGAAAATATCTAGACCTTAGAGATACCAATCATGCAAACCAAATTTCAACGAGCTTTACGGTAGTTCTTCATTAATAGGTTTTAACTACATGATACAAAAGCTTAAACATGAACTACTTGATAACTTAAAACAGTTGACAAGTATCAAATTATCCAATACAGTGATCTACAAGAATATGTAAGGTTTTCCATCATACCATCTACCACATGCAACATTTTCTGTTCCAGCCAAACACCAATCAACTTATTTCAACATAAACTCTCCAAACAATTATAAGTGAAGCAAGAGAGTACTTTCTTTAAAAAAACTAACAGCTCTGAATAAGAGATGCATGCAAAACAGGAGCTAAAAGCATAGCAATAGCAAGATAAGAATACTCAACAAGTATAAGTGAAGAATAGGAGTATTCATATGAAAAAGCGGAGTGTGTCTCTCTCCCAATCAAGAATGCTAGGATCCAATCAAGTTGACCAAAAGAAAAATAAAATACTGAAAATAAAAGCACACAGACGCTCCAAGTAAAGCACATATGATGTGAAAGAATTAAAATATAGTTTCACTAGAGATGACCTGCTAAGTTGCTGGTGAAGAAGGGGATGCCTTGGGCATCCCCAAGCTTAGACGCTTGAGTCTTCTTGAAATATGCTGGGGTGATCCATGGGAGCATCCCCAAGCTTAAGCTCTTCACTCTTCTTGATCACATTATATCATCCTTCTCTCTTGACGCTTGAAAACTTCCGCTACACCAAACTCAGAGTAATTATCATTAGAAGGTTATGTGAAGCTCTATCATCCTTCTCTCTTGTCCATCTTCTCTCTTGAGTGCACAATCAAAAACTCACATGTTCTATAAGGACACAAACATGACCGTTACTTTTAACATTTACTACTGCCACTGATGTTATGTGAAGCTCTTCACCCTAAAAAAGAATTCCACTCAACACTAGTAAAAGAGACTTACGTTGCTCAGATCGAAAAACACAAAACTAACGAAAGATGCGCACATATCTGAGGATCACACACAAAAATTTGCAGATTTAAATATTTTTTCTGTGATTTTACAGAAGTAAAACGGTGAACAGTAGAAATCTGTTCCTGCGCTGAAATCCAAATCTAGCATCATCTTCCTATTAGAGGCTCCACTTGGCACAACAATGCGAAAAAGTAAAGATACAGAGGGGTTGTTACAGAAGTAAACAACTCTGTCGCAGCAGTGGAACATGGGGTTCCCCTAGTACTGCCAAAGTGGGTCCACCCCATGTGGGCCCAAGATGAAGATGGACAAGACCAAGACTCAAGTCAAGCTGGCGGGTTCACCGTCAAGACACGCATGGCCTATGACGACTAAGGGCTCCGGTCCTGGGGACCTTACGGGTCTCCGAACCGAGCAAGAAGGCCAGGAAGGACCCGAGAGCCCGAGTTCCCGGCAGGAGGCCAGGCTCCCTCTCGGGTACTTCCCCACGTCCCTGTGGATAAGCACTCCACCTCACCACGGAAGACTTGGGAAGCAAGGCGAAGGCAGCGTGGGCGGGAAGCACGTCCCGTGGTGGTGTCAGCTCCTGTCCACCCCGAGGCGGATGGTCCCACCTAACCCAAAGGAGACGCTAGGCTGAGGAGAGGCCACGTCTCCTCCTAAACTAGATGAGGAGGGTCCTTCACCCCGAAGGTCCCTCACGCCCCTCACGTGACCCTGTGGCAACCCCTTAGCCTATAAAAGGAGGACCAAGGCACGGAGGAGGGAGAGGTCGAAGCAAGGACGAACACAAGCTAGAACCAGAGCAAGACTAGACTAGGGTTGCGAAGGTAGAGAGGAAGGTGATCTCCTCCGGGTCAGGATCTGTCCTTCTTCTACCTCTAGCCAAAACCCTTCCGGGTACCCCCATCCGGGAGATTCCATTGTAAGCCACACTATAAAGAACCCATCAATCCAGACATGCAGGAGTAGGGCTTTTAGCCTCCGGGCGGCCTGAACCTGGGTAGCTCCTTGTGTCCCTTTGGTTGCATGCTTTGATCGTGGAGAGGAGAGCTTGATCTAGACTCTACCCAAGAAGACGATTCTCAGCCTCCTTCGCGCCCCGTGCCGAACCTAAAAGGGGGTATCCTATACTCCCGGTGTCCGTGCAACGAGACACGACATCTGGCGCGCCAGGTAGGGGGCGCAAGCGCTGTTTTCATCTTCATCAAGTTCATCGGCAAGTTCTTCGTCAAGCATGCCTCCGAGGAAGAAGGGAGATCCTGCGGCGTCCAAGCCGGTTCTCCGTCCCCGCCTCCCACGGAGAGGGTGGCGCCGGACGAAGTGGACGGTCATGACAAGGACAATGGCCCTGGCGGAGCGGCGGCTCCAAAGGGCGCCACCATGCCTCCTCCTCGCTTGGGGAGAAGAGCGTCTGCAACGGCACCGGCAAGGAGCCCACCGCTGGAGGAGGGAACCACGGCGTTCGCCCCAGCGGGGATCCACGAGCATCCAAGAGCAAGACCTCCGCGCACTCGCCTTCGGACGTGCAAGCTCGCCATGATGCTCTAGTCGCTGCCAAGGCCCTGATGCAGTTCCCTCCAAGCAGCGGCGATCCCAAGGTCTACCAAGAATGGAGGACTCGCGTCGAGAGGCTCCTCGACTTCGCCGATGGTGGTCCGTGGGTCGAACCCACTCAAGCTCCCACCGTCGACAATCCCGGAGCAGCACAAGACAAGACACGTGATCCGCGAGGCCAGCCTCGTGGTGAACGTCAAGCCAAGACGGCGCCTCCTCGCACCGCGCCACCGATGGCTGATCGGCTAAACCGCGATCACGGCGAGGCCATCTCCATCGGGTCGTCTACCTCGCGCAACCCAGATCTTCGTGACGAGCTCAACAGCCGTCAGAACGAGGATATGCGCACCCGCATCGAGCGTCGCCGAGAACGTCACCGCCGGGAAGATCGGGGCATCGACCTCGCCGAAGGCTGCCTCGCCCTCGCTCCCGAGTTCCGCCACTTCAACTGGCCCAAGAAATTCAAGATCGACGTTCTCCGCTACGACGGCACCACGAACCCCCGGGACTTTCTGCAGATCTACTCTCTTGCTGCGATGGTTGCCGGGGCCGACGAGGTCATGATGGCCAACTGGTTCCCTTGGCCCTGAAGGGAGACGCCCAGACTTGGCTTCTCAACCTTCCCAAGTGCTCCATCCGTTCCTGGCGGGCACTGAAGGAGCAGTTTCTGGGGGCTTTCCAAGGCGGGTACGAGCGCCCGGGGGCTCCCAGTGATCTCCACGACTTCAAGCAGCTGCCGGGTGAAACTCTCCGCAAGTTCATCCAGCGCTTCACCCAGAAGATGAACACCATCCCGTGCATCAAGGAGGAGTTGGTGATCCAGTCCTTCCACGCCAACGTCCGCAACCCCAAGATGCGCGAGAAGCTGAGCATCCATCGCGTCGAGTCTGCTCGTAAGCTCTGGGAGCTTGCAGATCGGTGCGCTCGAGCTGAAGAAGGAGCCAAGTTCCCCGGGGAGGATGAACCCGAGGACAAGGTCGCTCCAGCCAAGAACAAGAAGCGGGACCCTGGACCCGACAAGCGGATCTTCGTCACCGAGCCTCTTCCGAAGAAGACCAAGCCCGCGCCGACTTCCGAGGAAGAAGGTGAAGGTGATCCCTGGTGCCACATCCATCCAGAAGGCAACCACTTGCTCAAGGACTGCCGCATGCTCAAGAACCTCGCCATCCGGGAGCAACGTCGAGCTGATGGGGTCAGTCAAGACGGTTGCTACAACTGCGGCACTGCCGGGCACATCGCTCGTGACTGTCCCACGGGTCGCCAAGGCGGAGGCGGCCGTGGATGGAACCGAGGCGGTGGCCGCGGGGGCCGTGGAGGAGGACGCGGCGGTCAAGGTGGTCGCGGGTACCACACTCCGGAGGCCACCCACGGCGGCAACGGGGAAGCTCCGGCTCCCCAAGGAGGCAACGGCGGCAAGTATCAAGAAGTCACTGGAGTTGTCGGGTGCATCCACGGAGGGTCTTCTCTGCCTCCCTCCAACGGCGCCTGCAAGAGACTTGTCCGGGAGCTGAACGCGGTTGCTTCTGCTCCGTCCAAGCCCCTGGACTGGTCTAGTCAAGTCATCACCTTCGACCCAGAAGACCACCCTGCAAACACTGCCGGGGTCGGGACCCTGCCGCTGATCGTGTCGCCCGTCATCCACAACTACAAGGTCACCAAGATGCTGGTCGACGGAGGCTCCAGCCTCAACTTGCTGACGGCGAAGGTCCTGGCTATCCTTCAAATTCCCCTGTCTCGCCTGCAAGACACCGGGGTGTTCCAAGGCGTGAACGGAAGTGTTACTCGACCCCTCGGGAAGATCACCCTTCCGGTCACCTTCGGCGACTCCAAGAACTTCCGCACCGAGGAAATCGTCTTCGACATCGCCGACACTCCGCTACCGTACAACGGCATACTTGGCAGACCTGCTCTGGCCAAGTTCATGGCCGTCTCCCACTTCGCCTACAACATGCTGAAGATTCCGGCGCCGTGGGGTGTGATCAAGGTCAAGGCCGACATCGACGATGCTATCTACTGCGTTCACCAGCTGAACCAGACGGTGGCAACACGGCGGATGTCCCTCAAGGTGTACAGGAGGATGATGATGGGGCTCTCCCCGGGGGCGAAGGGCACCCGGGGGCTCCACATCTACTCCCCCAAGAAGGCGCCATTCCATGGCGATCCGCAGCTGACCAAGAAGGTGGCGCTAACCAGCGACGGAGTTCGCTCCATCACCATCGGCGCCCGCCTCACCGACAAATAGGAAAGCGCGCTCGTCGCCTTCCTTCGGGAAAACTCTGACGTCTTCGCGTGGGAGGCGTCAGGTTTACCCGGCGTTCCAAGGGAGGTGATCGAGCACAAACTGGCGGTCAATCCGGGGGCTCGCCCCGTGAAGCAGGTTCTCCGGAACCAAAGCAAGGAAAAGCTGGAATTCATCATCGCCGAGGTGGACAAGTTGATAGAAGCTGGTGTCATCCGGTCGGTTCCCCACCCAAGCTGGGTGGCCAACCCCGTGGTGGTACCGAAACCCATGACCTTCAAGTGGAGACTCTGCATCGACTTCACAGACCTGAATAAGGCCTGTCCCAAGGACCCTTTCCCCCTGCCGCGGATCGACATGATCGTGGATTCCACGGCCGGGTGCGAGCTGCTGTGTTTCTTGGACGCCTTCTCCGGGTACCACCAGATCATGATGTCACTCGAGGACCAAGAGAAGACGGCCTTCATCACTCCCAAGGGCTGCTACTGCTACACCCGGATGCCTTTTGGCCTCCGAACGCCGGCGCTACCTTCCAGCGCGCAATGCAAGCATGCCTTGGGTCACAGCTGGGCCGCAACGTTGAAGCGTACATCGACGACATCGTGGTCAAGACCCGGTACAAGGACTCCCTCATCCAAGACCTGCACGAGACCTTCGAGAACCTCCGCCGGGTCAACTTCAAGCTCAACCCCGACAAGTGCGTGTTCGGGGTCCCCTCCGGCAAGCTGCTGGGTTTCCTGGTCTCTCACCGAGGGATCGAGGCGAATCCGGACAAAATCAAGGCAATCGAGCGCATGGAGGCGCCCCGGCGGGTCAAGGACGTACAGCGCCTCAACGGGTGCATCACTGCACTCGGGCGCTTCATCTCAAGGCTTGGGGAGCGGGCCTTACCGTTCTTCAGGCTGCTCAAGAATCAGGCCCCGTGGAGTGGACCTCCGAGGCCGAGGAAGCCCTGCAGTCCCTTAAGCGCTACCTCGCCTCGCCACCAATCCTCGTGGCACCAGAAGAGAAGGAGCCCCTACTACTGTACATTGCTGCCACCAACCAGGTGATCAGCGCTGTGCTTGTGGTAGAGCGTGACGCTCCTCCGAAGAAGTCAAGCAAGATCAAGGGCAAGCGACCCGGGAACTCTCTCCGGGACAACCGTGCAAGAAAAGGCTGCCGGGTGACCAGGGGTCTCACGATCCTGACGTCACTGCAACCTCACCAGCGGCGCGGAGCCCGTCGGGAATGGAGAATCTCCCTCCGACGAGACTTCGCCGGGGGCTACCTCGTCCCCACCCCAAGACGTCGACGTGGAGGAAGCCGAGCCCTCTCAGGACTCGGCGACCCGCAAGGTGCAGCACCCGGTCTACTTCGTCAGCGCAGTGCTGCGCGACGCCCGGGAGCGGTACCCCATGATGCAGAAGCTGCTGCTGGCAATCCTCATTGCCTCCCGCAAGATGAGGCCGTACTTCCAAAGCCATCCCATCACGGTGGTGTCCAAGTACAACCTAAGAAGCCCCCTGGAGAACCCACTTGCCACTGGTCGCATATCATGGTGGGCCATGGAGCTTCAAGGTTTCGGTCTCAAGTTCGAGCACACGGACAACATCAAGAGTCAGGCGCTGGCGGATTTCACGGCCGAGTGGACCGAGACGGCGTTCGACGACCCGGAAGAGGAAACCTGCCTCCCCGGGAAGGAAGATCCTAGCGCCTGGACCATGCACTTCGACGGCTCCTACACCAAGGGGAAAGGAGGTGCTGGGGTTGTCCTAACCTCACCAACCGGGGACCGGCTGAAGTACGTCGTCCAGATGCACTACCAAGGGAACATCTCCAACAACACGGCGGAGTACGAGGGCCTGCTCGCAGGACTTCGTGCTGCCGTCGGCCTCGGCATCAACAAGATCGTCGTCAAGGGTGACTCTCAGTTAGTCATCAAACAAGTGAACAAGGAGTACGCGTGCCCTCAGATGGCACCATACGTTGAAGAGGTCTGGAAGCTGCAGCGGCGCTTCGACAACTTCCGGGCTGTGTACGTCCCACGGGGAGAAAACACGGCCGCGGATGAGCTATCGCAGGTGGCGTCCAAGCAAGAACCAGTGCCTCCCGGGATCTACATCGAGGTCCTCAGGCGACCTTCGATCCCACCCGAGAGGCTCGCGACAAGATCTGCGCCGGGGGCTGGCGACCCTTCTACCTCGACAACACGGGTAGCCAGCCCAGAAGCTCAAGACCCGGCAGCCCCTCCAGCGGAGGAAGCTATGCTTTCTTTCCGTCGGATGGTGCTACCGGTGGAAGGAACCCACCCACCCTGGGCCCGGGACATCGTCAAGTACATCATGGAGCACGCCCTCCCGGAGGACGATCACGACCGAGCGGGTGGCTCGTCAAGCCAAGCTCTACGTCATGATCGACGGCGAGCTCTACCGGCGACGGGACAACGGAGTCAAGCTCCGCTGCATCCCTCAAGAACAAGGCCAAGTACTGCTACGGGACATCCACGAGGGCACATGTTCAAGTCATGTGGCATCAAGATCACTGGCGGGTAAAGTTTTTCGTCACGGGTTCTACTGGCCAACAGTCCTCAGTGATGCGGAGCAGCTAGTCAAGACCTGTGAAGCCTGCCAGTACTATGCGAAGAACATACATCAGCCGGCGCAAGCTCTGCAGCCAATTCCAATCTCCTGGCCGTTCGCGGTCTGGGGGCTGGACATCGTGGGAAGATACCGAAGTCTGTCGGGGGCCATGAATACCTTTTCGTGGCCATCGACAAGTTCACAAAGTGGGTGGAAGTGATGCCAGTACCAAGACAGACAGCTCAAGCAGCCATCAAGTTCATTGAAGGGATCGTGTACCGCTTCGGAGTACCCAACAGAATCATAACGGACAATGGCTCTCAGTTCACAAGCCGATCCTTCCTCAACTTCTGTGAAGAGCTGGGAATCAAGGTGTGTTTTGCCTCGGTGTCCTACCCAAGGTGCAATGGGCAAGTGGAGCGAGCCAATGCGGAGGTCCTAAAGGGTTTGAAGACCAAGGCCTTTGACAAGTTAGAAGACAAGGGCAAGAACTGGATTGAGCATCTACCAAGTGTCTTGTGGTCCCTCAGAACCACACCAAGCAGAGCCACTCAAGAAACACCATTCTTCCTTGTCTATGGAGCAGAAGCCGTCTTGCCAACAGAGCTCAGGCATGGATCCCCCCGGGTACTTGCCTATGATGAAGACGCACAAGCTGAGAGGAGGATTGATGACATCAACTTCCTGGAAGAGGTGCGGTGCCGAGCTTCCTTACGATCTGCTCGATACCAGCAAGGGCTCCGCCGCTATCATGATCGCCATATCCGTTCACGGGTACTGGAACCCGGAGACCTGGTTCTCCGCAAGAAGCAGAAGCTTGATAACATGAACAAGCTGTCTCCAAGTGGGAAGGACCTTATCGGGTGACGCATACCCTGAGACCCGGAGCTGTTTATCTGGAGGACGAGAAAGGCAGGCCGGAGGGCAACGCCTGGAACATCGAGAATCTCCGGAAATTCTACCCCTGAATACGAACATGAATCGCAGATAGTTCGAGTCAACTAAGCACGCCCAAGGGGCTAGTGTTCTGTATAAGGGTGTAAGAATCGTCGCCAAGGAATAAAAGATAAGTTTTTCAATTCCGTGAGCCTCTCTTGTTGTCGTGAAGTGTGTTATCCGTAACAACCCCCAAGCAGGGGGCTGACATGGTGCCGGTGGCTGACAGGTCGAGCGCGAGTAGCCTATCAGTAGGCGCTGCCACCTGATCGTGCCGTACTGCCGCGGTAAGAAGTGGAACGGGCAGTGCTGTGTTTTAAAGAACCTAAACACAGAAATGCACATTCAACTTTGCTTGCGGGTTGCTCCGGATGAAACACTTTCACGACATGTAAGGGAGGGTCCATTCTTTTCCTACTGAAAGTGTGTTATGTGTAGCGCCTCTCCCGGGACAGGAATGGATGCTGAAGAGCGGCTCAGGAGCTGGGTACCCGGGAAGGACAGAGTAGATCAAGGGCACGGCAAAAACCAGCTAAGTCTTTGCATGTGCATCTTGCATTCTAGGCATAATATCTCGCTCGGAGTCAATATACCACCAACCTGCGCATGCTTGACAGTTGATGAGAACCTTTGCGGGGGTAATGCGTCCTCCCCGGCGAACGGTCAGATTTCCCTTCTGGCCTAGTACCCGTGGCTGTGGAGTGGACTCCCGGAAGGCATAGTGCTCTTAGGGGTGCTGCTACCGGTGCAGGCGGTTAGAGTACTTGTCACCTAAGAGATCTCCTCAGAAAACTTGACGGCGCGTTAGTGCAAGGGGAGGTTTGGGAAATGACCCCGGGAGTTGAGCCCTAGGATTGCATTCATCTGAACTTACATTCTGAATTTACAATTCTGAATTACATTCAGTCGAAGCTTTCCTGGATACATATCTAGCCTATGCTACTAAGGCCAGCTCAGGGCTCCTGGCTGTGCAGCTCTGTCTTCTGTTTTATTGCCTGCCGGGTGCACTCTTTTCTTCCGGGGACGCCTGGGTGAAAAGATAACACGCGTGCAGAATCTTGTCAGGCGCGTCGAAGAGCTCGACCCCCTTCTGCCGACCAGGGCGCTCCAGGGCCAAAGAGACGGAAGATTCCGTCCGCCAGTTCGCCTACGGACTGACTCTCGGCCTGCAAAAGTCCAGGTCAAGATCGAGGTCATCCAAGAAGAAAAGGCGGAAAAATGGAGAAGAGCAACAGTGAACCTGCTCAATGGCCTCGAGCTCAGCCACAACCAAGGACAGCTCCGGAATACCGGCAGTCCTTTCCTTCAGGATGGACCACAGGTGCGTCCTCCTCACTGCCCTAATCCTTGCCTCTTCTTGGGCAACAGGACCAGAGACGGCCGCCAGGCGAGCAACATTCTGGGCAGCAGAAGAACGGGACGCAACCTCGCCATCAGTGGCTCGGGCTCCAGCTTCGCTGGGTGCCTCCGCCGCTCCTCGAAGACGGACTCCGCCGTCGACACATCGGACAAGGCCCTCTCTGCTTCGCCGGACATTGTTCTGCGGGACGCGGGGAGGCAAAGGAAGAAGAGGAGCGGAGCAAGGCGAGAAGATGTGTCAAAGGGGTTGGAGTCTGGATGGTCTTTTATAGGCCTCCCACGCTCCACCTACCCCTTGACGCTACGGCTGCTGCAGTAATGGGAGCGCGTTTTGCAAAAAACTCGTTCTCATTCACACGGACGCGACACGAAGACAAGGAGGAAAACAAGATCTTCTTCATTTACAAGGACTACAAGGGGACGATCTTTTTTACAACAAAAAGGTTGGCTCCCGTCGAGCAAGGAGCACCGCCGTACAATGGAAGACGCTACTTCCAGAAATACGTCGTCAAGGCCGCCAGGAGGAGGTCAACGAGATCTCCATGGCGCCCGTCCGAAGCTCCTCGCCTTCAGGAAGACGAGCTCCCCTCGACCTTGATGTCAGATGAGTTTTCCTCATCTTCATCCTCGTCGTAGGAGCTCGAGCTGCCGATGCTGCTCTCCATGCAGCACTCCACGCGTCCGCCATCGACACCGAAGATCTTCACGGAGAGTGTTGCATCTCCGTCGTACTGGAACACCAAGCATTGCCCCCTGGACAGGCGGCGGGCGCGGGAGAACGACTTCCACCCCGGACCCAGAAGCATGGCGCCTTGAGTGGTGCGCTCCGCCATGACCCAGGAGGGGCCATTGGGGCAGCCTTCCACTTGCAGCCAGAATCCGGCAGGAGAAGCCGGCTGCGAGGCCTGCGGTTCAGATCCACGATGAACTCGAACGGCGCGAAGCTGGTATGAACCATGCTCCTAGGAGGGGGAGCAGCGGTGCCGCAGCCTCCACGGCCGCCGCGACCGTGAATCCCACGACCTCGCGGAACAGCTCGACCACGAGTGGAGGGGCCACTCTCCGCAGCAGCTGAAGAAGTACGAGGGCGCCCAACTCCTCTCCTCGCTCTCGCCATTGGCGCTGGGAGCTTGTGGGGAGGCCTGGAGTTGGACTGAGGAAGAAGATGAACGAAAAAGCCAGGGGTGCGCCTCGCTTTTATAGCCACGGCGGTGCCTCTGTCAAGCGTCTCCTCGGTTCTTCCGTTATTGGGAATCGAGGGGGCCCCCGCAGTTATTCCCCCGAGCGGAGTAACTCCAAGACCTCCAAGGCTATCAATGAAGCAGAGCAAGGAAGACCAGGTGCCCGGGGACCCACTTTGACCTATCTTTAGGCCATGGCCCCGGCAGCTGGAGCAAGAGCCGCCGGGACCATGCCCGGGGGCTACTGTCGCAGCAGTGGAACATGGGGTTCCCCTAGTACTGCCAAAGTGGGTCCACCCCATGTGGGCCCAAGATGAAGATGGACAAGACAAAGACTCAAGTCAAGCTGGCGGGTTCACCGTCAAGACACGCATGGCCTACGACGACTAAGGGCTCCGGTCCTGGGGACCTTCTGGGTCCCCGAACAAAGCAAGAAGGCCAGGAAGGACCCGAGAGCCCGAGTTCCCGGCAGGAGGCCAGGCTCCCTCTCAGGTACTTCCCCACGTCCCTGTGGATAAGCACTCCACCTCACCACGGAAGACTTGGGAAGCAAGGCGAAGGTAGCGCGGGCGGGAAGCATGTCCCGTGGTGGTGTCAGCTCCTGTCCACCCGAGGCGGACGCTCCCACCTAACCCAAAGGAGACGCTAGGCTGAGGAGAGGCCACGTCTCCTCCTAAACTAGATGAGGAGGGTCCTTCACCCCGAAGGTCCCTCACGCCCCTCACGTGACCCTGTGGCAACCCCTTAGCCTATAAAAGGAGGACCAAGGCACGGAGGAGGGAGAGGTCGAAGCAAGGACGAACACAAGCTAGAACCAGAGCAAGACTAGACTAGGATTGCGAAGGTAGAGAGGAAGGTGATCTCCTCCGGGTCAGGATCTGTCCTTCTTCTACCTCCAGCCAAAACCCTTCCGGGTACCCCATCCGGGAGGTTCCATTGTAAGCCACACTATGAAGAACCCATCAATCCAGACATGCAGGAGTAGGGCTTTTAGCCTCCGGGCGGCCTGAACCTGGGTAGCTCCTTGTGTCCCTTTGGTTGGATGCTTTGATCGTGGAGAGGAGAGCTTGACTCAATAAAAGGGGGTATCCTATACTCCCGGTATCCGTGCAACGAGACACGACAAACTCCTTGACTCAATAAAAGAAAATAACAGAAAATAAAAATAATGGGTTGTCTCACACAAGCGCTTTTCTTTAAAGCCTTTCAGCTATGCATGATAATTTTGATGATGCTCTCATATGTATAAGAGTTGAATATAAGAGAGCATAAAAAGCAAATACCAAACACATTTAAGTCTAACCCACTTCCTATGCAAAGGGATCTTGTAAGAAAACAAATTATTGAAGCATTAAGCCAATGGCATAGGAAGGCAAAGCAAGTGCAACTTCAAAATTTTCAACAAAAAGAGAGGAGACTTAATATTATGGTGATATGTGAAGCCATGTCTCCCTCTCTCATAATGACCAGTAGGTTTTAAAGTAACCATCAAATAAAAGCAAATCAAGAGAAAGCTCAAAACCTTCGTCATAAAGAGAGGTGTTTTAGTAACATGAAACTTTCTACGACCATATTTTCCTCTCTCATAATAATTTTCAGTAGCATCATGAACAAAATTAACAGTATAGCTATCACATAAAGCATTCTTATCATGATCCACATGCACAAAAGTATCATTACTCTCCACATAAGCATAATCAATTTTATTAGTAATAGTGGGAGTAAAACTATCACAACCATCATTGTAATCATCATAAATTGCAGGCATAGTATAATCATAATCAACTTTATCCTCCATAGTAGGTGGCACCAAAATACCACTATCATTATAATCATCATAAATTGGAGGCAAAGTATCATCAATGAAAATTTTCTCCTCAAAACTTGGGGGACTAAAAATATCATATTCATCAAAACCAGCTTCCCCAAGTTTAGACTTTTCCATAGCATTAGCAATAATGGTGTTCAAAGAATTTATAGTAATAACATTGCTACCATCATGCAAATAATTTTCCATAGGTTTTTTAATTTTCTGTTCAAACACATCATGTCCTAACTCAAGATAAATTTCATAGAGCTCTCTAATTTTTTTTGTTGTTTTCCATTAAGCCTAACTAGTGAAATAAAAACAAGAAACAAAAAGATATAATTGCAGAATCTAAAGGAAATAGCTTCGAGCACTCACACGCCGGCAACAGTGCTAGAAAATAGCTTAGTAGATGGAGGATGTGAGTACCTTTTACCTTACCTCCCCGGCAACGGCGCCAGAAAATAGCTTGATGTCTACGCACGCTTCTATTCTTATAGACAGTGTTGGGCCTCCAAGTGCAGAGGTTTGTAGAACAGCAGCAAGTTTCCCTTAAGTGAATCACCCAAGGTTTATCGAACTCAGGGAGGTAGAGGTCAAAGATATCCCTCTCAAGCAACCCTGCAATTAAGATACAAGAAGTCTCTTGTGTCCCCAACACACCTAATACACTTGTCAGATGTATAGGTGCACTAGTTCGGCGAAGAGATATTAAAATACAAGTGATATGGATGATTATAAGTGGTAATTGCAATCTGAAATAAAAATGGCAGCAAGCAAACATGTAGCAGAACTGGTTGTAAACGGTGTTTCAATGCTTAGAAACAAGGCCTAGGGATCATACTTTCAATAGTGGACACTCTCAACAATAATAATATAATTGAATACATAGATATTTCCTCTTCACTATGCTATTCTGAATTTATCTCTCGTTAGATAACAAACACCAATCCACTACGTAGGGCTATAAAAGCACACCTTAAAGTCGCATTCCACATCTAGGGAACCCCACACTGTCAACTTGAGCGCCCTATAATAGTACTAGACAAACACCACAATTTCATAGAGACATCCAACACAAATAATAACTCATGATAAGTATTCCTGTAATCTTTAGCCTAAGAGCCACACGTGGTGCGCACACTGTCAACTTCGCACCGTGGGACAAAGGTGACTCCGGAGTTTACATTAATAAAACCACTCAAGTAGCATATAAGATAATGAAGAGCAACATCTATGGATTCAACTAGATTACAAAGCTCATGATCACATAAAGATCACACCATGGGAGAGAGAGATAAACCACATAGCTACCGGCATGAGCCCTCAGCCCCGAGGGAAACTACTCACACATGGTCATGGTGATGAGGAGCTTGATGGAGAGGTGCAGCCTAGAGTGGAGGCGGCGGCCGGTGGCAGCCACGGCGGCCCTTGGCGGCGGCGGTGGCCCTTGGAGATGGTGCTGCAATGGAGGAGGTTCTCCTCCCCAAGACGGCTGCTTGGGAGGAGGAAAATTCGTGGTATGGGGCCTCCCCACGAGTTAGATTTCCTCTCCTTATATATGCTCTAGGATTCCCATCATCTCCTTTAGGGTTTCGGTAGAGCGGCGATATCTGGAGCGTCTGAACTCGGAATTAGGCGAATTTTAAGTCCAGACCGATTGGCAGAAAATTCCCCGCAACTTTCGCGACTAGACTTTTTCTGTTTGACGTCGTCTTCTGTCCGGTACGTGACAATCTCCGAAAATCATTTTCAGACAGATTTCAGGAAGGTCCCGATTCGACTCCAACAAGGTTTCCTTTGCCTAATTTTGATAATTCCTACACATTAAAGTGTAAAACAAGAACATTATGCACTTTGGCAACTATTAGTAGGTTAGTCCAATAAATGTCATAATATGATATAAAGTGTATATAAAACATGTAGCAATTAATATAAAACATGCATGGAACATCAAAAATTATAGATACGTTTGAGACATATCAGGATGTGTCCTGATTTTGATCCAATCAAAATACTCAAACTTGTTTAACTCTTCTACACGTCAAACTTGACAATGCAAAGTCGAATTTATCAGGAACTGGATTTCGGTCTTTCTGGCTTCGAAGTAGTATTAAATAATTTCAAGTAGAAATTATCATACCATCTGTTGAAACATTACCAAGTGAATGACTTTATCCAATAACTTGCTATCATGAGGTCTCACATCAATGATGCAACTATCCTCTTATAGAAAATCTATATGTATTGTCGAATCCACTCATAATATACTTAATGTTTGATAAAATCAAAACACTCAGTATCTATGATTTGAAAATAGCACTCTCTGAATTAAATCAATTAAGATTTGATTTCATAATTCCACCACAAACACATATATGAGAAACTTCTCAATATATTATTTGAAGCTTTAGAAAATCGACTAAGTCGTTATACTTTTGTAATATCACTATTGGGTTTTCACCATGTACGGGAAACATCTCAATACGAAACCACAAGATCAATTACACTTTATTTAATTAACTGCCTCTACGAGAAACTATTACCAAGTATTTCTCTTAATGCCGGTGACTAAATATAATTTAGCACATTGGAAATTTTCCGGCTTTAATGCACTATTGTAGAAAAAAATAAACAAAACCATATAAAATACGATTTGATCTTAATCCTCTCTATTCGCTCAGCATTGACGAAGGTCAATGTATCTTGCCAATATCACGCTATAAGTTTTGAACGAATTTCTTTATCTCAAAACACAATTCGAATTATCTTTCAGAATTGTACTTAGCAAATTCATACTCATATTTATTAAATCTTTACATCTATCTCATACTCCCTCCGTATCAAAATGCAAGATGTTCTAGCTCTTTTTTGGTCTACATGTATCTAGACATGTTTTTGTGCAAGGTTCACATAAAACATATCTAGATACATGTGGGCCAAAAAGAGCTGGAACATCTTATATTTTGATACAGAGGGAGTAGATAATAATTTAATAAGACAATTCCCTATCTTTATTTAAAACACCTTTGAAAAACTTATTTCACAAGATATATATTTTTGAATTCGCCATAGCCTTAATTCAACAAATATAATATCATCTCCCACTGACTTTTAAGTCCCTTTGATTTGCATAATGAAAAGAAATAAAATTCTTACTTCATTATTACGATCGACTTCAAATGCTCATAACATAATTATCTAGATTACTTAGTAATCCAAAATAATTATTCTTAGCAATAACTTTTTCTACTTAGATCCATATAACAGCATTAGGTAGTTTGATATGACAAGTTTTGCAACTTATCACTATCATTTATTCATCCATGATAAAAGAATTTTCATCAAGATTAGCCTTAATTTATGAAACATTCGTGCCCAGTGATTTCATATCACGTCCAAACTGCTCTAGATAAAATCTTGGAATTACATGAAAATTTCTTTTTTCTGGACCTCATTTACTTTTTCAGTCAATTACGAGTATTCTCCTTTCTGTTTGTATAGTTTTGCAATTTACTTTAATCATGTTCTAGACATTTGATAATTTTATCACCTAGTGATAATGTCATCAAATTATTTACATGATCATCCTTTTATAATACCTAGTTTGAATTATGTATCACATACATGAATTCCCGGATAAAGTAATGACATGGAAACATTTGCATGTTGCCCCTCCATTCTAACTTTATTCCGAAGACTCTCAGTCTTAACTTAGTATTTTATTGCCACTACAAACATTATGAGAAGACACTTTTCTCTAATTCCATAGTCAACAAGCACTTGGATTTGTTTGTGGAAATAACCGCCAATTTAATACTTTGGACTTTACCTTTATGCAAAACACATAATCAATTCGAATTACAATTTTGATTCAAAATTGAAATCTTGGACCTTCATCAAATAACTCTAAGTTAAAACGATGTAGATCCTTTAATGCAAACAAAATAATTTATTTACTTTAGTGGGTATTTTGGAGTATTTATTTCACATTACAACACAACAAGACATTTTGACAGATTTATTATAACATTTACTTTTAATCTTTCTCTCACAAAAGATTTCATTATCATGGTAATTTCGAATCATCAAAATCATCCATGAGCAATGTGACTATGAAAACTTTATTTCGTCAATCATGTTATAATGCATTTCATTAAGCCTTACTTCATTTATCAAATTTCTTTGATCTCTTATTTTGATTCACACATACTCCAACTTAATTTGATTTATGGGTAGATTCCACTTCTTTATGCAACTTCAATAATTTCATCAACTCTATTTTATTAATATGCAACTTCATATTAAATCTTCAATAAAATTTAATTTATGGGTAGATTCCACTTCTTTATGCAAATTTCGAAATCTACTAGTGCCTAGCATTTTGCCAATTTCGAATTTTCCAAATACCTAGTATTTTTTGGATTTTGATTTGCACTAAGTGCCTAGCACTTTATGAATTTCAAATTGCTCAAGTGTCTGGCTTTTTGTGAATTTTAGTTTTATTAATTTAATTTAGAAATAACTTTAAGAGCCTCAAAGAGAACCATTGAAAAGTTTATTCCAAAATTAAAGATTAAACCAAATCAAACATCACTCAAAACATCAATTATATTTGGAATCAAAATATTTAAGACTTAACTAAACTAAAATTAAAGACATATTACAATAAAGAGGATCATCAGAAACCGAATTCACAAAATATGAACTCCCACACATACTTTAATATTCGAACACAAACTTGTTCAGGAATCTCAAAATATTCATTACAAAATGATCGAACTTAAAATAACTTTTATTTAAAGTCCTAGTGTAAATCTTCTTCATTGACTTGGACTTCTTGAGACGATCATTCACACTCCAAGTGCATATTGAACGTCACTCCAGAATTTCCTCTTCTTCCCAGCATTAGCTCCTTCCAAAAGTACCCGCCAGTGGTGCAAGTGTGAGCATCAATTAGTATCTCATACCAATGATCATAATTGCTGAATTTATGTCAATAAACTTTGTATAACTATTATACCTGTCCTGGACCACGTCAGATCCCCTTCTTGTATATCAGCTTCTGCTTCCTTGAGTAAGGCAAACAACATCTGGACTGGCCATTCATCCGCCATCGATTATACATCGCCACAAAAGCATGGTACGCTGGTGGTAGCACACCCAGTATAATGTCACTGAAGAGCTCATGGGTGATTGGATAACCAATCTCCCTAAGTCTTCCCTCCAAACCAGTTAACCTGATTTCAAACAAATGAATGGGTTCACCCAACTCAAGCCGACAATTCATCAGTTCCATGGTCAGATTATAACGCTCAGTGTGCACTTGACTTATGAACAAAGCCTTTAATTCTTCCATAAGATGGAGGGGGCGGAGGTTTTGGAAACACTCAACCAGCTCTGGATCAATACAAGTGTGTATGAGCTCCTTGACAATACACTCATCACAGAAGAAGTGTGGCCCACCATGGGCTTCCGTTGTGTTCAAGGGATGAAGGACGTGCTCCTTTCCTGTGTTCCTTAGAACACCCATCATGTGGAGTTGTTTCCGTTTGCAGCTAACGGGGTATGATTTAGCATCAAATTGAAGTGATACCTTTCAAAATGCTCCATCTCTCTACAACATAAACAAGTTTATTTAGGCTCTTAGTTTACTATTAAAAAACTTCACTACTTTAACTCAATTTAAAATTGAATCCAAGATATGCTTTCACTAAGTCCAATAATCCTCATGATTGTCACTAAATGACTCAGGACCCAACAATCCGACGAACCAATCATGGATACATGTCATGATATGTGGACGACCGGTAGACACTACGCCAGTTGTAGTAGCTACACCTCTTGTTCGTCTTTCGACGTGCTTGTTCAGAACTCATAACTAGTACTGCCTGGACTTCACGCCGACTGTCCGGCGCATGCGAGACATCAACAGGACTTCACGCATCATCCACCCGGTGCAGGCGAGGAGCACGACGCGATGCTCGGATTCGTGACAAGACAAGACCCGCCATCCCCTCCGCTCCGGCGGAGCAGACGGCATGGAGCACAGCGCGGCGCTACGCTGCCACGAAGACAGTCGACGGGCGCCACCTCAACTTGGGCACGACGCGTGCCACGCCTCCGTGGCACGCATGCAACTTGACCACCTATGGTAACCCCTTGAGATATAAAAGTAGGTCCTTGGTCATTTGGAGGCAGGACACACCCATCGGAGAAGAAGGCAAAACCCTAGCTCATTGTCTTCCTCGTGGGCTTTCCACTTAGACTCTAGGGCTTGGAGTACGATCCCACGGAACCCCCTGGGCTCGTTTCTCCTTCACTCACAAGATTAGTGTAGGCCTTCGATGCCCCACCTTGTAATCCACCACCAACAGAATACAACCATACAAGCAGGACGTAGGGTGTTACGCGGCAACGTGGCCTGAACGTAAATCTTTGTGTGCTTGTGCTTGCGCTCGGGGACCGATTTCGGAGCACCTTATGCCACCTTACCGAACAACTAGGGGTGCCCAACATCCCCGGTGTCCGTGTTCCGATATGCGACATCTGGCGTGCCATGTAGGCGGCGCCCGTGTTCTGCTCTTGGGACCTGAAGCCAGCATGGCACCTTACCACACTACGCTAGGGGCTAGAGGACGTGCTACTGCACCTAGGTCAGACACGCGGACTTAAGTGCATGAGGACCGCGGGCTCGGTGGCCCCTTGGTCGCCCCGCCAGCCAGAACCCGTCTGGTATTCTCGCCATACGGGGCGGTAGCGTCGTGGCAGGACTTGTGTGAGCGGGTCGCACGGTCGATTCAGGGTAAATACTTGCGCCTTTGATCGATTGGTGACCTCAGCTCGGTGGTTCAGAGGCCCAGCGAGACCCTCCGGGGATTCACGAAGCGGTTTTGCCACATCTTGAGCCACATCCCTGACGCTCCAGACATGGCGGTTATCCGGGCGTTCCGCCAGAACGTGCGTGATGTCCGAATGTTGGAGAAGCTCAGGAGCCGCGACGTTTACACCACCGCCGAGCTGTACGCCTTGGCGGACAAGTGCGTCCGAATGGAGGAAGGACGGCTCTCACCCTGTTCCGAGAGGCGACCGGGGCGGGAGGAGGTGAGCAGGACGAAGAGGAGGCCACATGGAGGTGCGGACCCCCGCGAAGCTCTACCAGGGGACCCGCACCTTCGGTGTCGCCGATGAGGGTACCTGCTGGCAAAGGGAGAAGGCGCTCCTGGGAGGCTCCCGTCCCATGGTGCCCCGTGCATGATACTGGGGTCCATGATTCCCATGAGTGCCGCCTAATACGCGACCTCGCCGACATCAGGAAGAAGAACAAGGCGGAAGCAGGAGCCTCCGGCCATGCATGGTTGTGTTATGCATGTGACCGGCCCAGACATCGCGCCAGGAGCTGCCCTATCCACGCTGTCACTGGGGAACAAACCGCAGGCGGTGGCGTGAGCAGGGCTCGGGGGCTAGGTGGATACCCGTGAAGAAGCGAAGGGGCTGCTGAGCCCGGGAACGAGTAGCGTTCCCGGAGGCTCAGGCACCCCGGGCGCGAGCCACGGCCGGGCAAGGAGATGCCGAGCCCCGTCAAGCCTCGTAGGAACCACCCGAGAAGGCCGGAGAAGGGCATACCCGAGTGTAGCCCGTTGAATAAACTATGTTTGCATCCACCTATATGTTACCCTTCTCCTCAGAAAACTTCGCTTCCCAGAAGAGGGACGTGATTCTGAACCTAGTCCGGAGCAAAGCAGGTTTTATCGCCAAAATGAGAACTAAGGTGTACCCATAACGCAACTTGGGCATCGGAGTACGAATAGAAAGCTCGCGCCTAGGTTCAGGATGCATGGGCGCCTCAAGGAAGCTGAGGTGGAGGAGGGGGAAAAGTCTCGTGCGTTTGACAGCTTGGGCTACTCGGTCGCGCCCGCCGAGGTGCTCGGGAACCACGGCGATTCCCGGGGACTGCAAAATAAGGCTAAAACTGCTAAGAACAACTAAGTTCTCTCGCCAGTTTAAAGCTCGTGTTAACATTGAGAAAAAGAAACTTGTGTTGCATCCCGTGAGAAAGGGTTGGGTTTCGGAGGCAAGGCCAGCGTGTAGAAAGGGCGTTCTGCGGAGGGGGAGGTCCTCAGAGACTCGCTCAGGACGACCCCCGGGAATCTTACGCTCGGAGCGGCCTTTGAGCGGTGACGCACCCCGGGAAAGGGCAGCTGGACCGGATCCAGCGCTTTCCCGGTTATGCGCACGCGCCCAAGGGTTCCCCCGGAACACAGGGAGCACCGCACCAACGAAGGCTAGCACCTTGTCCGGGAGGGATAAAAGAAACAAAAAAACTAAGGAGCGCAGATACAAGGAAACTAATTGAGACTATTACATAACTGGTCCGGGACACTGCTTGTTTATTATACAGGATTACAGAAGAAGAAAATAAAAGCTGGAGGCCGTTGCATGCGGGAACTCAGTTCCTCCGTAGCCTCTCCTGCACTTGGTCGACGACGGGGGCGACGGCGCAGCTTAAGCTCTCCGAACGATCCCGCTCTCTTGGCCTTTCGCGGTCTGAGAGCTGGATGTGGTCTGACCGTTCCCGACTGCGGTGGGTGGGTATCGATACCTAATCGTCGCCGTCGACAAGTTCACTAAGTGGGTGGAAGCGGATCCCATCCGGGCCCAGACGGCGCTGGCGGCCGTCAAGTTCATCCGCGGAATTGTGTACCGTTTTGGTGTGCCGAACCGCATCATCACAGACCTGGGATCCCAATTCACTAGTGGACTATTTCAAGCCTACTGCGACAACCTCCAGACGAAGATATGCTACACCTCCGTTGCTCACCCCCGGAGCAACGGGCAGGCGGAGCGGGCCAACGCTGAAGTACTCAGAGGACTGAAGACTCGAACCGTCCATCGGTTTGACAGTTGCGGACTAGCTTGGATTGAGAAGGTCCCACTCATGTTGTCGTCGCTACGTACCACCCCGAGTCGGGCTATCGGAGAGACACCGTTTTCCCTCGTTTACGGAGCAGAGGCGGTGTTACCCACGGAGCTTAAATACAGATCTCCCCGCACCTGCGCGTACCAAGAAGAGGTGCAGCAGGCTGAGAGCATTGACGACGTCAACCTCCTCGTGGAGGTCTAGTGCCGGGCGGCAGTGCGCGCAGCGTGCTACCAACATGGACTCCGCCGCTACCACTGCAGGCACGTCTGTTCCTGGGAGCTCGAAGTGAGAGATCTTGTCCTTTGCCGAAAGCAGAGTCTGGAGGGAACAAACAAGCTCTCTCCACCGTGGGATGGGCCCTATCGGGTAGTTCAAGTCTAGGAGGGAAGGATGGAGCCGAATTCTTGGAATATCGTGCACCTCCAAAAGTACCACCTTAAAAAGTGATGACGTGAAAACACACGTTCGTTGGGAGATCCCAAGAGGAAGGTATGATGTAGTGCAGCAGCAATTTTCACTTGATATCCACCAAGGTTATCAATCCAGTAGGAGTCAAAAGTGCTTCAGAAGGTTGTCAACGGCACCAGAAAATATGGCATGGCGCAATGTCAGATGATTTGGTGGTTGACGTGGACCTGCACACAACACAATAAAACTACTTTGTCCCAACGAAACAGGAAGGTTGTCAATCTTCCCGGCTTGCTGAATATAAAGGATTAAACATATGGTGTGGAGAATAATAATTAATGCAGAAAGTAACAGAGAACAGATTTTTATCAGTGTAAAAGAATGGACCAGGGTCCACAGTTCACTAGTGGTGTCTCTCCATAAAAGATAGCATGCATGTTGGGTAAACAAATTACAGCTGGGCAATTAACAAATAGCAAGCGCATGACAATGCATATATGACAAGATAGTTTATTGTAGTATTTATTGGGCATTACAACATAATACATGGACCGCTTACCAGCTGCATCCATGGCTAAATAATCCACTTCCGGATAGCATCTGTGTCTCCCGTTAGTATTAAGTTGCAAACAACAGATTATTGCATTAAGCAAAGTGTGTAATGTAAACAAACGCATTATACTTAACAGTAGTACCCTTAAGCTAAGCATTAGTTATTTTATCCCTATTGGCAACAGCACATCCACAACCTTAGATGTTCTTGTCACTCACCCAGATTACTGGAGGCATGAACCCACTGTCGAGCATAAACACTCCCTCTTGGAGTCCCAAGCATCTACTTGGCCAAATCATCTACTAGCAATAGAGAGCATGCAAGAACATAAATAAAACAGTCGAAAGATTGATAAACAACTTGATCATAACATCACTACTCATCGGATCCCAGCAAACACAACATGTAGCATTACAATAAGATGATCTTGATCATGTTAGGCAGCTCACAAGATCTAAACATGATAGCACAAAGTGGAGAGACAACCATCTGGCTACTGCTATGGACCCGTAGTCCAATGATGAAATACTCACGCATCACTCCGGAGGCGGGCATGGTGATGTAGAGCCCTCCGGTGATGATCTCCCTCTCCAGCAAGGTGCCGGGAAGAGCTTCAGAACCCTCCCGAACTAGGGTTGACGACGGCGGCGGCGACGGAACTTTTCGTGGAATAATGCTCAGGTATTTAGGGTTTTCGGGACGGAGGCAATATATAGGCGAAAGGGCGGCGCGTGGGGCCAGCCGAGGGCCCCACACACCACCACGACGCGCCAGGCAGGGGGGCCACGCCCTAGTGGTGTTTGGCTCCCCTGGGCCGCTTCTTCGTGCGCCCTTCGTACTTCGTCTTCGTGTCGGTAAAAACTGGGCTCCGTTGATTTTCGTCCAATTCCGAGAATATTTCCTGACTAGCTTTTCTGAAACAGAAAAACAGCAGAAAACAGGAACTGGCACTGTGGCATCTTGTTAATAGGTTAGTCCCAGAAAATGCATAAAAATGCTATGAAGTGTATATAAAACATATAGCAATATGTATAAAACAAGCATGAAACATCAAAAATTATATATACGTTTGAGACGTATCAGCATCCCCAAGCTTAGTTCCTACTCATCCTCGAGTAGGTAAACGATAATAATATAATTTTTGGAGTGACATGCTACCAACATAATCTTGATCAAATAGTAGTGTAAGGACATGAACTGAATGAAGTGATCCAAGACATTTGTCTATAGTTGCTAAAAAGTAAACAAGTAGTAAACATAATATATCATACAAGTAAAAAAAAATTGGATAGTAGTTTGGAGACATGAGCTATGAGAATTTGCATAAAAGTTAGCTCACAAAGCAACATTTTCGAATTAAAAGTGTTTGACCAACACAAAGGAAGATTTAAGTTTCAGCATTTGCTTCAACTTTCAACATATTTATCTCATGGATCTGGTCAACACAAAGTAGCATAATTAGTCTAATATGCTAACATATAACAATTCTTGTACCAAAGTTGACCCTAGTGTTTGCTTGTGGATAATAGACAGGGGTAGGAAAACTGACTCAACATAAAAGTAAAAGAAAGGCCCTTCGCAGAGGGAAGCAGGGATTAAGTCATGTGCTAGAGCTTTTTAGTTTTTGAAATCATATAGAGAGTAAAAATATATTTTGAGAGGTGCATGTTAATGGTCAACGAATGGTAGGAAACAATACAGTATTACCCCCGCCAACCAGACTTTTTAACAGCGGCTCCCATTGAGGAACGTTATTTCTGCAGCAAGTAGATCATTCCTCTTTGCTCCTTTATTTACACATGCAGATGTTTGACTGAATGCTCAGGAACAAAATGTGAGGAGAGTTTATGATGAAAGTTGTAAATTAAGGGGGCTGGGCACCCCGCTGCCAGCTCTTTTTGCAAAATTATAGATAAGTAGATGTAAGCTGCTAGTCTGGAGTAAAGTCTGATTGACAAGTGTAATAAAGATGATCTACTACTTCCTCACGAGCTGGTAAACAGAGACACAAATAAGAAGTAGTAACAGTTTTGAATAATTTAAAGGTAGCACATGACAAATTTACTTAGAGTGGCAAGAAAATACGACATATAGGTAGGTATGGTGGACACAGATGGCATGGATTTTGGCTCAGGGTTTTGGATGCACGAGAAGCATTCCCTCTCAGTACAGAGTTTAGGCTAGTAAGGTTATTTTAAGCAAACACATAACGTCAACCGGTATAAAAATAACCATATGATGAACATATAAGAAAAACTATAAGACTCCACACTGTCTTCCTTGTTAACCAAAGCATCCTTTTAACAGAAAATATCTAGACTTTGGAACTACCAATTTTGACAAATCAAATAACTTCAAGCTTTAACGGTAGTTCTTCACTAATGAGTCTTTACTTACATGATACACAAGTTTAAACATTACTTACTTGATAACTCAAAACAAATGATCTACAAGACTATGTAAGCATTTTCTTTATACCATTACCACATGCATAGCATTTTCTGTTCCAACCAAACACCAATCAATTTATTTAACAACTCTCCAAACAAATATAAGTGAAGCAAGAGAGTAATTTCTTCAAAAGAACTAATAGCTCTGAACAAGAGATACATGAAAAACAAGAGCTAGAAGCATAGCAGCGCTAGACAAGAATACTCAACAAGTATAAGTGAAGAATATGAGTATTCTAATGAAAAAGCGGAGCATGTCTCTCTCCCAAACAAGAGTGCTAGGGTCCAACTAGTTATGACCAGAGAACAAAACATAAACAAACTGAAAATAAAACACACAGACGCTCCAAGAACATCACTTCAAATGTGAAGAAATAAAAATATAGTCTCACTAGAGATGACCTGATAATTTGTCGATGACGAAGGGGATGCCTTGGGCATCCCCAAGCTTAGACGCTTGAGTCTTCTTGAAATATGTTGGGGAGGTCCAGGGGAGCCTCCCCAAACTTAAGCTCTTCACTCTTTTTGATATTATTTTATCACCCTTCTCTCTTAATACTTGAAAACTTCCTTCACACCGAACTCAGAGTAAACTTCATTAGAGGGTTAGTGCATCAAATCATAATCTCACTTGGTTCTGTAAAGACACATTATAAAAATCATTTTAAACATTAGCTACTGTTTACTAGCCTTATGTGAAGCTCTTCCACCTTTAAAGAATTTCACTTAACACTTGTAAAAGAGAGAATGCAAAACTAGACAGAATCTGTCAAAACCAGAACAGTCTGTGAAGACGAATTTGTGCAAGGCACTTACGTCACTCAAATCAGAAAATGCTGAACTAACTAAAGATAGGTAAAAAGCTCAGGCTTCTGCACAAAAATTTGCAGATTAAAATACTGTTCTGTGATTGTTCACGAATTTTTTCCGTGAGGCACAAAAATCTATTTCTAGACAGCAAACTAAACTTTTAGTGCTATCTTGCTATTAGAGGCTCTTCTTGGCACAACAAAACGAAAAATAAAAGATACAAAGGAATTGTTACAGAAGTAGGCTAATTCCTTGACTCAACAAAATAAAATAACAGAAAATAAAATGGGTTGCCTCCCATAAGCGCTTTTCTTTAGCGCCTTTTAGCTAGGCACAATGCATGAATCAAGTATTATCAAGAGTGGAAACATCAAAATCATAGCTTGTTCCAAGAATAGAATTAAAAGGTTGTTTCATCCTCTTCCTAGGAAAGTGTTCCATACCTTTCTTGAGTGGGAATTGAAATTTAATATTACCTTCTCTCATATCAATAATAGCACCAACAATTTTAAGAAAAGGACTTCCCAAAGCAATAGGACAAGAGGATTTGCATTCAATATCCAAAACAACAAAATCAACAGGAACATAATTATTGTTAACCATAATAAGAACATCATCAATCCTACCAACAGGTTTCTTCATAGTAGAATCAGCAAAATGAACATTCAAATAACAATTTTCTAATGGTGCTAGATCAAACATATCATAAAGTTTCTTAGGCATAACAGAAATACTAGCACCAAGATCACACAAGGCATTGCAATCAAAATCATTCACTCTCATTTTAATGGTGGGTTCCCACCCATCTGCTAACTTTCTAGGAATAGAAGCTTCACGTTTAAGTTTCTTTTCCCTAACATGAATAAGAGCATTAGTAATATGCTTAGTAAAAACCATGTTTATTTTACTAGCATTAGGATTCTCAGCTAACTTTTGCAAGAAACTAATATCTTCAGTGAGATTACAACCATCAAAATCAAAATTATTAACATCAAAAGTAATGGGACCATTATCTCCTATACCTCGAAAAATTTAGCAGTTTTATCTGTAACAGTTTTAGTGCTATCAGGCAATTTAAAACTATTTTCAACCAAGGTAGAGATCTCCCCAATTTTAATCTTCTTATTACTAGCATGATTAGGACCTGTAGGTAATTCACTAGTGCACGCGGTTTTAACATTTTCAGTAGTAGAAATAGTGCAAACTCTAGCAATCCTACCTTTTTCAGCAATTTCAGCTTCTTTTTCCTCTCTTTCCCACCTAGCATGCAACTCGGCTAGCATCCTAACATTGTTATCAATTTTAATTTGTATAGCATTGAGATTTTTGCTCTCTTTAACATCATGAGGCATACTATTTATTTTCAAAAACTCAACATCAAGCACAAGATTATCAACTTTAGAAGCAAGACCATCAAGTTTCCCTAGTTTTTCCTCAACAGTTTTATTAAAAGCAGTTTGTGTACCAATAAAATCCTTAAGCATAACTTCAAGATCAGAGGGCACACTCTTATTATTGTTGTAGGAATTACCATAAGCATTGCCAATATTAGAAGGATAGGGCTAATAATTACTATTACCAAAGTTGTTCCTATAAGCATTTTTGTTGAAATTATTATTTTTAATGAAGTTCACATCAACATGCTCTTCTTGAGCAACCAAAGAAGCTAAAGGAACATTATTAGGATTAGCATGAACTTGATTATTTGCAAGCATAGACATAATAGTATCAACTTTATCACTCAAGAAAGAGATTTCTTCAACAGAATTTACCTTCTTACATGTTGGAGCTCTTTCGGTGAGCCATTCAGAATAATTTATCATCATATCATCCAAGAGCTTTGTTCCTGCACCTAAAGTGATGGACATAAAGGTACCTCTGGCGGCCGAATCCAGCAAATTCCTTGAAGAAAAATTTAATCCTGCATAAAAGGTTTGGATGATCATCCAAATAGTCAGTCCATGAGTGGGACAATTCTTTACCATTGCTTTCATTATTTCCCAAGCTTGAGCGACATGTTCATTATCATATTGTTTAAAATTCATAATGTCACTTCTCAATGATATAATCTTAGCAGGAGGGTAATATTTTCCAATAAAAGAATCTTTGCACTTAGTCCATGAATCAATACTATTTCTAGGCAAAGATTGCAACCACTCTTTAGCACGTTGATACGTCTCAAACGTATCTATAATTTCTGATGTTCCATGTTGATATTATACCAATTGTTACATGTTTTATATACACTTCATAGCATTTCTATGCATTTTCTGGGACTAACCTATTAACAAGATGCCACAGTGACAGTTCCTGTTTTCTGCTGTTTTTGTATTCCAGAAAAGCTAGTCTGGAAATATTCTCGGAATTGGACGAAACTTGGACAGAACCTCCTATTTTTCCAACACGAAGACGGAGTCCAGAGGAGAGACGGAGGAGGGCCACGTGGCACCCACACCATGGGGCCGCGCGCCCCCCCCTGCCGCGCCGTGGGGTGGTGTGGGGCCCACGTGGCTCCGCAGCCGCCGCCCTTTCGCCTATTTATTCTTCCCGACGCGAAAACCCTAAACACCCGAGCCATTATCCACGAAAAGTTCCAGAGACGCCGCCGCCGTCAACCCTAGCTCGGGAGGGTTCAGAAGCTCTTCCCGGCACCCTGCCGGAGAGGGGAATCATCACCGGAGGGCTCTACATCACCATGCCTGCCTCCGGAGTGATGCGTGAGTAGTTCATCCTTGGACTACGGGTCCATGGCAGTAGCTAGATGGTTGTCTCTCCACTTTATGCTATCATGTTTAGATCTTGTGAGCTGCCTATCATGATCAAGATCATCTTATTGTAATGCTACATGTTGTGTTTGCTGGGATCCGATGAATATTGAATACTATGTCAAGTTGATTATCAATCTATCTTATATGTTATTTATGATCTTGCATGCTTTCCGTTACTAGTAGATGCTTTGGCCAAGTAGATGCTTGTAACTCCAAGAGTGAGTATTTATGCTAGATAGTGGGTTCATGCCTCCGGTAATCTGGGAGAGTGACAATAACTTCTAAGATTGTGGATGTGCTGTTGCCACTAGGGATAAAATAACCGATGCTTAGCTTAAGGGTGCGCCGTTAGGTCTAATGCATTTGTTTACATTACGCACATTACTTAATGCAATTATCCGTTGCTTGCAACTTAATACCAACGGGGAACTCGGATGACAACCTGGCGGTGGATTATTAGTCATAGACGCTGTTGGATAACGGTCTATGTATTTTGTCGTAATGCCCACATGAATATCATAGTAATCATCATGTCATATATATGCATTGTCATGCGCTCAATATTTTGTCAATTGCCCAGCTGTAATTTGTTCACCCAGCATGTTAGTTATCTTTTATGGAGAGACACCACTAGTGAACTGTGGACCCCGGTCCATTCTTTTACACTGATAATACAACCAACTGCAAACACTGTTCCTTTTCATTCTCTGCAATTTACTACTGTTTTCCACACCATACGTTTAATCCTTTGTTTTCAGCAAGCCGGTGAGATTGACAACCTCACTGTTTCGTTGGGGCAAAGTAGTTTGATTGTGTTGTGTGCAGATTCCACGGATTTGGTGTGCGCGCGCCATATTCGCCACCAACAACCTTCAGAAGTGATTTCTTGCTCCTACTGGTTCGATTAAACCTTGGTTTCATACTGAGGGAAACTGCTGCTACACTGCTTCATACCTTCCTCTTGGGGTCTCCCAACGAACGTGTGATCCACGCAATCAAGCTCTTTTTCTGGCGCCGTTGCCGGGGAGCAAGAGGATTTCTGCAAGGGGAGTTTCACGCTTCCAATCTCTTTACTTTGTTATTGTCTTGCTTAGTTTATTTTTATTTAGTCTTGTTTGCTTTATTTATCAAAAACACAAAAAAATTAGTTACTTTTATTTTCAAGTTGTTATCTTTCTGTTTTGTTTTAATTTTGCTAAAATGAGTACCCCTGAGAACACTAAGTTGTGTGATTTCACTAGCACGAACAACAATGATTTCATTAGTACACCTATTGCTCCACCTGCTTCTAACGCAGAATTCTATGAAATTAAACCTGCACTTTTAAATCTTGTTATGAAAGAGCAATTCTCTGGTGTTAGTACTGATGATGCTGCTGCTCACCTTAATAATTTTGTTGAACTTTGTGAGATGCAAAAGTATAAGGATGTAGATGGTGATATTATTAAACTGAAACTTTTTCCTTTCTCTTTGAGAGGACGTGCTAAAGAATGGTTGCTATCTTTGACTAGAAATAGTATTGATTCATGGACTAAATGCAAAAATGCTTTCATAGGAAAATATTATCCTCCTGCTAAGATTATATCTTTGAGAAGTAGCATTATGAATTTCAAACAATTTGATAATGAGCATGTTGCTCAAGCTTGGGAGAGAATGAAATCATTGGTAAAGAATTGTCCCACCCATGGACTGACTGCTTGGATGATCATCCAAACCTTTTATGCAGGACTAAATTTTTCTTCAAGAAACCTATTGGATTCGGCCTCTGGAGGTACCTTTATGTCCATCACTTTGGGTGCTGCAACAAAGCTTCTTGATGATATGATGATAAATTATTCTGAATGGCACACCGAAAGAGCTCCACAAGGTAAGAAGGTAAATTCTGTTGAAGAAACCTCTTCCTTGAGTGATAAGATTGATACTATTATGTCTATGCTTACAAATGGAAAATGCATGTTGATCCAAATAATGTTCCTTTAGCTTCTTTGGTTGCTCAAGAAGAGCATGTTGATGTGAACTTCATTAAAAATAATAACTTCAACAACAATGCTTATAGGAATAATTTTGGTAATAACAATTATAAGCCCTATCCTTTTAATAGTGGCAATGGTTATGTTAATTCTTATGGTAATTCCTACAACAATAATAAGAGTGTACCCTCTGATCTTGAAGTCATGCTTAAGGATTTTATTAGTACACAAACTGCTTTCAATAAATCTGTTGAGGAAAAGTTTGGGAAAATTGATGTTCTTGCCTCTAAAGTTGATAGTCTTGCTCTTGATGTTGATTTGTTAAAAATTAAAACTATGCCTCATGATGTTAAAGAGAGCAAAACTCTCAATGCTATACAAGTTAAAATTGATAATAATGTGAGGATGTTAGCTGATTTACATGCTAGGTGGGCAAGAGAGGATGAAATTGCTAAAAAGAATAGTATTGCTAGAGTTTATACTATTACTACTACTGAAAATGCTATAAACTCAAGTGTTAACAAACCTCCTACTATCAATGGTAAAGTAATTGGTGTTGGCAATGTCTCTACTTCTGTTGCAAAACGTTTAAAATTGCCTGAAAACACTGAAACTGTTCCTGATAAAAGTGCTGAAATTTTTCGAGATGTGGGAGACAATGGTCCATTACTTTTGATAATAATGACTTTGATTTTGATGGTTGCAATATTTCTGAAGTAATTAAGTTCTTGCAAAAGCTAGCTAGAAGTCCTAATGCTAGTGCTATAAACATGGCTTTTACTAAACATATTACTAATGCTCTCATGCAAGTTAGGGAAGAGAAATTAAAACATGAAGCTTCTATCCCTAGGAAGTTAGAAGATGGTTGGGAGCCCATCATTAAAATGAAGGTGAATGATTTTGATTGCAATGCTTTATGTGATCTTGGTGCTAGTATTTCTGTTATGCCTAAGAAACTCTATGATATGCTTGATTTAGCACCTTTGGAACACTGTTATTTGGATGTTCACCTTGCTGATAATACTATAAAGAAACCTTTGGGGAGAGTTGATGATGTTTTTATAATGGTTAACAATAACCTTGTCCCCGTTGATTTTGTTGTTTTGGATATTGAATGCAATGCTTCTTGTCCTATTGTTTTGGGAAGACCTTTTCTTAGAACTGTTGGTGCTATTATTGATATGAGAGAGGGGAATATTAAATATCAATTCCCACTCAAGAAAGGTATGGAACACTTCCCTAGAAAGAAGATGAAGTTACCTTTTGATTCTATTGTTAGAGCAAATTATTCTGTTGATGCTTCATCACTTGGAAACACTTGATTCTTACTTTCTGCGCCTAGCTGAAAGGCGTTAAAGAAAAGCGCTTATGGGAGACAACCCATTATTTTATTTCTGCAATTTTTTTTTTTTTGAGTCAAGGAGTTGTTTACTTCTGTAACAATTCCTTTGTATCTTTATTTTATCGCATTGTTGTGCCAAGTATTGCCTCTAATAGGAAGATGATGCTAGATTTGGATTTCTGCGCAGGAACAGATTTCTGCTGTTCACCGTTTTAATTCTGTAAAATCACAGAAAAATTATTTAAATCTGCAAATTTTTGTGCGTGATCCTCAGATATGTACGCATCTTTCGTTAGTTTAAAGTTTTTCGATCTGAGCAACGTAAGTGCCTCGAAAAAATTCGTCTTTGCGGACTGTTCTGTTTAGACAGATTCTGTCTTTTATTTTTCGCATTCTCTCTTTTACTAGTGTTGAGTGGAATTCTTTTTTAGGGTGAAGAGCTTCACATAACATCAGTGGCAGTAGCTAATGTTAAAAGTAACGGTCATGTTTGTGTCCTTATAGAACATGTGAGTTTTTGATTGTGCACTAACCCTCTAATGAGAATTACTTTGAGTTTGGTGTGGCGGAAGTTTTCAAGGGTCAAGAGAGAAGGATGATATAATGTGATCAAGAAGAGTGAAGAGCTTAAGCTTGGGGATGCTCCCATGGATCACCCCAGCATATTTCAAGAAGACTCAAGCGTCTAAGCTTGGGGATGCCCAAGGCATCCCCTTCTTCATCAGCAACTTATCAGGTCATCTCTAGTGAAACTATATTTTAATTCTTTCACATCATATGTGCTTTACTTGGAGCGTCTGTGTGCTTTTATTTTCAGTATTTTATTTTTCTTATGGTCAACTTGATTGGACCCAGCATTCTTGATTGGGAGAGAGACACGCTCCGCTTTTTCATATGAATACTCCTATTCTTCACTTATACTTGTTGAGTATTCTTATCTAGCTATTGCTATGCTTTTAGCTCCTGTTTTGCATGCATCTCTTATTCAGAGCTGTTAGTTCTTTTAAAGAAAGTACTCTCTTGCTTCACTTATAATTGTTTGGAGAGTTTATGTTGAAATAAATTGATTGGTGTTTGGTTGGAACAGAAAATGTTGCATGTGGTAGATGGTATAATGGAAAAAGCTTACATATTCTTGTAGATCATTGTATTGGATAATTTGATACTTGTCAATTGTTTTGAGTTATCAAGTAGTTCATGTTTAAGCTTTTGTATCATGTAGTTAAAACCTATTAATGAAGAACTACCGTAAAGCTCGTTGAAATTTGGTTTGCATGATTGGTATCTCTAAGGTCTAGATATTTTCTAGTAAAAGGGTTTGGTTAACAAGGAAGACAGTGTAGAGTCTTATAATGCTTGCAATATGTTTTCATATAAGTCTTGCTGTGTCGGTTGATATCCTGTGTTTGCTTCAAATAACCTTGCTAGCCTAAACTCTGTACTGAGAGGGAATGCTTCTCGTGCATCCAAAACCTTGAGCCAAAATCCATGCCATCTGTGTCCACCATAACTACCTATATGTGGTATTTCCTTGCCATTCCAAGTAAATTTTTCATGTGCTACCTTTAAACTATTCAAACTTTATTACTCCTATTTTGTGTCAATGTTTACCAAGCTCATGAGGACGGGGTGGATGTCTTTATGTCAACTGTCAAACAGACTTTACCACCGGACTAGCGGCATATACATCCGCTTATCCATTAATTTTGCAAAAAGAGCTGGCAAATGGGGTGCCCAGTCCCAATTAATTACAACTTTAACCGCTTAATTCTCTTCACATTTTTGCCCTGATTTATCAGTCAAGCAATGACAAACAGTGAAATATCTGCATGTGTAAACAAAAGAGAAAGAGGGATGATCTGCCTTGCTGGTAGAAATAACGTCCTTCATGGGAGCCGCTCTTAAAAGTCTGGTTGGCAGGGGTCATATTGTACTTTCCATTTTCTGATTCGTTGACAATTAACAAACACCTCTCAAAACTTATTTTTACTCTCTATATGATTTCAAAAACTTAAAAAGCTCTAGCACATGATTTAATCCCTGCTTCCCTCTGCGAAGGGCCTTTCTTTTACTTTTATGTTGAGTCAGTTTTCCTACTTCTTTCTATCTTAGAAGCAAACACTAGTGTCAACTTTGGTGCAACAATTTTTATATGCTGTATATTGCACTTATTATATGCTTTGTGTTGACAAATATCCATGAGATATATATGTTGAAAGTTGAAAGCAATTGCTGAAACTTAAATCTTCCTTTGTGTTGGTTAAATACCTTTTACTTAGAATCTATTGCTTTATGAGTTAACTCTTATGCAAAACTCTTTGATGCTTGTCTCGAAAGTACTATTCATGAAAAGTTTTTGCTTATATGATTCAGTTGTTTGCTCATTATCTACTTGCTAGCAAACTATAGACCATTGACCTGGATCACTTCATTCATAACATGTGCTTTACAATATTATTTGATCAAGATTATGATTGTAGCATGTCACCTCAGAAATTATTTTGTTTTTATCGTTTTACCTACTCGAGGACGAGTAGAACTAAGCTTGGGGATGCTTGATACGTCTCAAACGTATCTATAATTTCTGATGTTCCATGTTGATATTATACCAATTGTTACATGTTTTATATACACTTCATAGCATTTTTATGCATTTTCTGGGACTAACCTATTAACAAGATGCCACAGTGCCAGTTCCTGTTTTCTGCTGTTTTTGTATTCCAGAAAAGCTAGTCTGGAAATATTCTCGGAATTGGACGAAACTTGGACAGAACCTCCTATTTTTCCAACACGAAGACGGAGTCCAGAGGAGAGACGGAGGAGGGCCACGTGGCACCCACACCATGGGGCCGCCCCCCCCTGCCGGCCGTGGGGTGGTGTGGGGCCCTCGTGGCTCCGCAGCCGCCGCCCTTTCGCCTATTTATTCTTCCCGACGCGAAAACCCTAAAACCCGAGCCATTATCCACGAAAAGTTCCAGAGACGCCGCCGCCGTCAACCCTAGCTCGGGAGGGTTCAGAAGCTCTTCCCGGCACCCTGCCGGAGAGGGGAATCATCACCGGAGGGCTCTACATCACCATGCCTGCCTCCGGAGTGATGCGTGAGTAGTTCATCCTTGGACTACGGGTCCATGGCAGTAGCTAGATGGTTGTCTCTCCACTTTATGCTATCATGTTTAGATCTTGTGAGCTGCCTATCATGATCAAGATCATCTTATTGTAATGCTACATGTTGTGTTTGCTGGGATCCGATGAATATTGAATACTATGTCAAGTTGATTATCAATCTATCTTATATGTTATTTATGATCTTGCATGCTTTCCGTTACTAGTAGATGCTTTGGCCAAGTAGATGCTTGTAACTCCAAGAGTGAGTATTTATGCTAGATAGTGGGTTCATGCCTCCGGTAATCTGGGAGAGTGACAATAACTTCTAAGATTGTGGATGTGCTGTTGCCACTAGGGATAAAATAACCGATGCTTAGCTTAAGGGTGCGCCGTTAGGTCTAATGCATTTGTTTACATTACGCACATTACTTAATGCAATTATCCGTTGCTTGCAACTTAATACCAACGGGGAACTCGGATGACAACCTGGCGGTGGATTATTAGTCATAGACGCTGTTGGATAACGGTCTATGTATTTTGTCGTAATGCCCACATGAATATCATAGTAATCATCATGTCATATATATGCATTGTCATGCGCTCAATATTTTGTCAATTGCCCAGCTGTAATTTGTTCACCCAGCATGTTAGTTATCTTTTATGGAGAGACACCACTAGTGAACTGTGGACCCCGGTCCATTCTTTTACACTGATAATACAACCAACTGCAAACACTGTTCCTTTTCATTCTCTGCAATTTACTACTGTTTTCCACACCATACGTTTAATCCTTTGTTTTCAGCAAGCCGGTGAGATTGACAACCTCACTGTTTCGTTGGGGCAAAGTAGTTTGATTGTGTTGTGTGCAGATTCCACGTCGGCACGGATTCCCTGGTGTTGCGCCGTGCCATATTCCGCCACCAACAACCTTCAGAAGTGATTTCTTGCTCCTACTGGTTCGATTAAACCTTGGTTTCATACTGAGGGAAACTGCTGCTACACTGCTTCATACCTTCCTCTTGGGGTCTCCCAGCGAACGTGTGATCCACGCAATCATACGTCCTCTCAAGGAGAAAGGAAAAAGTTTCAGTTTTATAATGTCACCTTCTACCTCTTTATACTTTTGCATGTTACATAGTTCAACAAAATTATTAAGGTGAGCAGCAGCATCATCAGTACTAACACCAGAAAATTACTCCTTCATAACAAGATTTAACAGTGTAGGTTTTATTTCATAAAACTCTGCTTTTGAAGCAGGTGGAGCAATAGGTGTGCATATAATATCATTGTTGTTTGTGCTAGTGAAGTCACACAACTTAGTGTTCTCAAGATTACTCATTTTAACAAAATTAAAAACAAAACAAAATAACAAACCGAAATTAACTAAATGCAGGAATTTAATTTTTTCTGTGTTTTTTGATTTTTAAAAGCAAACAAGATAAAATAAAATAAACTAAGCAAGACAAAAACAAAGTAATGAGAATGGAAGTGTGAGACTCCCCTTGCTATAGCCTCTTGACTCCACGACAACGGCGCCAGAAAATCTGCTTGATGACGTGAAAACACACGTTCGTTGGGAGACCCCAAGAGGAAGGTATGATGTAGTGCAGCAACAATTTTCCCTTGATATCTACCAAGGTTATCAATCCAGTAGGAGTCAAAAGTGCTTCAGAACGTTGTCAACGGTACCAGAAAATATGGCACGGTGCAATGTCAGATGATTTGGTGGTTGACGTGGACCTGCACACAACACAATAAAACTATTTTGCCCCAACGAAACAGGAAGGTTGTCAATCTTCCCGGCTTGCTGAATATAAAGGATTAAACGTATGGTGTGGAGAATAATAATAAATGCAGAAAGTAACATAGAACAGATGATTGCAGTTGGTGTTTTTATCAGTGTAAAATAATGGACCGGGGTCCACAGTTCACTAGTGGTGTCTCTCCATAAAAGATAGCATGCATGTTGGGTAACAAATTACAGCTGGGCAATTAACAAATAGCAAGCGCATGACAATGCAATATATGACAAGATAGTTTATTGTAGTATGTATTGGGCATTACAACATAATACATGGACTGCTTACCAGCTGCATCCATGCCTAAATAATCCACTTTCGGGATAGCATCCGTGTCTCCGTGTCTTCCGAGATAGCATCCGTGTCTCCCGTTAGATCTAAACATGATAGCACAAAGTGGAGAGATAACCATCTAGCTACTGCTATGGACCCGTAGTCCAAGGATGAACTATTCACGCATCACTCCGGAGGCGGGCATGGTGATGTAGAACCCTCCGGTGATGATCTCCCTCTCCGGCAAGGTGTCGGGAAGAGCTTCAGAACCCTCCCGAACTAGGGTTGACGACGGCGGCGGCGACGAAACTTTTCGTGGAATAATGCTCGGGTATTTAGGGTTTTCGGGACGGAGGCAATATATAGGCGAAAGGGCGGCGCGTGGTGCCAGCCGAGGGCCCCACACACCACCACGGCGCGCCAGGCAGGGGGGCCGCGCCCTAGTGGTGTTTGGCTCCCCTGGGTCACTTCTTCGTGCGCCCTTCGGACTTCGTCTTCGTGTCGGTGAAAAACTGGCTCCGTTGATTTTCGTCCAATTCCGAGAATATTTCCTGACTAGCTTTTCTGAAACGGAAAAAATGCAGAAAACAGGAACTGGCACTGTGGCTTCTTGTTAATGGGTTAGTCCCAGAAAATGCATAAAAATGCTATGAAGTGTATATAAAACATGTAGCAATATGTATAAAACAAGCATGGAACATCAAAAATTATAGATATGTTTGAGACATATCAAAAAGTTCTGCCCGTAGGACGGAAATTCAGCGGCAAGGTCGGAGACGCCGTGCCAAATTGCGATCCCAGGGATGCCTCGATATGCCGCAGTGTTGACCGGGCCGGGACCGGATGTAATCCACTGAAATCGGGGGGCATCCCCTTCTTCCTTCCTAAAAAAAAGAGAGAAGAAAAGAAAAAGGTGGGAGGGAAGGAGAGTGGAAGGGACGGTCTCGCTAAGTGAGGCATGCATTCCATTTAAACACCTAAACACAATGCCCCTCGGGAAGGCGCTACCTTGGAGTCAAGGCCATTCCGGGATGTCGTGCTCCTCGGAGTCCGTCGCCTGGATTGGATCGTCATTGCTGCTCTCGCTCTCGGCGCAGCAGGCGGCGCGACAGTTGGAGTAATCGAAGAACTTGACGAAGAGCGTCCCAAGTCCGTCGAACCTGAATTGGGCGACGTACCCTGGCTTCACGCCATGAGCACAAGCGAAGGACCTCCAGCCCTTCACCAAGAGCAGGCCTCCTTCAGCGTCGCGCCCCGTCTTCAGGCAAGTGGGGCCGCTGGAGCAACCCTCCGTGCGCACCCACATCACTTGCGAGCCGAACTCCGCCACCGAGTTGGCAAAGGCGTCCGGAAGTTTCAACCGCCTCCTCGGCTTCCTGTGAAGCGAGAGGACAAACTCGAAGGTTGACCTACCTTGGAGGTCATGCGGCTGGGGGGAGCGTTAGAGAAAGAGCCGCCCCCACGGCCACCTCCACGGCCCCCTTTACCTCGGCACAGTCGGTCACGACCGCGGCTACTCGGGGCCGATAGAGGGGGCGTGGCACGCGCGCGAAGCCCCCAAGCGGTTCTGACCGCGGCGACCCGCGCGAGATTCTTCCGCACTTTGCCCGGGGACGCCCGCGTGAGCTGCCCCCAGGAGGAAGAAGGAAGAGAGGAGGCGAGGAGAGTGTAGGAATGATGGCTTGGTCGAGGCAGCGCCGACCCTAAATAGCGTAGGGGCGTGCGGCGTGCGAGCGGTTCCTATCCCGCGCGCATTAAAGCCGCGCACGTTTCCCAGGCACGCAGTGGGGCCGCCATCACGTCCCAAGCAGCAGTTGCAGCTTTCGCGGGAGCCGAGGTGCCAACCGGCGGGTCAGCTTGGTGCTGACCAGGCTTGGGCCCTCGGGCCTGCCAACACTCGAGTGCCAACCACCGAAGATGACGTCACGAGGGCCGCCAGCGCATCGCGGCCCGGGAACGGGCGCCTGATGGACGTCCCCGGGCAGAATTCCGCACTTTGCCCGGGGACGCCCGGGGGCTACTGTTGGCGTTCGGAAAATGGGGGTTCCCTGTACACCGGGCGCGCGAACCCGGGCCGCTGCGCCGGGAACAAATGACCAGGCTACGGAGGATCACCATCAACCACAGAAGACCCCCGGGGATCAGGCTGCGGGAATGCATTGGATCCCTTACCGCGGGGCCCGCCACCGGCACCCTAGCAAGGGCGCAGTCACCCCGGGGAAGGCGGGGACCAGCAACATGGCGGATGCATCCTACGCCACAGCCGCGGCAGAGATCGCTTCGCAGGCATGGCAAGCCCGACTGGCATCACTGACAAGACTTCACACGCCGACTGTCCGGCGCAGGCGAGACATCGATGAAACTTCACGCGTCGTCCACCCGGTGCAGGCGAGGATCACGGTGCGATGCTCTGAGTCATGACAAGACAAGACCCGCCGTACCCTCCGCTCTGGCAGAGCGGATGGCATGGAGGACAGCGCGGCGCTACGCTGCCACGAAGACAGTCGACAGGCGCCACCTCGACTTGGGCGCGACGCGTGCCACGCCTCGGTGGCACGCATGCAACTTGACCACCTGTGGTAACCCCTTGAGATATAAAAAGAGGTACTTGGTCATTTGGAGGCAGGACACACCCATCGGAGAAGAAGGCAAAACCCTAGCTCACTGTCTTCCTCGTGGGCTTTCCACTTAGACTCAGGGGTTTGGAGTACGATCCCCCGGGAACCCTGGGCTCGTTTCTCCTTCGCTCGCGAGAGTAGTGTAAGCCTTCGATGCTCCACCTCGTAATCCACCACCACCATAATACAACCAGACAAGCATGACGTAGGGTGTTACACGGCAACGCGGCGCCTGAACCTGGGTAAATCTTTGTGTGCTTGTGCTTGCGCTCGGGGACCGATTTCGGAGCACCTCGCGCCACCCTACCGAACAACTAGCGGATGCCCAACATCACCGGTGTCCGCGTTCCGATACGCAACAACCACCTGGTTTGACGGTGCCGCAGTTGGAAGAACACGATCTCCTTGATATTTTAAATGAGGATTACCCTAATAAACATCTAATGCTCAAACAAGGTGCAAACAACAAAGGATAAACATCACAGGCAATTAAATAATTCATGTGATATCGTATAGCCTCTGTTCTCCTCCGGGAAGCCTTGACGCATCTCCACGATGATCATCCATCTTCGTTATTCCCGGCATGACAAAATTTCCGAAGGAAAAATCGCCGTAGCCGAAAACCGCGTGTTGCTCTGCCGGCGCCAGAGAAACGACCATTTTCTCTGTCGCGGCAGGGAACCGCCGTGTTTCGTCCTGGCGCCTCCTCACGTTCTTCTCGACAAACTCCTTCCTCACTTGATTATCGATGACGATCTCGAACAATCACTTGGCATTGGCCTTCATTTTAAAACACCGTAACAAAACCGCTATACCAAACTACATGCACACAATCCTGCAAAACCAAGTTAGAGGCTTCTTACGTTTGTTTGCAAGTTTTACGTGGCTCTGTAGGTTCTACGGAATAACCGTCACAACCTACGCAATTGATGCATGTTTATACTTATTACTAGCTTAACTTTGCGGGGTGATTGAAACCCAGACATTACGAAAACATCTCGAGCACCAATCTAAACGATCACATGTGCGCATGACCCCCGTGAGGCGTCCAACCCTCATGCCATGTCCATTATACGATAACGTCCAAAACTATAGGTATATACCCGGAACTATGGAAGCACTCCGTTGGCGCCGACCAGCATACTAGGACTTGCTGAAAGGTCCGTGGATTGCCAGAAATCCGTAAAGATCTTGCCTATGCCGCCGTGGAATATGTTGTATAACTTAGTGGGAAGCAATACATATAACCTTAATGCACGAACTTATGCAATGCCCGCGCCAACTTGTGCTCTAGATCAAATCATATCTACGCATATATCGGCTCTGATACCACTATTTGGTTACATGTAGCAATTCAAAAATTTCCGTAACCAAACCTCCAGATCTATTCTATGAAGATATGCTGCACCCCATAATACTAGATCCAGATACTTACAAACACCGTTGCGGAAGATCTTGTGTTTGTCGAAGTAGATGTCGTTGAAGCCTGATGAAGAATCTCACGTTCACGCCGGGAGGTGAGATTGTTGCCGACTCCGTCGTCAAGGAATTGCTTGCGCAACCCGCTCTTGTAGTATCCACACATACGCCGCGCCAATCCGTTAGCGCTCCACCGTCTAGAATACCTGGCGCTGATGAAGAGAGACAGTCTTTCGGCGTAGTCTAGGTGGTAGATCTAATCAATCAACTAGATTAGATCTAGAGATATCTAATTCTCAACACATGAGATCAAATTAGAGAGAGAAATCCGATAGAGGACACCTAAAAAACCGGGAGCAACTTGTGTGTTGATTGTGTCTCCAAAAGAGCAGGGGGTGGGGTTTATATATTAGGCCAAGGGTAGGGAGGCTTGGGCGAGGGATTGATCCCTCCCCTTGTGCCGCCGCACCAAGGAGGAGGAGGAGTCCTCCTCCAACTCGGCTCCCCCCAACCGACCTAGGGTTCGGCCAAAGAGGGGAACTCCCCCCCCCCCCAATGCGCCTTGCCCACCCGCCCCACTTGGGGCGCGGCTGCCTAGTGGGCCCCATGGGCCCATTTGGCAACCCCTATTGGTGGGCTCCAATTTATTTATTTTATTTTATATTTTTCCGAATTTTAATTTAATTAATCATTTTGTCTGATTAATTCCTAATTGAATATTTCCTTTTGCAAAAAAAATCCGGGATTAATAACTTACCATATAAATCTATTTATATGATCCGTGACACCAAGTGTCCGCTAACAAAATACTCCGGATAAATATATCCCGCTTATATAAACTCTCGGAATAAATCCGACATAATAGAAACAATTCCTATTATTTCGAGATATTTAATGTATGCCTTCTCTTTCTCTATTCCTTCACTGGAATAAGTTCCTGTGGCATCGGAGTGATTTCGACACTATCTCATAACCACTATAACTAGAACTTTATTCTCTCAATAAAAGATTGACTCGATCACAGCTTAAGTGTGTGACCCGGAAGGTTTGGTAACACATAGACATGTCCGGGTGCTTACCCGACAATAACCAGCATCGGGATCTAGACGGTCGTATTGGCTCCTATGTATTCACGAGTGAACTGTGACGCCCCAAAATCGATACCATATGGATTTCAGCGATCCCGCCAAAACCCGCGTGCACGTTATGTGGGTGGAATTGTGATAACATTACAACAGTTCACGAAAGAATCCGCAACAACAGCAGAAAGAGAAAATATACAAGATCGACTCAAACGAGTCAAGGAAACAACTGATACATTACAAAGATACAAAGCACAGCGAAAGCAGAAATAGTGTCCGACTACGGACAAGATACAAGTTTGGACTAAGAGTCCTGAAGATAAACGAAGGCGTCCAATACCTGCCCAGGCCTCGCCGGAGGGATTCCCAAGCTAACGTCGTCAGACTTCAAACCTGTTGACTGTTCAGTACAAAACAGCCCCAGAAGATTGGGTCAGGTAATGGAATTTACCTGGCAAGCAAAGCACACTTGGAACCAATACAAAGGCTCCCAAAATATAAAGGATTGGTGGACTGAAGCAGAAGCACTAAGCCATCTACAGAAGACACGCTACAACTTTTGTCTATAAGATAGGGATAAGAACGTGAGCAAGGAACCAACTAGATGCTAACACCAAACAATACCCAGCCGATTATCACTCACTCTTAACCCACGAGTAAGCAATCCAAAGGCACTCACACAGCGAAGCAAGTTTAAGGGCTATCATTACTAGGTGTAAGTTATCTATGATCTTGTTAGCCAGCATCTTCACCAAGTCGTCCATAACCGCGGACACGGCTCTTCGAAAAGATTTAACCCTGCAGGGGTGCACTATTGTTAAACCACACGCATCAAATTGCCATGGAGCGTTTGACACAACCTTTCACTTCTCTACAGCCAAGTCCAGGGAACCACCTAGCCAAGTTGAACCCGCATCATAAGCTCGGCCGATCTCTGAGGCGGAACTAGCTGTTTGCGTCTACGCACTAGGGGGAATCTATCCACAGCAGGAAATCCCCTTCGTGTCGTACCGCGGAACCTATATAAATGTACGCACATCGGTTAAGTACCATCATCATCATCGTCATCAACATCTTCACCTGCATGAAAGGGGATGTGCGTACGCCAAATGGAAAGCCCGAACTACTTGCGGCGCCCTGGACAAGGCTGCGGATCAGGTCGCGGGGAGTCCCATAGGTCCCACATGTGGTTAGCGCGCTCAGTCTTGGATCCGAGGATAAGAACTCAGATCCTAAGGCGACACTAGCGGAACAACGCACCAAACTGGCCTTCCACCGGTGCCTTATCTTTAAGATAACAATCGTCCCGCAATAGATAAACAGGTAGCCACTTATCAGGGCTTCGAAGATACAAGTAATAACAAGAAGATAAAAGTAACAACCTAAGCATGCGCTACGACTCGCAAGGCCAACAAGGTACAACAGGGTGATAGGATGTGGAGGTGAGGCTATATCATGGCAGCAGGGTAAACATGGATAGGATCACATAAGCATCGTAACATAAGGATAGCAGAGATCAACAGCAAGGATGAAAGACAATGCATTGGGAACAAGTGAATAGTGCTTGCCTGAGAACACGGTAGAGGAAGCAGAACTTGTCATTGCTCACATCATCTCAACGTCTTATCCGTGAAGAAGCAACAAACACTGGAAAGAAGAGCGGATGCAACACTTACTACTACGACAAAAGATCCAGCATGTTCAAGAATGCATGACAGGGCAAGATGCAACTTAGCCAAATTAAGCGGAACCGGGGTTCCGACAATTATTATTAAGTTTCAAGTTATTTATCCAACCACCAATTTAAATGTTGATTAACAGGTTTAAACAAGGCATGTATGATCTACACAAATTAAATGAAGTCGGGACATTTATCGACTGTTCCCGCACACACCATATTTAATTATCAGATGAATTACTAATTACCCACAACCCAAGATGCAATGCAACACATGCATGAAAGATATGAGATGCACAAGATAGGTGACATTTTATAAAATAGGTATATAGGTATAGGGTTTTGGGTTCAGGTTCGCACGTCGGTCGAGGGACCTCCGGGTCAAAGCCGGAATCTTCGATCCGTCGAGGAAGTAATCGAAGTCGGGATGTAGTCGTCGCCAAACCGGAACATCATCGTTTGTCGGCGTCGTGGAAGTGGTCGAAGTAGTTGTACTCGGGTCGTCGTTGTATGGGGCACCGGGTTCGGTGTCGGTGACGTTCTTGTCGGGTTCGGTCTTCGGCAGCGACGGGGTTCACGGACACGCGCGAAGGCGGCCAACGCAAAGCGAACATAGACGAGACGGACACGAAGCGGAGTTCTTGTCGACGGTCACGGGTACGTAGAACTTGTCACGGTCGTCGTCGTTCACGGTTCATCGTCGTGGCGGAACTTGTCGTCGGACATCGGGCACGGGCGAGGTTCACGGTGTCAGTCTGGTCGGGTCACGGACACGGAGAACACGGACACGGACACGGAGGAACGCGGATGCTTTGCGGGCATTTCATCGAACACGTTGCGGGCGACGGGGTCGGATGTCAACGGGGTGGCTACGAGCGCAGCGGCACAGGCCGGAGGGCGCGAGGATGGCCGGAGACGACGGTCGGCGAGGAAGCCGACGGCCGGAGGTGGAGGAGGGCGCTGGGCCGGCGGCCATGGCGCGCTGCGGCCACAGGAGCAAGGCGGAGGCGTCGCAGCTCTGGCCAGCGGCGGCGGGCTAGGGCGAGGCGGCCGGAGGAGGCGAGGTGGACGGGGGCGGCGTCGGCCGGAGGAGAGGGTGCGGTGACGGCCGGCGGCACGGCCGAGGAGGCGACGGGGCCGCGGCGCAGGGGCGGCGACCTCGGAGGCGATGTGGCGGCGCTGGGGGCGCGCGGAGGAGGAGGGCCCGGGGCGTGGCACGGCGCAGCGGCTCGGGGGAGGCGGCGGCCGACGGCCGGGACCGGAGCAGAAGAGGAGGCGCACGGGGTTGGGCTTGGGTGCGGTGGCGTGCGTCGGTGTGTGCGCGTGTTGTGTGCGGGAGGAGGAGGAAGAAGATAAGAAGAAGGAAAGGAAAAGGAAAAAGATGAAAAGGAGAGGAGGGACCCGAACGCGAAAATAGAAAAGAAGAAGAGGGTGGCTACAAGATGCCAGGGGGTGGAAGAGGAAGTTTTCCAGGAAACCCTAGGGTTTCAACTTGGGTGGGCTTTGGGCCGAAAGTGGCTAGGCTGGCTGCTCTCTCTCTAACACTAAAACATTTTTATTTGCAAAACCTCTTAACAAACACAAATTTTAAAACGGAGACCGACCAAAAGAAAAGGAGGGAATTATTTGGGCAACAAAAATAGAGTTTAGCAAAATAATTTTATTGTCAATTTAGGGCCATGCTGATGATGCGTGATGTCATGATGATGCGAAAAAAGAAAAACAACAAATCTAATTGGGGAAAAACCCCGAGCGTTACATGAACGACATAACCTCTTGTGTTTCTCATTACGCTAATTCCCTTACGTACATGATACCAATGATATCACGAGATGAGATGATGTGCTATAGTGTGATCAAACCATTTGATCATAACACATATAAAACTCATTCTGATACCATTCTCTTTCCTCATTCTGTATTCTCGATGTGATAAATCACACTTTGTCTGGCCAGAAGATTTGGGGTGGCATCTATAATGCTGAGATGGCCTAGAGGATCTATCTCTCCATCGCCTTGAGGAGTAAGTATCATTCTTTAACGATCTTCGTTCCATCACGTATTGTAGTTCAGACCAAAAAGCCACCGTTATGATCCCTAAATTAATGCCGGATGGTTGATGGTAATCAAAGTGTAAGTGTCAAATACACGGTCACTAGATATTCTCATGGTATAGGAATACAGCTAACGAAAAATCTATATGATCAATTGCTAATCTTCATCTGTGACGATTTGTCTCTTAGCAAGATCATACGATGGGTCGGTTCAGTACTATCATCATTCCGATAATAAACTCCTATAGTTGTGTGACTTATACAAAGTCCATGATCAGGAAAACGTGATCATCTAACAACAAAATAGGCTAGTCTTAGAGACAAGACCAGAAACTTTTTTACTTTGTTCATATATCTACACGTGCATTAGAGGTTTTCCTTTAAAGACTCACTATTCAATTGCCAATGCAGTTGTAGCATAAAGATGTAAACTTTTAATAATAAACTTGGAGATAAATAATAACTAAATATTATTGTCTCTAAGGCATATCTCCAACACAAGGAGCACCTGAGTTCCCGACATGCCTTGATATGATGAAGAGGTTGTTGTAGATCTTGTCGAGGATGCCGAGAGTGAAGAACCCGAAGCAGATCGACGAACATGAAGAACTTGAAAACGTTGAAGCAGATGATCGAAGCACTTGCGCCCCATACCAGGCGCGCCACATGTCGTGTCTCGCTGCACGGACACATGGTGTAAAGGATACCCCTTTTATTTGGTTCGGCACGAGGCGCGAAGGAGGATTGGAACGCTGCTTTCGGGGAGATGAGATTCTTCACTGTCAAGTGGGTTCGCATGAGCAGATCATAGACACTGAGAGTTACCCAGGTTCAGGCCGCTCGGAGGCTAAAAGCCCTACTCCTGCATGTCTGGATTGATGAGTTCATCATGATGTGGCTACAAGGTGGTTTCCGAGTGATCGACCCGGGAGGTGGCTGGCTGGAGGTAGACAACGAGAAGATCCTTACCCGGAGGAGATCACCTCTCGACTCTGCCTTCCAGCCCTAGACTAGTGTTGCCAGCTTCTCTTGTTTCGATCTTCCTCATTGGTGACCTCGGCCCTCCCTTTATAGACGAGGGGGTTGCCATAAGTGGTCACGCAAGGGACGTGAGAGGTTTTAGGCGGGAAACCCGCTCAGTGGTGGTGGTGGCTTTAGAAGGTGACGTGGCCTCTTCTAGTCCTTTCCTTGGGCGCGTCCGTCAGGGAGGAAAAGCGTGGCAGGCCAGCAGGACTGACGCCCCCACCACAACTGTTCCCTGATGACGCCATGCCTTGGCATGGTCTCGTGCCTTTACCTTCTTGGCGTCCAGGTCTTCCCTGATCTGGCGTGCTTATCTTCTAGACATTTCCTTGTCAGGCAGAGGAAATGTCTCAGGAGGTCCGTCGGGTTTACCTCCTCTTCGGGTCTTGGTCTTGTTCGCCGGGTGGAGGACCCCGGAAGGTCCCCCAGGCTCGGGTCCTTCGCCGCTTGAGTGTCGGTGTCGTTCTTGCCGGGTCCTTGAAGGGCTGGGTGGGCTGGCCGACCTGTCGTGTCATTGTATCCATCTTCTTGGTGGGCCCACAGGTGATGGACCCACTTTGAAAGTAGAAGGGAAATCCCATGTTCCACCGCTGGGACAACTAATAATCCTTAATGTCAAAAAAAAAAACTAGTAATCCTTAAAAGGGAGTGATCGACTCTCAAGAGACCGTAGTGGATCATTCCATTTCCACTTTTTTTACTCCAGTAGGCATTCCATTTCCATCCCGGTTCAGGCATGCAGCTTCACGGGCCCGCGTCAGCTGTTCGGCCCAGCAGGTCCATTCCCTACACCTCCACGCCGCCGCGTCTCCAGTCCCCAACTCCATTGCGCCATGGCCGGCAGCGTCGAGCAAGTCCTGGGCTGCTTCCCCGCCGGAGATGCTATCGCCAGGTGCAGGGCCATCTCCCTCTCCTTCTCCGCCGCCGCCGCGGGCTACGACGGCGAGGACCGCATCAGCGCCCTCGGCGACCACATCCTGCGCGACATCGTCTCCCGCCTCCCCGTCAAGGACGCCGCCCGCACCGCCGCGCTCGCCTCCCGCTGGCGCCACATCTGGCGCTCCACCCCGCTCGTACTCTACGACGCCCACCTCCTCCTCCCAGCCCGGGACCGCGTCGCCGCCGCCGTCGCCCGCGTACTCGCCCACCACCCAGGCCCCTTCCGCGTCGTCAGCATCTCCTCCCGCGACTTCGCGTCCCGTGAACCGGAGCTCCTCGCCGAGTGCACACGCCTCCTCGCTGCCAAGGGTGTCAATGACCTCGTCCTAGTCAACGACCCCGCCGACTACGAGCGCCTCCCCGCCGTCCCTGCCGACGTCCTCCGCTGCGCCTCGCTCCGCCGCCTCTTCCTGGGGTTCTGGAGGTTCCCCGACTCCGCCGCCGGCCCACCCGCACACAGATTCCCGCACCTACTGGAGCTGACCTTGTTCGGCACCGACATTGCCGGCCTCGACCTCGACCACCTGCTCACCTCCAGCCCCGCTCTGGGCACCCTCGCCCTCGTCCTCAGCAGAACCTGCGAGTGTGTCCTCTTCCGCAGCCCAAGACTCAAATGCGTGCTGCTCTGGAATTGCTTCACCGAGGAGGTCGTCGTCTGCATGGACTCCCCACTCCTGGAGCGGCTCATCCTGTGGAAGACTGTTCCCGGTGAAGACAATGAGGGGACCGTGAGGGTCAAGATTGATGGTGCGCCGAAGCTGCGGTTGCTCGGCTACTTGGATCCCAGAGTTCATCAGCTGGAGATTGGCGAGAATGTCATCAAGGTACGACCTTTCCATGCATCCCACTCTGAAGTTGCGGTAATGACATTCCATTTGCTCATCCACATTTTGAAATGATACAAGGACCATGGCCTCTTCATTATGCGATGCACATAGCCAAACATCTCTCTCCGTATGTGTAAGTGGTACATGAACAAGTAGGTGCTGCTGATCATGTGCCAACCAAATATGATATCTGATCTTTCTGTTGGTGTAGCCTGACACAGATGTGAGCCCAAGCACGGTGGTTCCGAGCGTCAAGATATTGGCCTTAAAGGTGAACTTTGGTGTCTTGGAGGAAGTCAAGATGCTGGCCAACATCCTCAGATGCTTTCCCAGTGTTGACAAGCTGCACATCGAGGTGGCATTTCAGTTCCAGCACATTCAGTCAGTCAGTCGATTGACATTCATATCTTCAATTGTTTTCCATACGATCAGGTTACTAAACTAGTGTGCTCACTGCTGTGATTTTGCAGTCTGTCCAAGCCGCAAATGAACCCACTGGGATGCACAATGCCGAGTTCTGGCGAGAGCTCTGTCCCATAGAAAGCCTGAAGTCGCGTGTCAAGAAGCTATTCATCCATGAGTTCCGTGGGGAGCAAAGCGAAATGGAATTCCTCGAGTTGTTGCCAGGAGTGCCGAGAAGGTGCGGGCTCTGCTTGTTGGGGTCACCAAAGAGATATTTGCTTCGGGGGATAAGGTGAACAAGGTGATAAACAAAGTGGCGGCCCTGTCGCGTGGAGCATGGAACTGCAACGAATGCATCGTGTTGGTGGTGAGGCCTAAAGTGGTGAACGGTTGGAGTTTCCACAGAGCGTCCGATCTCTCCATTAAGGACCCTTTCCACTGATGCACCTGAAGCTGGGTTTATACTAGTTGATCCTAGCCTGATGAGGTATCCTGTATGTATGTACTCTTTCTATGTGCGCTGGACACTTCTTCAGTTTGTACGCATATGGATGTTCTTACGAAAGGGTTGGTTTCAGGTAGCATGAGTAGCTGCAAGTGCTGCTGAACGTATTGGCAGAAACTGAGGTTTTATCGTGTTATATGGTGTGTGCGATCAACATTGATCTGTGCGCTTATCGATTCTGCTAGAAGTTGAGGACAAGCAATCAGTCACATTTTGAGACATCATAATTGCATACCATCCCATTGTTGTTTCGCTGTAATGCTCCTTTTATTTTCTGTTCCATTCAGCTGTACACAGCATTGTATTGAATGGCATTCACCTCTGCCAATTCAGCTATCATCTAAAATTGGACTTGTAAATATCAGGAGAATGATATGGATTGTGTGCACATATCATCATGGGATGAGTTCAAGAAATCACTGCTAACACATCTCACTTGGGTTAAGTTTATTCATGAGAGGCACTATACCAATAGACCAATCACTAGCAGACCAGCAGGATCCTTCTGGTGGAGAAGCATTTTAAAGCTGATGCCTCTTTTCAAGCATATTGCCAACTGCCAAGTGGGAAGAGGCAATACTGTCATGTTTTGGTTCGACAAATGGAGTACCCAGCCTTGCAAAGATAGCTACCCTCAGCTCCATTCTTACTGCACAAACAAAATCCAAACTGTTAGAATTTCCTTTAAAGGACTGAGATGTCAGATAATTTCTACCTGCTGTTATCCTCACAAGCCTTTCTGCAATTTCAAATGTTGCCAAATGACACCCAACAGCTTTATCTTAGCACAGACAGGGACACATGGACATATGTTTGGAGTTCTGTTGCCTATTCTTCCACAAAAGCATACAAACTTCTGATGGATGGACCCCAAGCTCACAAATTATATCGGGATTTATGGAAAGCATGTGATACTCCGATGTACAATATTTTTCTGGTTGCTACTCTATGATCGTCTCAACACCAGAAATCTGCTTTCCAGAAAATCATTTTATTTGCCAAGCAATAATTGCAGTCTCTGTGACAGTAACTCTGAAGAAACATCTCTGCACGTGTTCTTTGATTGCCCTTTCTCTCTCAATTGTTGTGATTCAGTACTGATGAATAAGAAAATAGGTATCTCAGTCTACGATGAATGTTTTTTTTTTGACATTTATGACAGTAGGGAAAGCCCCTACTGCCTCTATATTAAAGAACCCCAAGAAGGGGAAGCAGGCACAGTTACATATTTACAACAAAAGAAAAAGGATCAAAGGTTGCTGGTTAATGAAAAAATAAAGCTATGCTTATTCTCCTTCGTCCTATGGACAAGGAGTCGAAAGTCTTCTTTGAAGCGAGCTGCCCAAGCAGAGATAGAAGGAGTAATCCCATTGAAATAGAAATTGTTCCTCTCCTTCCAGATGCTCCAGGCAGCAGTGGCAAAGACATCCATGAACATCAATTGCTTCCAATTATTCTTGGAGAAGGAAATCAGATCCAGTCTGTCAGCTGTAACATCATTGGAGAGGGGGAAGTTCAGACTAGCCCAGCAGTTCCTACTGAAATCACAGTGAAAGAATAGATGCTCCACAGTCTCTTCAACCCCAGCATTGCACATAGTGCAGTCAAAAGTATTTCCCACATGGTAATGCCTTCTTCTCAACATATTCCTTGTGTTAAGTCTGTCAGATAGAAGCAGCCAACAGAAGAATTTTATTCTGGGGACACTCTTGCATTTCCAAATCCAAGCAAATGATTCATGTGGTACAATCTCTCTGAAACAAAACTTGTAGTATTGGCTTGAAGAATATTGGTCAGATCCCCACAGGTAAGTCCATTGATCATTAGCTGCATTATCCAAAATAATGTGGGCAGTGGCTTCTTGTGCCTGTCTCAATTCCTGGAGTGCTTGTGCAGAGAGAGGTAAGTGGAAGTTAGCACCAAGCGAATCTGCAGCAAGGAAATCTCTCACCGACACATCTTCATTAAGAGCGAAGGAGTAGACTCTAGGATAGGAACCAGCAGCCAGCTGGTCTTTCCAAGGATCTTTCCAAAACAAAACAGTATCTCCTGCCCCAATTGTGCAATGGGATATACCTCTATATATAGGGGACAATTTACAGACATCTTTCCACCAAAAGGAGCCACATAGATCAATGGAATGTGGCACCTTGTCAACATAGTATGTTTCCAAATTAGTGAGACCCAAGGTGTATCCAGCTTGTTATAAAATTTATGAAGGTATTTAAGCAAAAGCCCTCATTTTGTATTTTTAGGTTCAAAACACCCATACCACCTTTATTCTTGGGTCTACAAACTTTATCCCAGGCAATCAGAGAATTGCAATGCTCTCCATCCTCTGTTTTCTTGTTCCACAAACAGTGCCTTCTAATCTTGTCAATATGCTCTAAGATTTTGGGGTGAATTTTTAGTGCACACATAGAAAAAGTGGCAATAGATGTGAGTAACGTGTTGATCACCGTCACTCTTCCACTGTATGTCATCATCATGAAATTTGCAGTCATTGCTCGCTCGATTCTGTCCACTAAAGGCATGAGATCATGAACAGTTGGTCTGGTCGTTCCAAGAGGAAGACCAAGGTAGGTAAATGGCATTGTGCCAATAACACAGCCAAAAATGGCAGCAATATCAGTTGCCAGCTGCTGTGGTGTGTTGATAGGAATCATGATTGATTTGTGGTAGTTGATGTGCAATCCAGTGGACTGAGCATAAGTATCAAGGATTTCTTTCATTTTCATCACTTGGTCAGTGCAAGCTGGCATAATGACTATGGTGTCGTCTGCATATTGCACCACTGGATAGTCCATCCCATAATCAGGGGAAAAAGGTGCCTGTAGCAGATTATCATGAAAAGCTTTATTGATGGCAGATTGGAGTAAATCCGCAGCCAGAACAAAAATCAGTGGTGAAAGAGGATCACCCTGCCTAACTCCTCTTTTACAGTGGAATTGACGTCCAGGAACACCATTAAGCACCACACTACGATGAATGTTGCCTCTCTATGGAGGTGCTACTCAAAAATATTTCAATGGATATCCTCATCATGGGTAGTTGGAAAATCTGGAAGCAAAGAAATGACAAGATCTTCAATAATATTCAACTTTCAGTTCTGTCTTGGAGATTTCAGCTCAACAAAGATTTCCTTATAGTGGGTCATCGTATCAAACCCAAATTAGCAGCGCTACTCAAGAGCTGGATTGATTCAGCTCTTTCATAATTGTCTGTTCTAGCTCTTTTTCATCTATGTTAGAGGAAACTGGTGTGGAATAGTCGGATAGTTTATCTCTGCTGTATTTGTAAATATTTGAAAATTAATGAAAATATATCGTAGAACAATTGTTTTACAATTTTTGCCTAAAAAAAGGAGATTTGTATGCACACTTTTGATAGTAGGATTACAGAGTTGAATTTTTAGGGTAATGTTTTTGTGATCATAACCTATAACAATCGTTTCTACTACTCGCAAAAAACATGTCTTTATTTGCAGTTCACATGTCTTGGTTTTTACTTATTCCCACTACATTAAACTCATTAGCTTGAGTTTCTTTGTTTTGCAGATCATACTTCTTGTTTCCTGTTCCTGCACTTCTGTCCTCTACTAGCAGAGACCAACACCACGGTACACATATGCAAATAACTTAAGTTGACAAGCTCTAATTCGATAATTCAATTATATAGTCGTCGTATTGAGTACTGAGAAACTATGTCTCCATTTCAGAAAAAGGCTGTTGGGTAATCTGCTATTTACAAAAACTGAGTAGTTGCCACTTTATTTTTTTAGATAAAGAGAGATTTATTACTTAAAAGGTTTAAGTATTACACCCAGCCTCTGCATAACAACGATGTACATAGCCGATACGAGTTCAGTAGTTCTAAACATAAAAAAGGCGAATTACATATCATAATGAGAAATTGTAAAGACGCCTATAATGGTGGAGGGCCAATCCGCAAATTATTCTGCCATCCATGTTGGGATAAAAAGTCTCTCGCCGTATCCTCCAGTCTGGTGCACACCTCCATAAACAGATCTCGATGCCCCCACACGTTGCAACTGAGACCACAAACGGAGCGTAGCTGTACTCCTGTAGATAACCTGCATAAGAGAATAATTTTTATCATTAAAAATCTTGTCATCTCTACACAGCCAAAGCGACCATATAACGGCAAGCGCTGCCACCCTAATAAGGTGTTTAAACCTATTATCCACCCCATTCAGCCAATTGCCAAAAATATTGGCAATGCTTTTGGGTGGGTATTGAGTAGAACCTATCTGGATGATTGACCATATAGAACTAGCGAATTTGCACTCGAAGAATAAGTGTTTGATAGTCTCGTCCTTATGACAGAAGACACACTTTTTACTTCCATGCCAATTGCGTTTTGCAAGGTTGTCTTTAGTAAGAATTCCTCCTCGACGAACATACCACGCAAAGACTTTGTTTTTTAGTGGAATATTCATCTTCCAGATTTTCTTATTATTATCTACCAGCACATCTGGTTGGATCAAAGCTTTATACATGGAGTCCACAGAGAATTTACCACTCTTGTGTAAATTTCAACGAAACTCGTCGGTTCCTTTGCGTCAAATTGACGGAATCTATACGTTGTAGCAACTCATGCGAAGCTGCTAGTCTGGGGCCAACAAGATCTCTTCTGAACGTCACATTTGGAGGGGTATCCCCCAACACTTGAGCGAGCGTATCGCTTTCCTGACGTCCAAAGACTATATTGTATAAAGCTGGATATTGTTGCCACTTTCTTGTATAAAATAGACAGTCAATTTATAGTTTACTTCGGTTCTTGAAACATTTCTCCAGCAGATTACTTTGGCAAGAAAATCAGTTGGTCGTTCTATGTTAATTGTATCCGAAGGGAGCCAAAACAAATGCCTGATTATCAGTTTGAAATTGAGCATATTCAACAAACTCGGAGGTTGTCGTTTGGCCGTCCATGGAATCGTTTTTTTCACTACTCTGGACTAACAATTGGCTGATTTTCTTTTCGTTTATGTAGTTTGCCGACTGTTTTCTTTTTTACGAATAATTTGCTGACTGCTTGATGCATGTTCCCTTCAGTTAACATGATAACCTTTTGTCGAAAACTAATTTGCTCCCATCACTCTTCAGTAAGAGGATAAGAAATTAAAAACTCATTGTATGGGAGTTCCAGACAGTCACAAACTCACAATATCATCGACACTACCAACTTAGCAGTGCCAAGCCCAAAACCCTGTCGCCATGGAAGACTTACCGCATTCCCATGGGCAAAGCGGGGGCAGTCGCGGTGCCGTCGGCGTTTCTGGTGCTCAGGTTGGCCATCACCGGATGGGAGGTGTACGTGACGAGCGCCATGCTCATGGCTCTTGGGATCGTGGTGTACTACTACCTCATGACCTTCTGCAAGGCTCAGAGTTGCATCAGGTTCAGCGGTACAAGGGATAGAGACGAAGAGTGTCGCGAGTCGTGGCTGTGATCTGGAAGGCGCAGCTCAAATCCTGCAACTTAGTCGATTAGCATGATTGAATATTGATGAGCAAGTCCATGAATAGAAGTATCTATCAAAATTAGCATCCTCAAAATATGTAAATACGTATATCTGGTTTGACAAGACATAAATATAGGTACTACCAGCTGAGCAAGGATCGGAGTGGCATCTACAAAGGATTTGAATTCCGGTGTGAAATAAAATCTCGGTGGGGGCCGGGGTTTCCGGTAACCCTTGATTACCTAAAAATTACCAGCCGCCGTCATGGTGATTGTCAATGGATGAACAATGGGGGTTGCTTTGTGGGGAAATAATTCACCATGTTTTGATGGTGAGGCTCTATATAGAACCGACAAGTACGGACATAAGCTCTCATCACATTTCTTTCTCATGTCGCTGCAATCGAAGATGGTATGCAGGTGGCCACGGAAGCGGCAGCAGGCGTAGAGTACACATAGCATCTCCACAAGTACACCCCTGCGATTTTTCTTGATACAGCGTGATTTAAGATCCAACTACTTTTACATAGTTTCGCAGTTGCTCTGAACTATGGGGTCGTGGAATATCAAGATGGTGATTTAGTTGTAGCTACTCCCTCCGATTTAAATGTCGTAAGAAAGTAACATAACACGTACAACTAACATGCATAACTCGTGTCAGTTTATTCGAATCCGAGGGAGTATTAATTATTCGAAACAGCTTGTGAAAAAACATACAACTTGGAACCTTATTGTTAATGTCAGATTTGTAACTCCTAGCTTCGGAATCACACTGAATCTCCAGATTTATAAGTAAACAAATATTACTTCATTTGGCTCATATAAATTCTTTATACTTAGCTCTCACTAAATGTATGAATGTGTCCGTTTATTTGTGATTCATGCTTATGTCCAGGTCATATACGCACAGTACACTAAGATAACCTTTCCATCACCAATGCTAACTGACAAATGCTACAACAAGTTAAATACGGCATACAGGTGAATTCCGTCAAGGACTTTGATTATGGGAAACTTACTAATTTCAAGTATAGAAAGAGTCAAAGAGATGATATCTATTGATGCTTGGTTTGGACTGTCGCACAAATGTTGCATCACATGTAAATGAGAGTTTCAAGATGAACACCGAATATGGATATGTAAGAATGACACTAAGTTTGACATTAAAACGTCAATGTTGGCTTCACCATACTGATCCAATATCTCTGTAACTTTATTTGCATGTCTTTTGATGCATTTGTGTACCCATAACATTAAGTGACCCTAAAATTGTGAACAAATGTATCTAATCTTGGTTGAGGCATGTGTAATTCGAACTTCGGAAGAAAAAATGGGTATCTAAATTATCCGTATTTTCTCAATTATTTTATATTTAGTTCATTAAATGGATGGGCGCGACAATGCGTGTTTTCATGTTCTACTTAATATAATAAGATACCAAATACTACTAAACTCTGTACAAACATAATGTTAAGAACTAGTCGAGACATTAAGAATACGCACAACCAAAAGACAAAAAGGAAAAATAAAGAAAAGAGAGAAGATGTAGAATGGCAAAGTCAGTCAAATATTTCCCATTACATCTTCATTGGCATGAAAACTCCCACATTCTAGACCATAAATTGTTCTTGCAGGGTACAATCTAGACCTTACTTGTCCTCCGTAACTTGACTAGCTAGGGTATCACGAATACTTTCTTCGCTTCATTCGAATGATTAACTTGCCTCTTTTTCTCTTTGAGAAAGGTTAACTTATCTCTAGGTTCAACTATGCCATTTTATTCTTCATATGTACAAGTTGAGACTAACTTTTTGACGATTCCACTCAAGCGACCGTGCAGTGCTTTATATGACAAGAGACAACACATCCATACACTATATAGATGCCCTCCAATAGCAAGTTCCAAACCTAAACCGTTTGTAATATTCGTTGGCATGCGTGCAGTTTTCTTGGACCATGAACTATATGTACTCTTGCAGCAGTTGCGATACATGTTTGTATAAGTTAACTTTATTGATTTGGATATGACCAGGTCGATTAAAGATGGTCTATAGTGGATATATACTAGATATATGAAGATAGATAGATAGATAGATAGATAGATAGATGTACTACATGTTAACTAATTTTTCCTGGGAAAGCTGTCAAGAACACGTACGTTCACATGAAGATTCCGCGCGCGCCCATGCATGCACCCGTGTACCCTGCCCAACTTTCATGAAGCAGACAAAAAGGGTGGTGATTATATAATTGATTACACAACATGCATGGTTAACATTTATCAATCATGCATGGCAGGGATCTTTATATGGAGAGATGTACTCCTAATATTAAGGAATAATGAGGGGAAATCTGTGATAAACACAGGTATGATGCCGAATTAAGTGACGCGGCGGAAGAGCTAAGCTTAGTAATAATTTGTATCAAAATTGTGTCAAGGGGTAGTACTACTTAGCAATTTATGTTCATCCGTGTTCTATTTTATTCCATGCGCATACAAGTCAAAACGTACATGCATGGTGCTTCAGTTCATCTGGATGAAGAAACTATACATGTGCGGTTGAAGAGAACTTTCCGGAAAGAGGTCCCCGTGTGGCGTTTGGCGACTTGCCGTCTCCCTCCTCTTGATTCTTCCCGTTCGATCTCTCCCCAAGATAGATCCACTCTCGGATTCATCTTGATTCCTATCTCTCTACCACTTGATCTATCTCTCCCAGCAAATCAATTTCTAGTTCATCCAGCTTTCTCCACGACTTCAAAAATCCCCAAATCTTAGAGAGAGAAACTTGGATCTCACGCAGAGCATCAAGGAGCCAATTCACAACTTGATTCTTTGCCTCGGCGTGCCTGATCTACAGCCGAGCAAGCAGCTCCCTTACGTCTGTCACCAGTCTTCACAAGAAGGCCGCAGTCCCGAAGGTTAAGGTCCAGTTTCCCGGCGAGCGCGTCGAGGTTACTCTGCATCTGCAGCTTCCACGCCTTCGGCGACTCACGGCAGCGTGCGCCGAGCTCAGCCGTCTCGGCGAGCGTGGCAGCCTCGGACTACAGCGCCAGACTTCAAGGAGTGATAGATGACTATTTGAGATAAAGATCAGTAGCAACCTTCAAAGAGCAGCGACACCATGAAAGCAATGGGATGGAACTGCCAAGGTATCGGCAAGAGCCTCGGCAGCCCTAAAATATGTCATCTTGCCAACATGATTGTCTCCACAAAAGATCAGGTAATCTTCTTATCCGGGTAAAAACTTCCAAATTCAGTTCTGATGATATTGTTGCTCGTTTTAATATGAACAATGCTTTTGTGGTGCCTTCTCGGAAGAATTCGGGAGGGCTTTGGCTTATGTGGTCTGATAACACTCACCTCGATGTTTACACTTCTTCCTTTTGTCTTATCCTAGCTATAGCCACTGATAAGACTAGAAATCAGAAGTTTGGTTAGTTTGTGTTTATGGTGACCCCTATCATCGCCATACGGCTTCAATTTGGAGTCAAGTTGCAAATTTTGTGTATGATAACAGCAACTTGCCAATCCTGTGTATGGGTGATATGAATGACCTTTTGTATAATACTGATAAAAGCTCTACTAATATTAATCGTAATCGTATGTATGCTTTTCGCTCTTTTGTAAAAAGTTGTGGTTTGTTTGATCTTGGTTTCAGTGGACCAGCTTTTACTTGGACAAACAGGCGCTTTTCTTCTAAACCTCTTTTTCAAAGGCTTGACCGATGCTTAGCTAATCCTGAATGGTGTGCTATTTACCCAAATTCAAATGTTTACAATATGCTTTGATCTATTGCTTTAGCGACCATGCGCCTATTTTATGTTCCACTGATGGTAATTCTCGAAAAACTAAAAACTTCTTCAAATTTGAAAATTGGTGGCTAAAGGAACAAGATTTCCAAGCATATGCTAGATCTTGCTGGGCAAACACGGCCAACTCAGCTTTTCACAATCGTACTAACAAACTTGCTAGAGAACTAAAAATCTGGTGCAGGAAAAAGAAACCTTTGCAGGATGAGCTACAGGAACTTGAGCAGCAAATTAAGGAGATTCAATCCAAGACAGTTGCTATGCAGGACCATAACCAGGAAGGGAAGCTAATGCAAAGGTATGAGCAAACTGTCACTAAACTAAATGACTATCAACTCAACGAGCAAAGAAAAATTGGGTGAAGAATGGAGACAGGAACACTGCTATTTTCACAGAGCCATCACTAAGCGCAGAAGACGAAACACTATCCTATCGATTAAGGATGAGAACAATAACACGCATTTTATGCCTGATCAGATAGCTAACACTTTTGTCTCCTATTTTAGATCAATTTTCACCTCTTCTTGCAGAACATTTCAACAGCATCTTTGCAGATAATACTGATCTTCCAGATGATCCTACTTACTCGACGCCTACAAAGCAAGAAATCTGGGAAGTACTGAAGGAAATGAAAAGGAATGCCTCCCCTGGACCAGATGGCTTTAATGTTGAATTTTATTTGGCTACTTGGGATTGGATTGGGGATGATGTTGCTGCTCTTATTTCTTCCTTCTTCACCACTGGACATCTCCCTACACACATAAATGACACACACATTGCTCTAATTCCAAAAAAACTGGTTCCCATGATTCCTTTGGATTACAGACCAATAAGCCTTTGCAATGTGGTTTACAAAATTATTGCCAAATGCTTAGCTAACAGACTTAAACCACACCTTCCAGATTACATTCATCCTTCTCAACAAGCATTTATTGAAGGTCGTCGAATTAGTAACAACATTATTATTGCTCAAGAAATCACTCACTCTTTTCAGCTGTCTTCTTGGAAGGAAAAGGCTTTTCTTTTAAAAATAGATCTGGCCAAAGCTTTTGATAGATTAGAATGGAACTTTATTCTCCAGGCTCTTGCTCGTAAAGGGTTGCATGGTCACTTCATAAAACTTATCCATGCGTGCATTTCTTCACCCACCTTTTCTGTTATTGTTAATGGTCAACCATTTGCGAGATTCGATTCAGACAGGGGACTACGACAAGGATGTCCTTTATCGCCTTATCTTTTTGTCCTTGCTATCAATGAGCTGTCTCTTGTATTACAGGAAGCTTTATCGGTAACAGTCTACATGGAATTGTTCTTGGGCCTGCATGTCCACCAATTCACTCACTTATTTGCAGACGATTTAATTATCTGTGGTGCAGCTACTGTTCATGAAGCCCAAGCGATGAGACAAATTCTGAACATCTTCTGCCAAGCCTCAGGACAACTACCAAACTGGAATAAATCAGGTATACTTTTCAGTAAACATGTATCTCCTGCTGATAGGGAAGAAATTTTAAATGTTTTCCCTGTCCCTAATATCGATGATTCTTTTATACACTTGGGACATCCTTTGGTTCTTCCTTCGAAAAACAGATCAGAGGCTTACAACTTTGTCCTAGACAAATTTAGCTCTAAACTTGGCACCTACAAAGCTAATTCTTTATCCCATGCAGCAAGATTAGAGCTAATAAATTCAGTGTTCTCATCTATTTCTGTCTACTATATGTCAATATTATTTTCTCCAAAAAGTTCATTGCAAAGATCACGGCTATTATTAGAACTTTTTGGTGGTCTGGTGTTAACACTGATTCTCCTACTAAGCCTCTTTGTCTCAAAGCTTGGAAAGACATTTGCGCGCCAAAAAGAGAAGGTGGACTAGGAATTCGAAATTTGCAGGCCGTCAACTATAGTCTCATTCTTTCAGGCCTTTGGAGGATTGCTTCTCAGCCCAACAGCCAGCTTTACTGCATTCTGCAATCCAAGTACTTCCAAGACACTTCCATTTGGAGGCCCAAACCGAATGTGCCTAAATCTGCTTTCTGGTATGCTGCTTTAAAAGTTATTCCCTTCTTCAAAATAACTCTTTTTATCAAATTCTAAATGGGGAAGTCTCAACTGGAACACACCTTGGTACACAGCTTGGCAAAACATTTACAACGATCTAATTATTCAGCCTACCTCCTTTACTTATCCTGCCTCTGTCAAGCATCTCATGATCGATAATGTCAGCAGATGGAATGAAACCTTGGTGGATCAACTTTTCTCTCACTCTGCTGCCACCATTATCAAGGCTACTCCCATTATTCCCTCTACTGATGATGACATTCTTTGCTGGAAGCTAACTCCAAAGGGAAATACAACTCCAAATCTGGATACCGCCTTTGCTTGCAGTTTTTGCAGGATGCAGGTATGCCGAAGCCAAGGAAGCCAGACGAGCTAACAAGCAGCTACTAAACTCGTTTGGAAGTGCAAAGAATGATTCCGAGAGTCAAGACATTTGCGTGGAGAATTCTGCGCCGAGCTCTCCCATCGGTTCAAGAGCTGCGGCTAGGTCGAAGCACATATCACCTCTTTGTTCAAGGTGCGGGCTGACGGAAGACGACGTCCATATCCTTTTCTTATGTCCATTTGCAAGAGCAGCTTGGTTTCATGATCCATGGTTTATTAGAGCCGATATACTTGCCCAAAACTGCAATTCTATTTCTGCTATCATCCAAAATCTGCTGCAGAACAATCACTCACATGCGCAAATTAACACAGTATTCACTTTTCTTTGGTGCATCTGGAAATCAAGGAATGATCATCTGTTTGGCCGGAAACAAAATAAACCTTATCAAGTTGCAATTGCTACTAATGCTTTGCTGCAGGATCAAGAAATTGTTCCACAGCCGGGGAGCCTGCATAAAGAGATGATGCAATTATCAGAACCTTTTCGAGACAACGACTTCAGTTTTCTTGCAGGGCCAAGGCTATATGTTGATGCAGCTTGGAGGAGCTTCAGTAGCCGGGTTAGGCGTTTTTGCAACCTGGCCAGAGCAAAATGGTTGCTCTGATATCTTTGTTTTTGTGGCAGCACACAACATTCCTTCAGTTCCTATTGCAGAGAGCTTGGCGCTTCTACTTGCAGCGGATATGGCGGCACATTTGAACATTGTTTCTGCAGGTCTATTCACAGATAACAGTAATGTGGCTAGCTCAATTCGAGCTCCTAACATTGCTCACTCCTCTGTGCTTTGGGAGATCAGACCCTTGGTGACGCAAGTCAAAGAGTGCCTCCGACCCCTTCAAGCATCAATTGCCACATTTCCAGGAACTCCAACAGGATAGCTCACAACTGCGCACATCAGGCGTTGCGACATGTTAATTCACACCCTACACTTTCTTGCAGGAATTTAGCTCATAGCAACATCACTTGCCCTGTTTTGAGTTACTTTGCAAACTTGAACAAGCAGGGTATTGTAATTATTTCTGTACTATGCTTCTGAGCTAATAAAATGAGGGCACATATGTGCCCACCCCTTGTTCAAAAAAAAATACATGTGCGGTTGGCCACGTAGCCACCTGTGTAAGTTGATGGAAGAACTTGGTATTGGATATATTATAGGGCACCATAGTCTGGCAATATATACCCTTACTCGTCAATCATTGGTTACCATCTGGTATGGTCAATACACGCGGTCACTTGAGGGCATTACTAAGCGTCCCCCGGGGGATTTGGGGCAAAAATCCCCCGGGTCGAGCGCTTGACACGTGTCCGTACCCTTCCGCTAGGGGGCCACCCACGCTACCAACCCGCTGAGTCTCGCGCAAAACACATACGACACGAAAAAAATCCCCATCTGCAACCACCCGCCACTACAACTCCGCCGCGCCGCTGCTCGAAACAGGGCTGGATGTGTCGGGAGCAGCTCCACCATGAGGCCGGCGACAAGGAGCACGCTGTAGCGGAGGCCTCCTCACCGGAGAAGACGTTCATCCAGGGCGGCAGCATTGACGGTCCCCTGCAGAGCAGCGGCGAACGGCGAAACTTGGCATCGCCGTCATTGGCTGCTAGCACCGCCGGCACCCAATTGTAGCCTCCCAACTCCGGCCATTGCTGAACCACTCGGCGGCGCCCCCATTGACAGCTTGAAAAACCTAGAACTGCTACAAACCTTATGTTGATTTGCATCAGACGAAGAACAAAATTGCTACAAAAATCAAAGGATTTGCACCTCTGAAAGGTAAATTGCATCTTATCAACAAGAAATTTGCAACAACTGTTCAACGGATTTGCATCAACAGGGGAAATTTTTTGCTACAAAAATTCCAAACATTTGCACCAAATCAAGAAACCATGTATCAAATAAGAAACTTGCTACAATTGTTCTGTGGATTTGCATCAATACGGGGGAAAATATGCTACAAAAGCTTCCAAAATTTGCACACATCAAGAAAAAAATGACAACTCGCAGCCATGGTAGCACCGACGGTGACTTACCGCTGCCCTCCCATGGCAGCACCGTCCTTGAGCGCAAGCAGCACCGCCGCGCGCGGCTGGTAGCAGCGTCGTCCGCCGCTCGTACCACCGCCTCTTGAACTCTTCGTGGCAAAATGCTAGGTGCCCAGCGCTGGCCGTCCACTTGCAAAAAACGCCGGCCATGGCTTGGTAGCATCGTCGCCGTGGCTTTGTAGCACCGGCGACTGCCGTCTGCAGCTCCGTCGCCCTTGATTTGAAGCACAGATGGCTGCCGCGTGAAGCTCCAACGCCCCCACTTTGCAGTGCCGCCGGCACTGATGATAGCATCTCTGCCCACCTACGGTAGCTCCTCCCGCCCACTATGGTAGCATCGCGGCGCACCACCGGCAGAACAGCCAACTGCTTCTTGCAGCTCCGTCCGCCCCCTCCTTGCCAGAGGTAGGAGAGAGAGAGGAGAGGGATTGGGGATGGGGGGCGGATTGATTCGAGATCTAGGTAGGGAGGGAGGAAGGGAGAGGTAGGGGCGGAGGTGGCTGCCGCCACCAGAGTGGAGTGAGGAGGGTTAGTTGGCCGCCGGAGCCGGGCGGCTCACGGCGTGGAAGGGGAGCGTGGGGAGTGCTGCTCGATGCTTTCCTCTTTTTCTGTCTGGAGACAAAAGCCACGAGAGGATAGGGATGGTGAGGGAGACGCATCGGGAGCGGGTCCACATGACACGCGTCACTCGTAGGAGGAGGAGGACGTGAGAGTCGTGATCCCCCGGCTGATACTTAGCGTTTTCCATTTTTTAACGTGTGTGAATCCAGCAAACACGGTTCGTCGACTGATCTTACGTGTCTAACTTTTTGCCCACCTCGTGTACATTTTAGCTAGAGGTAGACGGCGAAACAACAATTAGTCAAATGCATGGGTAGTCCAATTGGCATGCCGGCCACCATCAGCTTCGTGGTTAGTTTAAGGGTAAATACTGTAGTTTCCTTTGTTGCTAGATCTTTCTGTAAGAACGGGTTGATATTATCAGTTCCTTTTTCCGCAAAAAAAAAAACATGCACGTGACTAATCGCATTTGCGGCTCGACTAATAAGCATGCTCAATCTTTACAACACACATCTTAATTTTGTTAAGCATGCACGTGCGCCACGATATGGAACTTGCTGGTGCGCTTTTGCTTTGTGTTACTCCATTCAGTTTGGTTTGGTACTCCCTCCGTCCAATAATAACTGTCTTAGATTTGTCAAAAAATGGATGTATCTAGACATGGTATTTCATGTCTAGATACATCCATTTTTTGACAAATCTAAGACAGTTATTATTGGACGGAGAGAGTATAAGAGATATAATTCACTGAGCATGTCCCTTGTGAAGGTAAAAGTGCGTGTATTTTATACACCAATTGCCCAAAACATTGTGATATGGTTGGGATCCGTCGGCTTAGTCTCTCGAAGATGTTCATATGCATAATTAAGGTGAGGATCTACGTGTGTATGTGAGTGTTTGCGTAGTATTGTGTTTTAAAAACAAAAAGTGTGAGCGCGCTTTAGTTCCGCAAACAAAGCCCGTAATTAACATCTAAATTAATTGCAGCCTTCATGTCTCCCATAACTTTGACAAAGACGCATGATGAATAGATTCATCGCTCCACCGAATGATCAGGCTCCAACGGTAGCTCTCTTCATGCCAAGTTGCGGTTACCTTTTTTGACGATTCAATCTCATCCTGCGGCAACCTTTTTCCTGACAAGTGACCACACCTCCAATACACTATGTGCATATAGATGCCCTTTACACAGGGAAGTTCCAAGCCATTTTCTTTCCGTGAAGAACTCGTGTCCGCATCACCTAATCGATCGGTTTGCACATATTCTTAGCGTGTGCAGTTTTCTTGGACCTTGAACCATCCACTCGAGGAAATATATGCTACCAGAGCCTGTAGTGGTTGTGATATACTCCCTCCGTTCCAAATTAATTGACTTCCATTTTTCCACATGTGGATGTATCTAGACATGTTACGCGTGTAGATACATCCATGTATGGACAAATGGAAGTCAATTAATTTGAAACGGAGGGAGTACGTTTGTATAAGTTCACCTTTATCGATTGCGATATGAACATATGACTAGAATGGATATATGCTAGCATAGGGTATGCATGTTTATTAAGTTATGCGGGGATGTTGTCAAGGACGCCTACTTCGCATGCATGAAACGAAGATACAACGGCCATGCATGCATGTTGCCCGACTTTCATCAGGCAGATGTAACTATTATTGTAAGGAATATTTACTGGCTTGTCGATCGTCCCACGATCGATGTGGAATATCCGAATATTAATTTATATTTACTTGTCTTACGTACACATTTTTCTTCTTGAAAGGTGTAGCCAGCATATGGTGCTTTTGAGTTCATGAAGCAATTATATGCCGTACCTAGTCGATTCGATCGGCATTTTTTTAGAATCAAAAGGGGGGCCGAAACCCCCCAGCCCCATTTTATTAAAATGAAGCCAGGGTCGAGAACAAAGTAGCGCGCGAGAGGGGAGAGAGCCATCCTCTGGCAGGTTCAAGCGTCTAGCTCACTTATTACATTTTGAGGTCTGAGACAGGGCACCAAGTACAAAGGAAGACTAGTTAGCTACTCGAAACTAAACCAGCCCACATTGCTGTGGAAGACCTGGTGGCGCACTGCCTCCGTCTTCAGTCCCGCCAAGCAATCCGCATCAGTTCTCCTCTCTTGCAGTTGAGCAGCTGCAGGTTTCTGTCCATCAGACGCGAACGGGACTCGCTGTAAAGCGGACTCCAACTTCGCAGAAGAGCGAGAGCACGATCCCAAACACAGGCCAAGCCGGACCATTGGTTTACCTGAAAACACATATCATTTCGAGTTTTCCATAAGGTCCACAGAAAAGCAGCTGTAATAATACAAGCAGTATGATTATTAGCAGTCCAAAGATGATGTAAATCATCAAGGGTAGCCAAACGCGTATGCGGGAAAACCTCACTGATCATAAGCCAAATCTGTTTAGCAACAACACACTCAAAAAACAAGTGCAGGATAGATTCTGGATCATTACAAAAGAGACAGGAAGCGTCATCTACAGTTCGACGCTTCGCCAAATTATCTCGAGTAAGCAACTTGTTTTTACTTAACAACCAAAGAAAGACGCGAACACGCCCTGGGATTTGGATATCCCACATAGATTCTAGATGAGGAACTCTCACACCACCGTCATTAATGAAGTGGTAAAAAGAGTGAACAGAATATGTTTTGGACGAGTCAAGCACCCATATGGGTGTATCCTTCTCATCCGAGAGAGTCACAGGTTGGAGCAAGCTGCACAACTCATTCCACCTGGACATTAAGGCTACATCAAAACATCTACGGAAGGATAAATGAATTTCCCCCTCAACCAACACCTGTTTAACCGTGGCATTCTCCTCATTGCAAATGCAAAAAGATCCCAAAAAGAAGTAGCCAAATTACATTCAGAAATCCAAGTGTCTAACCAAAATAAGATAGACTCCCCATTACCAATGTTCCAGCGAAAACCAACTTTCACAGAGGGAGCTGCCCAGACAAGTCCTTTCCAAAAAGGAGAGGCATTACAGTCTCTAATCCAACAAAGATTTGGGGAAGTGGGATACTTATGCAAAATAATTTGCTTCCAAATTTTGTTCTCAGAAGCAAAAAACCTTTTAAACCAGGAGCCCAAAAGAGCTAAATTCATATCCCTTAGGTTAGGTACACCCAGGCCGCCAAAGACCTTTTTTCTTGTGATCAAGCCCCAATCAGCCAAGTGATATTTATGCTGGTCATCAAGATCACCCCAAAAGAAGTTAGCCATTTGAGAATATATGGCCTTAATAGCCCATTTGGGAAATTTAATCACAGACATAAGGTAGGTCGGAATACTTGCTAGGCAGGCTCTGATCAAGATAAGCTTTCCTTCATAGGAAATCAGTTTACCCCGCCAACCAGAAATTTTCTTGATAATCATGTCAATGATGGGTTGCAAGTCTTCTTTTCTCAATTTAGCAAAATGTAAAGGAACCCCAGGTATTTAAAAGGGAAACTCCCCAAATTACAGCAAAAGACTTGCGCAAATTCTCGAGCCATCTCATCAGAAAGATTAACCGTCATCAAGTCACTCTTGTGATAATTCACTTTCATGCCCGAGAGATTCTCAAAACAAGTGATAATCCACTTGAGAATTCTGGCCATATGGATGTCAGGCTCCAAAAATAAGATAGTATCATCAGCGTATTGAAGGCTGATGATACCACCAGGAGTAACTTGAGGAAGAAGCCCTCTAATCAGGTTACTCCTAGCAGCTTTCGAAAGCATTTTTGCAAAAACATCCGAAATGAAATTAAAAAGAAGAGGAGAGAGGGTCTCCTTGTTTCAAACCTTTTCCAGCAACATAATATTCACTGTTAACATCATTAATTCTGACACAAAAGGATCCTTTAGAAAGAACCTTAAGAATCCATCCTCTCACTATAGGTCCAAAGCCTCTCGATACCAGCATCTCCTCAAGGAAATCCCAGCTGACACGGTCATAGGCCTTCTCGTAATCAAGTTTCAAAACCAAACCAGACGAGCGAGATCGGTGAATCTCATGAATGATCTCGTGTGCAGAAACCACACTTTCTAGAATAAACCGACCTTTGATAAAAGCAGATTGACTATTAGAAATCAAACGATCAGCTATAGGCGAAAGCCTATTAGTAATGATTTTTGTGAAAAAATTTAGGGAGCAATTCCCTAAACTAATGGGACGGAATTTTTTCATCTCTCGCGCATCTGGCTCCTTAGGAATCAAAGTCACAATAGAAAAGTTCAGACGAAAAACATCAAGGGATCCAGCGCAGAAATCATCAGCCAAGGACATCAAATCCTTTTTTATGAGATCCCAGAATTTCTGATAAAATAAGAAAGAAAGGCCATCAGGGCCTGGGGCTCCATTCGCATAGGAGCTGAAAACTGCAAATTTAACCTCTTCCTCAGAGAAGGGCTTTTCCAAGGCAGCATTCTCTTCAGGTGTAACCAAGTCACATTCATCCCAAAAATTTGCGCCCAGATGGATATTAGGTCTAGCCTCAAAGCCAAAAAGAGTTTTATAAAAATCAGCAGCAATGCCCAACATACCATCAGTGGTATAGACAGGGCCAGAAGGTCCATCCAGGACAGAAAGATTTTTCTTCCTGCGGCGCTGATTAGCAACCGCATGGAAGTAAGCCGTGTTACGATCTCCCTCCAAAATATTCTTATCACGGGAACGTTGGAATGCTTTTGTCTCCTCTGATGACCAGATAAGATCAAGCTCGGATTTAATTTGAGCCATCCTTTCTTTGTCACTGGCATCAAGTCTATTTTGTTCAGAAAAAACGTCAAGAATATCAAACTCTTGGAGTAAATCCTTCTTTTTCTTTTTCAAAGCCGCCTCAGCATTGGAGTTCCAACCTCTAAGTTTTTTCCGGAGGCGTCTTACTTTAAATTGCCAAATATCGATAGCTAAAACAAGAGAAGAAGGGACAGGCTCATTCCAAACTTTCCAAACAAAAGGGATGAAGCTAGGTTCATCAAACCACCATTTTTCAAATCTAAAAAGTTTCTGAGCATGGGGGGTGGGAACACCAAATTCGATCAGAAGGGGGTGTGATCACTTCCAGATTTCGGAATAGCTCTCACTAAGGAGAGAGGGAACTTATTATCCCAATCAGTTGAGACAAAAACATGATCAAGAGTGGCCAGAATTAAATCATCCTGGTTATTCGACCAAGTAAAACTTCGGTTTGAGATAGGTAGATCAATCAAAGCCCATTTATTTTTCCAGTCATTAAAAAGGAAGGTCAACTGATGATTAATATTGCCAGAGCTTTTCTCAGCTTCACTAAGAACCAAATTAAAATCACCCCCAACCAGGGAGGGGAAAACACATGTTCCATAACCAAATGTAACTCAGCAATAAAGTCAAGTTTATGTTCAGCATAAGCCGAACCATAAACAACAATAAGTTGCCAAGTGAAACCATCAGAAATGTTCTTAACAACTGTGGCAACACAGTAATCATGTAAGGTGTAACTCAAAACTTCAAAAAGAGCAGTCTTAAAACCAACCAAAATCCCCCCAGCAGAGCCTTTGGCAGGCAAGTAGTGCCAAGAGAAATCAGAGTTACCCGAGATGGTCTTTAAAAAACTCTTTGAAATCACTTCCTTCTTAGTTTCTTGAAAACCACAAAATCAATCTTATTGTAGGACAAAACATCCGCAATAGATTGAGCTCTACCAGATTTACCAAAACCTCTAGGATTCCAAAAGCAACCTATCATGATAAACTAGTAGAATGTAAGGTAACACTACCAGGTGCAGGGCAACCTGCCGTACCAGTAGGCGAAGCTGTAAAGCTAGAATCATGCAAACCATCTATACTTATGTCATGCGAAATATCTAAATTATCAGGAAGAACTACCACTGGATTGTCTTTAGCAAAATTATAAGATCTTTCAAATTCCTTATTAGTTAGATCAGCAATGATCCCAAGTTTTTCATTAAGAGATTCACCGACATTAATATCTAATTTATCGCTAGCATCAATCAAAGTTTGAGAGCTGAGGACAGCAAAGGAGTTACCCTTAAAGGTCGGAGGAATCTCTAGGTTCTGCTTCATCTTGTATTGTTTTGCTCTCTCCAGCATATCACCTTTACCAATGTTTCTTTTGCTCTGTCTTGGAGCCGCAACCGGGCCCCACTCCTTCCTCTTGGCTCGCTTCGGAGAGGGTTCTGGAGCAGGAATGTTGGTAGTAGGTTCCTCAGCAAAGAGATTTCTCTTGACAGAACACTCCTGGGAGGCAAAGACATCAGTGTCTTGATCATTATCTTCTTCATCAGAATCCTGTGCAATTTCCGCGAGCAGACTAGTGCAGTAAGTTTTCTGAACAGAGCTGGCAGCAGCTAAGGATGAGTCCAGAATCTTGGTGAAATCTACTTCAGACATCAGGGCATCATGTGGCTGACCAAACATCCCACCAACGGGTGTAGGTCCACAGCTTTTCTGAGTAGGGCTAGCAGGGGGAGTGTCCATCCCAACCATCAGATTTGACAGAACAGAGCGAGCACCCCCAGCAGCTGAACGTGAGTGTGCACCAGAGTTGTTAGATGGAGTCCCTTGGGGGCTCTGTGTTTCCATAGCTGTTTTCTCTGATGTTTCCTCAAGGTCGTCGCCAAGACCATCAAAACCCTCATCATCATCATTGTCATCATCATCAAGCATATCATCAAAACCTGGGTCTGTCTGAATAAACCCTTCCACTTTAAGTTCAAGGATATAAAGCTTCTTCCTAATCTCAATCATTCTCTCCATAGGGATCTTAGTGGGGTCCCGACAAGCGATTTGAGCCTGACACTTGCATAGAAGCTTTTGAGAAGACCAGCCCAATCCACGTCTACCAGGATCCCAAACACAGAGGCAATCTGAGCAAAAACAGACCAGGCACACATCTTAGGAGGTATCCCCACAATCTGCACCCAAGCTTCCACTAAATCCCCAAAAGCAGTCAGGTTACCATCCCACGGTAGAAATTTTATAATCACACCTTCATCTTCCAGTGCAAGGGGAGGCAATTCAGTGAGATCAACAACTTGTTTCCATGGTGGGAAACGCACCAGGAAGTTTTTTCATCCAGTTCACGAATCTGCCACGGCCATTGTTTCACTTTGCAAAAGAACTCAGACAGCTTCTTCTCAAGAGCATTGATGGATATAGACCCAGACCTAACACTGATTACTCCACAATTCTTGAAATTCAACCACACAGTCTCTGAAGCAGCAGGTCCATTAACATGGAAAAATCCTAAACCATGAGCAACTACCAAAAAAGGTGGCAGTAGGATGCGGGATAGTCCAAGCAGAACAGTTGTTCACATTGTGATTTTCATTACAGATAAAACAGAGCTTTGGCTTGATGCAGTTACCCACAAAGTGTCCCGGATTGCCGCAGTTGAAGCAGACCAAGTCCTTGTATCTGGGGTCGAGAACTTGTTCGACTGGAGCTGCATTTGTATAAGACTAGCCACAATGGTGGTATCATAGATAGTATCATGCATGCCATGTTGGCAAAAAACTAACGTGGCAGTGCAATTAATGAAGAGAGAGGTGATAGTGGTATCATAAGTAGATACCGTAACATAACGGATTCCAATGCAAAATGAGTCTATAACATAATAAATACAATATTATATGATACCACACATATGTTACTACCAATTGTGAAAGTAGTAACATACACTAATATCATATACATGATACTAGTATATGATACTCTCCGTTGTGACTAGTCTAAGGTGCACGATTAGAATTTGATATTGACAGCGATGGCTTAGTGTGTTGTAGTACATCCGAACGACAGGCACCAGAGTCTATAAGTGCCTCAATTATTGGTGACCTTTTGCATGGTGGACGCATGTAGGTCACATGATGGACTTCTTCACTTGAAATCGGGAAGATAATTTGGTCTGAAGTGGATTTTTTTAAAGCACGGGAGAGATCTTTAGACATGACGCAAATCCGGCGAGCACTGTTCGTCAACCGTGTCTGTCCTTTTGCCCACCTGGTGTGTAGGTTTTAACTGTGGTTTAGCTATATAGCGACGCGGCGCCGATTAGTCAATGCCAGTGGACAATCCAATCCGCAATTTGCATGCCAATAGTTTCTGTATCTCGATTAAGGCGATAGGTGTACGTACTCAGGCTCTCAGGTTTTGCTTTCTGTTGGCTTCTCGATCACACGCTTTATTATTCTATGTTAATTTTATAGCGTATACTTGGTCACTAGTGAACGAAGTCCACAAACCCAACTTGTGATAGGAATTTAGGACACATCTTTTCTCTTCGTTAATTAGTTCTTCCTTCGCGAAAAAATGAGAGGTTCTTCCATCGAGAATGGCCTGTGGAGGTGAACTGAAGCTGTTGCAAGGGTATGCACCCCGACCCTAATTGATTATTCACCCTCATCATGCATCCATCTTTCAAAAAGAATTAAGTTAGGCATCTATATATATTTTGACTAGCAAAATAGGGTTTTCTCACGTCGAAGACGACACATAGAAAACGGTGGTTGGAGTGAGCACGGTTTTTGCTGGCAAGGGAACAAATGTAGGCTGGGACCTCTCTCGATCGGGAGCTAGCTAAATTAATGCCACAAGATACGACATGGCTACTTGGCTAGCTAGCTCATACGGACAGCCCGCCGGGTTCTCCGCCACTTGCAGATAACGCCGTGGCCGGAGACGACGACGGGACAAGAGACGAGATTCCCGAGCAAATTATATATATGGTCCCGATCGATCAAAAAATATCACGTGAAAGCCCACGGGGTCGTGGCGACCCGCCACCGCGAATGCTTTTAGGATCTTACAATTATCTTGTGGGCCCAACAAACGGGGCAGGCGTGGACTTGCTTGACGACTTTACACTTACCCGGCCGGACACGCCGGTCGCCGCGCGCTCCCCCAGACGAAGGTCGCCGCTCCCGTCACATAGGGCCCCGCGTCGTCGTGTTCGTCGTCCCGTCCGATGGAGACTTGACAAGATTCTCTCGAAAGTTAAGCCAACCTTAGGCACCGGCAGGGGGGCGTCCGGCCGGCCGTATCTCCATGAGACACACGCACGGCTCTCTCCGACTCTCCCAGTACATGTGTGCTTGCTTTACATGCTAATTAAGTACATTAGCTAGCTAGGAATCTGTCATTTCGTTTTGGAACCGATCACTTCGATCCAGAGAAGGAAGCAACGACACACCTAACGTTAGGCGCATGAGCGCGACGAGACATTGGAGTGTCACTAGCACTAGCAGTAGTGTTGCGTGTGAACAATTATCTCTTCAACCCAATGGTAAAATTCGTGTACAAAGAACCAACTATACGTACCATCTACAATAGAGAAAAATCGCACTTTACCCTTCCAAGACAAGTTCAGATGTTTTTCTTTTTTTCAAGGCTCGCCTTCAAAGTCGTCCACTCTACACACCGCTCTCTTCGTACCAGTTTAGTTGACGTTGAGGTTGAAACCTCCCGTCTTTACATCAAAGTGATGCATACAATCTTTTTTATTCAATTATTTAATATAGCCGCTCTCTTCGTACCAGTTTAGTTGACGTTGAGGTTGAAACCTCCCGTCTTTACATCAAAGTGATGCACACAATCTTTTTTATTCAATTATTTAATATAGCTTTACAAAACAAATATCAAATCAATCTGAAGCCACCAATCTCGTGACAGTTGTCACAACACCTACAAGATTGATCAGTAGGGGTGGACATGATCGGTCCGATCACCCTGACCTCATAGATCACACATAATCCGCATGTCCAAATACGGAAGTCTCACCAAGCCGCCCAACAGCGAGCCAGGAGGACGAACTGGTCCAGCCGACCCTCAGGACGTACCACATGTGCGTGCTCCGGAAGCCGCATACCGTCTTCAGGATAGGGATGAACGACAAGGCTCGTCTTCATCATCCTATATGGGATGGCCAAATCTGTGATCGGAGCATACAAGTAACGACAACAGCCCCACATCGACTCCAGCAAGGTAAACAGACGATTCCCGCCGAGGCCGAAACAAGTTTTTGCTGGCATCGTCGCACCAGTCCAGCTGGACCACCGGCTCCTCCTCGCCTTGAACCGTCATGCCCCAAGGGCATGACTAAACCGCCTTCGGGAGTTCGCCGTGAGAGGCCAAAGCCGACACGGCGACACCATCACCCGGATCCAGCCGCACCATCAGCGTGGTTCATCGACGCCAAAAGAGGCCACATGCATATGTAACCGACGCCATGGCCACACACACGCCGAACAGGGACACCTGCCTGCTGGAGATCTCCCGCAGCCGTGCCCTAGAACCGCGGCAGAGGGAAGCCCCACGACTGCTATCCTCCCTTGCCCGGGCTTTTCCCAACGGCGATCCGGCGGCGGTAGTGAGAGGGGGTGGCGACGGCCAAACCCTATATCCCTCCGGGGGGAGGGGGCGGTTGAGAGGGGGTCGGGGGTGGGTATAACAGGCTATAAACATGATATAATTGACGTCCTGCTCACCAGGTGTTGTCTGTTTGGATTTGTTGAAGAGAGAGAGAGATCATCACATATTTGCTTAAATTGTGGCGTGTGGAATGGAGGAAATGCGTCAGAGTGGTCTGATTTCACAACCTGATCAGCTCCGTGCTATATATTTGGTCCGATGATGCATCAACGCTTTTGTGGGTCGCTTGTAATTTATGAATCTGTGTATAAATACCATCAAGATTGATCAATTGACAAGTTAAAGCTCAGCTCTCTGCGCACACTCGAGAGCCTCCTTCCCCGCTACAGTGAAGTGAGGGGCGATTTTTCTGGAACTCGCCTGGTCGCCGCACTCTCGCCGTCGCGGATCCGTGGGATCCTTCTCCCCCCGTCCGCTCCGGCGGCGGTGGGGTGGGGGATCCCCGGATCTCGTCGTGTATATAGAGTAGGGGTGAGTGGGTCCCGCCGGCGGCACTGGAGACGGCGGAGCGGCCGGTGTGGTGTTTGGTGTCGGCGACCTTCCTCTCCGGCGGTGGAGCTCCGGTGGTGCTCCGTCGCGAGGTGGTCGACTTGCGGGAGCTCGGCGCCCGGTGCGGTGCTCGAGATCTCCTGCCTACCGCCGGATCCGAGGCGGCGGATCTGGCCGGTGGGTGTCAGAGCCAGGTGGGCTTCGTTGCGGCTCCGTTCTGCGTCGAGCTCGAGGGTTGCTGCGGCAACGAGGTGGTGCTGGTGCGGGAGGGGTAGCGCCGTGCTCGTTCACCGCCCTAAGCTCCGCCGCACGCGGTCGTCGGGCCGTGTCCGTGTGGGAGTCAGGCCTTGCGGCGCGTTTCAACTCTGGAGGCCCCTCGGCAGTGGTTGGATGGTGGACGGCGACCCTCGCCCTCGACGCCGGCGAAGCTGCTGTTGCTTTCCCTGGATCTGCTTCCTCTAAGTATTTGGGTTTGTACTTCGTATTTGTACTGTGTACGCTTGTATGTGGTACTTTGTTGATTAATATACGTAGAAAAATTCAAAAAAAAAAAAAGATTGATCAATTGACGCACGTATATACGATGAAGTCGGCAGACCACAGTCTTCCGTGACCACTAGCTCGCTAGTTGACCAAACATGCACATCACCTTTCTATCTACTAAAGTGCCATTCCAAAACATCAGATTGTTAGCCTACGGTGTCCAACATTAATGGCAGTTGACTCCTAGCTATAGCTAGTGCGTTGACGAGAAGACGATCGATGAGGGCAAAAGAAAAAAACAACGCGTTGACTTGCTCACAGAGATCTCGTGGGCATATGCATGCAGTGCGTGCCACTCGATCCAGCTAGATAGCTAGCCAATGCAAAAAGTGTGATCCAAAGGCTCCAAAAGCATGAGAAGCAACTGTCCGTAATGCGCCGGCACATGAAAAATAAGCACTAATCATTTAAAGGTACTCCTATATAGTATGCAATTATAAGTGCGCTTTCTAGATGAGAACGAGTATGCTCCTTGGCCCTAGGGTTCGGGGAAGTGGCGGGGAAGATGGATGTGATGATCTTGGGTTGTTGCCATCACTAGAATCCGATGGATCTTTCGATCGCTCCCACCATGGATCCTCTCGATCGTCGTCTTGTCCCACTAGGCACTAGCTAGCTCGTAGTTCGGGGCTGGATTGCACGCGCATGCCGTGTGCGATTCGAGAACGGATCACGCCTAGGAGCAACAAGGTAACCCAACCTAGCGGCTAGGGTTAAGGTTCGGGGCGCCGGCGAGGCTGTTCTTTTGTCTAAATTTCATTTAAAATATTGTAAAATATAGCAAAAATTGAAAGAAAATGTAAATAGTTTCTTCTTTCCTTTTTTTGGTTTGGGGGCTGCCGCTGTGGGTAGCACTCCAGAATGTGCCGAACAAGTGGCAGCACCCCACGCCGGGGGTCACCGTCGGCACAGGCTGACCGTAGGCACATCACGCACCACACCGTGCGCTGGCGACCACCGTTGGAGAACAATTAACTATCCAGGGCAATGCTGAGGGGGTTACCGTTGGCGTAGTTCTGCATACAGCAAGTTAACGGCACATAGCAACGCCGAGAGGGTTGCCGTCGGCGTAGCTTGACCTGTCACAAGCACGTACCTAGGCATAGCAATGACGAGGGTACCCCCCTCGGCACTGCTCCACCTACGCCGAGGGTAACCCACTCGGCATTGCTCGTTTTTCCATTGTATTACCCCCATTGCTCCTTTTTGATTGCATAATACTTTTATTTTCTAGTAATATATCTCATATTTGGCACATTGGTGTGTCTTGATATGGTAAACAATGGTGCCAAAGGGATTTTTCAAATTATTTTTAGAAACATCATTTTCCATTTTCTAAGTGCCACAAATGACTTTTTTCGTGAAGCAAGTACAAAAAAACATGGTGGCAAATGGCACCAATAAAACATCCACGCAAAGTAGTACATATTTGATAGTCAAGCATCGCTAGCTATTCTGTTCGATCGATCCCTTCCTCCTCATTCTGTAGTCTGCTCGTCTGCGCTGTCAAACAAAAAAAGAACTTCCTATAGTCTGCTCGTCGCTGCACATCGCCGGCACCACCATGGCCTGGAACATCACCGCCACCACCACGTCCACGTACCCCGCCGGGATCCCCGCCACGACGCTGGAATTTCTCGCGCTTCTCGCCGTCCTCGGCGCGGTCGCCTTGCTCGGTGTGCCCTACGCCAAGCTGCTAGCCCTCGACGACCTCGCCATGCTGGGCGGGTGGGACACCAAGACCTTCGAGCCATGGCCGCCCCCTGCCGTCGACCTCCGCCTCGCCAACAACGGCCTCCGTCCAAGCCATGGTGGCCCTGCCGTCGACCTCCGCCTCGCCAACGACGAAGACCTCCGTCTGTGCCATGTCCGCCCCTGCCGTCGACCTCCGCCTCGCCAACGACGACCTCCTTCCCCGCTGGCAGCCGTCGAACTCTGGCTCCAACGGCCACGCCTTTGTGTCTCCCGCGTCGGCATCCTCCGCCCGCCCTGCTTCGGCGTCCTCGCGCGCCGTCCTCCGCCCAGGAACGTGTCTTCGTCCCCGTCCAGCGCCCGCCCCTAGCCCCTGCCCCGTTCGCGTCCGCCCCAGCCCTCGACGGCGCCCTCGCCTTCCCCGTCCCCAGCGAGGGACGGCGGGGATTTTTTTTGTGACGCGTGGCAACCAACTCCGAGGGTATCCCCCTCGGCACAGCTCCACCAACACCGAGCGTTACCCCCTCGGTGTAGCTCCTCCACCCCAGCCCTCCAGCGTGCTCCACGTGGCCACCTACGCTGAGAGTATCCCCTCGGCACTGCTTCTGGCGCCGTCTTCTCCGTCCCGTTAACTTTCTGCGCCGATGGCTAAAGTGCGCTGAGGGGCGAAGTAAACCGTCGGCACAAGCCTCTACGCTGACGGCCGAAGCAACGCTGAGGGTATCGAGCTGTGCCGAGGACCACCTATGCTAAGGGTTGAATGCCGAGGGTCACCTTCGACATTGACCTAAGCCGAGGGTAAACTGAGCTAAACCGAGGGGGAAAACCCTCGGCGTTGAACTTCCTTCCTGTAGTGTGTGTAAGTTGATGGAAAAACTTGGTATTGGATATATTATAGGGCACCATATATAGTCTGGCAATATATACCCTTACTCGTCAATCATTGGTTACCATCTGGTATGGTCAATACACGCGGTCACTTGATGGACTATACTATACGTCACTTGAAATAAGTATGGTCAATACACGCGGTCACTTGATGGACTATACTATACGTCACTTGAAATAAGGAAGTTGATTTTGTTTCAAGCGATTTGTTAAAGCATGGAGATTTTTAACGTGTGTGAATCCAGCAAACACGGTTCGTCGAATGATCTTACGTGTCTAACTTTTTGCCCACCTCGTGTACATTTTAGCTAGAGGTAGACGGCGAAACAACAATTAGTCAAATGCATGGGTAGTCCAATATGCATGCCACCATCAGCTTCGTGGTTAGTTTAAGGGTAAATACTGTAGTTCGGCTAGCCGCTATCAACATGCACGTCGACTAATCGCATTTGCGGCTCGATTAATAAGCATGCTCAATCTTTACAACACACATCTTAATTTTTGTTAAGCATGCACGTGCGCCACGATATGGAACTTGCTGGTGCGCTTTTGCTTTGTGTTACTCCATTCAGTTTGGTTTGGTATAAGAGATATAATTAATTCACTGAGCATGTCCCTTGTGAAGGTAAAAGCGCATGTATTTTATACACCAATTGCCCAAAACATTGTGATATATGGAGGAGTCACAATCTCAAGATCTGATCCGTCGGCTTAGTCTCTCAGAGATGCTCATAGACATAATTAAGGTGAGGATCTGCGCATGTATGTGAGCGTTTGCGTAGTATTGTGTTTTTAAAAAAAAAATGTGAGTGCGCTTTAGTTCCGCAAACAAAGCCCGTAATTAACATCTAAATTAATTGCAGCCTTCTTGTCTCCCATAACTTTGACAAAGACGCATGATGAATAGATTCATCGCTCCACCGAATGATCAGGCTCCAACGGTAGCTCTCTTCATGCCAAGTTGCGGTTACCTTTTTTGACGATTCAATCTCATCCTGCGGCAACCTTTTTCCTGACAAGTGACCACACCTCCAATACACTATGTGCATATAGATGCCCTTTACACAGGGAAGTTCCAAGCCATTTTCTTTCCGTGAAGAACTCGTGTCCGCATCACCTAATCGGTTTGCACATATTCTTGGCGTGTGCAGTTTTCTTGGACCTTGAACCATCCACTCCAGGAAATATATGCTACCAGAGCCTGTAGTGGTTGTGATATACGTTTGTATAAGTTCACCTTTATCGATTGCGATATGAACATATGACTAGAATGGATATATGCTAGCATATATAGGTATGCATGTTTATTAAGTTATTATGCGGGGAAGTTGTCAAGGACGCCTACTTCGCATGCATGAAATGAAGATACAACGGCCATGCATGCATGTTGCCCGACTTTCATCAGGCAGATGTAACTATTATTGTAAGGAATATTTACTGGCTTGTCGATCGTCCCACGATCGATGTGGAATATCCGAATATTAATTTATATTTACTTGTCTTGTGTACACATTTTTCTTGTTGAAAGGTGTAGCCAGCATATGGTGCTTTTGAGTTCATGAAGCAATTATATGCCGTACCTAGTCGATTCGATCGGCATTTGTATAAGGTGCACGATTAGAATTTGATATTGACAGCGATGGCTTAGTGTGTTGTAGTACATCCGAACGACAGGCACCAGAGTCTATAAGTGCCTCAATTATTGGTGACCTTTTGCATGGTGGACGCATGTAGGTCACTTGATGGACTTCTTCACTTGAAATCAGGAAGATAATTTGGTCTGAAGTGGATTTTTTTAAAGCACGGAAGAGATCTTTAGACATGACGCAAATCCGCGAGCACTGTTCGTCAACCGTGTGTGTCCTTTTGCCCACCTGGTGTGTAGTTTTTTTTTTTTAAGCTAAATGGCAGGTGCTCTGCCTAATCAATTAAGAAGATAGAATAAGGTCTGTTACAAGCCAGGGAGAGGCTAGCTTAAAGGAAAAAGGAAAGAGACAAAAAAACTGAAAACTGGAAAAAAAGGCTATAGGTAGATAGCGACGCGGCGCCGATTAGTCAATGCCAGTGGACAATCCAATCCGCAATTTGCATGCCAATAGGCTATAGGTATACTCGGACTCTCAGGTTTTGCTTTCTGTTGGCTTCTCGATCACACGCTTTATTATGCTATGTTAATTTTATAGCGTATACTTGGTCACTAGTGAACGAAGTCCACAAATCCAACTTGTGATAGGAATTTAGGCACATCTTTTCTCTTCGTTAATGTCGTGGTATTAAACAACAGATGGCTAGGGGTAGGCTTAAGTTTGGGGCCGATAGACGATAGAAGATTCGGGGAGGGATAGCGCACTGAAGAGCGCACACAAAAGAGCAGATCAACACGGGGATTTACCCTGCTTCGGGGATCTCGTGAGAGATAAAACCCCTATTGCAGCATCTAGCCTATTCGATGTATTCTCCTCTCATATGTGATTGGTACAGATGCTCCTTGAGCTGTGTGTATGCTGCCTCTAAGAGGTCTTAGCTAGGAGGAGCTCCACGGGAGCGGAGGAAGAAAAGAGAACCCAAGGGGCTGAGGAGCCCGTCCGTGGCTGCTTGTGCCTCTTCCCCCTGGTGCCCTTTATATAGGTGCCCAAGGGATAAGCGAGGGGACAAGCAGACAAAGAGTACTGTGCACTGTACACTGTAGCTGACATGACTACTGGGGTCTTGTCCGCACTATTCCAGCGTCACAGGGCTGCACTGTAGCCACGTCCAGGATGGGCGTGGCCTGTCTTGTCCTTGTCCTTGTCTTCTAGCTCCTGTCTTCCGGATCTTCTGGGGATGGCAGTGGGTATCTTGTACTTGTCGAGGAAGGTGCTGGGGACGTTGTAGTGCTGGTCCGCCGAGTTGATGGAGTGCGTGCCCAGTCGAGGTTGAACTCGTCCGTCCGAGACTTGGAGCTCGCCCTACCGAAGTATCGGTCGATCCGACATTGGACATCTCGGCCTGCTGGGTGTCTCGATCCAGTCCGAGACTAGGAGATGGCCTACTCGAGGTAGGGAGCCCTTGGCCCGGCCAAGACGAAGCCCAGCCGAGTTAACGAACTCGGCCAGCCGAGAATCAAAGATCTCGGTCGATGATGCATACCTCGGCCCGATCCGAGATTGAAGAGGCGCCGGCCTGCCCGAGGTTGGGCACCTCGGCCTGCTCAGCTTCGGTCGACCAGCCTCGATCCGTCCCGCGCTACTGATATCACGGCCTGCCCAGCTTCGGAGGCCTCGGCCCATCCCGGATGAAGTCGTGGACTCGGTCCGACAGGGGGTAAGCCAGATTCGGCCCATCAGAGGAGATCTTGGCCTGCAGTGACTCGGCCCGATCCGAAATGAAGGGATCTCGGCCTGCAGTGAATCTCGGCCCTCCGAGTAAGGGCAATGCCGGCCCAACGAATCTTGGCACAGGCCTATTTCGGACCACCAGTTGGTATGCCGGTCTGGGCCATGTCAATCTCGGCCCAGACTGCTTTTTTCTCCTTTTTCATTATTCTACACTTATTTCCTTACTGTTTCCTCTACCAACTCAATAAAACCAATAACTTTGGGGTATCCGGGGTTACATCCCCGACATTAGTCCCCGAGGCTGTGGGGGACTCGCAGAGTCGCGCGTAGACTTACAAAAACAAATATCCAATACCAAAATCTCCATATAAGAAATATCCTGTCAGCATGGGCATCATTATATGTTGGTTCTTAGCCATCATGGGCATTACCGAAGGCGCATGTCACCAGCATATCTCATGTGTCTCTTATATGTCGGTTTTCAGCCACTATGGGCATTAGCGAAGGCATATGTCTGCACGGACATATCTCATATATCTCTTGTACGTCGGTTTTCAGCCACTCTGGGCATTACCAAAGGCGTATGTCTGCACGGACATATCTCATATGTCTCGAAGCATATGTCTGCACGGACATATCTCATATGTCTCGGTATCTCGGCCTCTCTAGGCATATCTCATATGTCTCGGTATCTCGGCCTCTCTGGGCATATCTCGTATGTCTCGGTATCTCGGCCTCTCTGGGCATATCTCATATGTCGGTTTTTAGCCACTTTGGGCTTTTACCGCACAAATATGTTGGCAGCCTTAGCTGATCCAACACATATAGCCGTTATTGGCCGATCTGTCATTTTACCATCACAGGCACTTGCCTTATGCCTGTTTTGACCGTAAAGATATGCTGGCAGCCTTAGCTGAACCAACATATAGCCGTCATTGGCCAAATCCGACATATTGCCTTCATAGGCACTTGTCAGATGACGAGCTGAGACATTTCTCAACATGTAATACTTAGAGAGATCAGATATCTTTTGACTCATTATGCCGAGATAATGATGCTATGATACTCTGGTAAGCTCGGATAACTGAAGAATCATGATAATTGATTAAGTCGATAAAGATAGCATTTATGAGACGCTCGATGATATGAGATAGATGCTGTGATATCTTGGCCAACCGAAATAAACGGCGATTTTGAGATATGAGGTGATATTGAGATATATCCGCATACCGAAATAAATGGCGATCGGGGATATGAAAGATGCCATGATATGTTGGCAAACCGAATAAAACGGCGACCTGAAGAATACCGACAATACCATGATATCCTGGGTGATTCCAGATAACCAATATAACCATGATCTTGAAGACGAATATTGTCTCGGTAAAACCGATGCCACCTTTCAACGTTAGTACAGGCATATATGTATACTGAATATTAAACGGGACAGCAACTTCATTTAACAAACCAAGGTAAATCTAGCTATAGCATATGTCGGTAAACTAAATCTAGCATCAAGACTATGCACAAGGATGCAGACTCGGTCACAACCGAGTCCCCGAGTCACTTTTCTTGTCTAGGAGAGATTGAACTTGGCTGGCTACCCAGTCCCCGGGTCAAGACATCTTGCCCCCGGGGAAAACAACTAAACAAGACACGAAGGGGCAGTCCCCGAGTACTGTTTGAGACTATTTAAAAGAGTGATGCAGACATATAATTAATACTCACGAGGCAGTGTTGTTGGAGCAGTCGAAGAAGACGCTTGTGCCTGCCTGGCCAACAACATGTTGGCCTGAGCCACCAATATCCTGGTTTGAGCCACCTGCACATTTGTTTTGACCAACATATGTCGGATTCCTGCCTTATCTCGGATTTCCCAAGCTTAACTCGGATTTCCAAGCCTTAACTCGGATTTTCCAACCTTAACTCGGATTTCCAAGCCTTAACTCGGATTTCCCAACCTTATCTCGGATTTCCATACCTCAACTCGGATTTTCCAACCTTAACTCGGATTTCCAAGGCTTAACTCGGATTTCTCAACCTTATCTCGGATTTCCAAACCTCAACTCGGATTTCCCAAGCTTAACTCGGATTTCCAAGCCTCAACTCGGATTTCCCAAGCTTAACTCGGATTTTCCAGGGTATCTCGGATTTTTCCAGCACACCAGCATATCTCGGATTTCCAGCATACCTCGGATTTACCAGCATACCAGCATATCTCGGATTTCTAGCATACCTCGGATTTACCAGCATACCAGCATATCTCGGATTTCCAACATACCTCGGATTTACCAGCATACCAGCATATCTCGGATTTGCAGCATACCTCGGATTTACCAGCATACCAATATCTCGTATTCGAACTGTAGTCAACACGAAAATGAGTTAACACATGGGGACGATGCCGAAGTTGAGTCCCCGAGTCACTTTTCTCATCCGGGATCTGCCGATGATGTCCGTTGGTGGAGGCAGCGCTAGCCTCTGCTCACAGCGGCAAGCTAGAGCACGGGGGGCAATGGCGATGTCGAGTCCCCGTGTTGATGACGAAGGTCTCGTCCGAATTGATCCAGCAAGCGCCACTGTCAGCCCCACGGTGGGTGCCAACTGTCGTGGTATGAAACAACAGGTGCCTAGGGGTAGGCTTAAGTTTGAGGCCGATGGACGCTAGAGGATTCGGCGAGGGATAGCGCACTGAAGAGCGCACACAAAAGAGCAGATCAACACGGGGATTTACCCTGCTTCGGGGCTCTCGTGAGAGATAAAACCCCTACTGCAGCATCTAGCCTATTCGATGTATTCTCCTCTCATATGTGATTGGTACAGATGCTCCTTGAGCTGTGTGTATGCTGCCTCTAAGAGGTCTTAGCTAGGAGGAGCTCCACGGGAGCGGAGGAAGAAAAGAGAACCCAAGGGGCTGAGGAGCCCGTCCGTGGCTGCTTGTGCCTCTTCCCCCTGGTGCCCTTTATATAGGTGCCCAAGGGACAAGCGAGGGGACAAGCAGACAAAGAGTACTGTGCACTGTACACTGTAGCTGACATGACTACTGGGGTCTTGTCCGCACTGTTCCAGCGTCACAGGGCTGCACTGTAGCCACGTCCAGGATGGGCGTGGCCTGTCTTGTCCTTGTCTTCTAGCTCCTGTCTTCCGGATCTTCTGGGGATGGCAGTGCGTAACTTGTACTTGTCGAGGAAGGTGCTGGGGACGTTGTAGTGCTGGTCCGCCGAGTTGATGGAGTGCGTGCCCAGTCGAGGTTGAACTCGTCCGTCCGAGACTTGGAGCTCGCCCTACCGAAGTATCGGTCGATCCGACATTGGACATCTCGGCCTGCTGGGTGTCTCGATCCAGTCCGAGACTAGGAGATGTCCTACTCGAGGTAGGGAGCCCTTGGCCCGGCCAAGACGAAGCCCAGCCGAGTTAACGAACTCGGCCAGCTGAGAATCAAAGATCTCGGTCGATGATGCATACCTCGGCCCGATCCGAGATTGAAGATGCGCCGGCCTGCCCGAGGTTGGGCACCTCGGCCTGCTCAGCTTCGGTCGACCAGCCTCGATCCGTCCCGCGCTACTGATATCACGGCATGCCCAGCTTCGGAGGCCTCGGCCCATCCCGGAGGTAAGCCAGATTCGGCCCATCAGAGGAGATCTCGGCCTGCAGTGACTCGGCCCGATCCGAAATGAAGGGATCTCGGCCTGCAGTGAATCTCGGCCCGCCGAGTAAGGGCAATGCCGGCCCAACGAATCTTGGCACAGGCCTATTTCGTACCACCAGTTGGTATGCCGGTCTGGGCCGTGTCAATCTCGGCCCAGACTGCTTTTTCCTCCTTTTTCATTATTCTACACTTATTTTCTTACTGTTTCCTCTACCAACTCAATAAAACCAATAACTTTGGGGTATCCGGGGTTACATCCCCGACAGTTAATTAGTTCTTCCTTCACGGAAAAAAAAAAGAGTTCTTCCATCGAGAATGGCTTGTGGAGGTGAACTGAAGCTGTTGCAAGGATGCACCGGCCCCAACCCTAATTGATTATGCTCCCTATCCACCTTTCAAGAAGAATTAAGTTAGGCATCTATATATATTTGTACTAGCAAAATAGGGTTTTCTCACGTCGACGACGACGACACATAGAAAACGGTGGTTGGAGTGAGCACGGTTTTCGCTGGCAAGGGAACAAATGTAGGCTGGGACCTCTCTCGATCGGGAGCTAGCTAAATTAATGCCACAAGATACGACATGGCTACTTGGCTAGCTCATACGGACAGCCCGCCGGGTTCTCCGCCACTTGCAGATGACGCCGTGGCCGGAGACGACGACGGGACAAGAGACTCGATCCCGAGCAGATTATATATATGGTCCCGATCAAAAAATATCACGTGAAAGCCCACGGGGTCGTGGCGACCCGCCACCGCGAATGCTTTTAGGATCTTACAATTATCTTGTGGGCCCAACAAACGGGGCAGGCGTGGACTTGCTTGACGACTTTACACTTACCCGGCCGGTCGCCGCGCGCTCCCCGGCGCAGCCGGGGCCGACGCGGGAGGTCGCCGCTCCCGTCACATAGGGCCCCGCGTCGTCGTCTTCGTCGTCCCGTCCGATGGAGACTTGACAAGATTCTCTCGAAAGTTAAGCCAACCTTAGGCACCGGCAGGGGGCGTATGTCCGGCAGGCCGTATCTCCATGAGACACACGCACGGCGCTCTCCCAGTGACATGACAAGTGTCGTATGCTAATTAAGCACATTAGCTAGCTAGGAATCTGTCATTTCGTTTTGGAACCGATCACTTCGATCCAGAGAAGGAAGCAATCAAGCAACGACACACCTAACGTTAGGCGCATGAGCGCGACGAGACATTGGAGTGTCACTAGCAGTAGTGTTGCGTGTGAACAATTATCTCTTCAACCCAATGGTAAAATTCGTGTACAAAGAACCAACTATACGTACCATCTACAATAGAGAAAAAATCGCACTTTACCCTTCCAAGACAAGTTCAGACGTTGTCGATGCCGAGGTCGAGGTAGCCATTGCGAGGAGATGCCGTGGTCGATGTCGTGGTCGGAGATGCCGGTGTCGATGTAGCCGCACATGAAGCCGCGGGCGCGAAGAAGGCGCCATGGTGATGATGACGGAGACACGTCGAGGGCAGTCGTCGAGGATGTCGATGCCGAGGTCGATGCAGTCCGAACCGTCGAGGATGATGTGCAGACATAGTTGTGCCAGAACTAGGCGCACGCCGGGGGCGTAGGCATACTACGGTTTTGCCAGAACTGAGTACGCAAGAAGAATCGTCGGTGACGCGGTCAAGGCAGTCGTAGGAGTCGATGCCGAAGAAGACGTTGTCGATGCCGATGAAGACGAGGCGCCGATCCGAGCTTGCCAGGCACGGGAACGCGTCGGGGACGAAGGCACGCAGCGGTGTTGCCAGCACCGAGCATGCGTAGAGCGGGACCAGTACGGTGTCGTGCCATGTCGGTGATAGACTAGCAGAGAAGGCTCCAGGACGGTAGCGAGGCGCAGAGCGGCGAAGACGGGGAAGAGCCGATGCAGTCCGCGGTTGTCGGAGTAGATGCGAGGGTGGTCGGTGGCGATGCCGTGAGGCGGCGTTGCCGGGTGGTGGCGATGACGTAGGCGACGAAGTTGTACTGGATGAGGACGAAGGTGTAGGCGGCGAAACCAGCGGCGGCGGAGGCCGTGCAGGTTACGTGAGGAGGCGCGGCGGCGGTACACGAACTTGGCGATGAAGAGCCGACAGCTTGACGAAGACCATGCGCGGACGGCGGCGACCCGCATCGTGGGAGCGACGCGGTGGTAGCCTGAGACGTCGGTGCGCGGGGACGGCGAGGTAGACCACGTGTAGCAGCACTACGGTCCGAGGGGACGACGTAGCTGCAGTGCGCGAGTCGGTGCAGCGGCTTGAGGCCACTGGCGACGTACGCACCAGGGAAGGCGCGCTCGAGGCCGACGGGTGGACCAAGGCGGCGGCGCGCGGCCTGAAGGGGCGGCGCTGCGGCAGCCTGTTGCTTGATCGGTGATAGGCGCGTGCTCGAGGACGGGCTTGGCGGCGATGTGCGCAGATCGGTTGATCAGACCGACGGAGGCGCAGGACGTGCCATGGCGTGGACAACGACGCGCAGATCGGAGTTGATGGCGACGTTGTCGGTGAAGTCCCGGGCGATGACGACGAAGACGGACTGGCGAAGAAGACTGCGCGGACAAGAACAGCCTGCCGCGACGCACGTAGGGGCGCCCCGTGTACGGCGCGTGCGGCCGTGCCGAGCGGTTGATGAAGATGGCCGGTGCATGTCGATGTCGTAGTCGGAGTAGAGACGCAGGTTGACGACAGCGGTGGGCGACTCAATCCGATCTAAGATCGGTAAACAAAAAAAAAGAAAACCGATCAAGTGATCGGAGAAGAGACTTACAGGGCAGCCGATTACGGATCGGCGGACGAGCCCTGCGTACGGGTTGCGCAGCCCCCGGCGGAGATCATGGAGATCGACCTCCCCGGGGGCAGCGCGGCGGAAGCGTGTCGACGGCGCCTAGCACGGCGCCATGAGGGCGGCGGCGCTAGGGTTTGGGAGCGGCGGCGGCGGTGCTAGGGATAGGCGGCGGCTGCTCTAGGGTAGGATCTAATTAGTCTGATAACATGTAGAACGATAGAGAGGGATATGCGGAATATATTGGATGTATTATTGAGCCTCGGAGGCGAGTATATATAGGCGTACAGGGACCATCTTGGAGTGCAAGACAAGACACGAGGAGTCCTATCTCTATCCTAAACTACAGCCGTACGTAATACTCTAACAAAGGCTCGCCTTCAAAGTCGTCCACTCCACACACTCCTCTCTTTGTATCAGTTTAGTTGACGTTGAGGTTGAAACCTCCCGTCTTTACATCAAAGTGATGCACACAATCTTTTTTATTCAATTATTTAATATAGCTTTACAAAACAAATATCAAATCAATCTGAAGCCACCAATCTCGTGACAGTTGTCACAACACCTACAAGATTCATCTTAGGGGTGGACATGATCGGGCCGATCACCCTGACCTCATAGATCACACATAATCCGCATGTCCAAATACGGAAGTCTCACCAAGCCGCCCAACAGCGAGCAAGGAGGACGAACCGGTCCAGCCGACCCTCAGGACGTACCACATGCACGTGCTCCGGAAGCCGCAGACCGTCTTTAGGATAGGGATGAACGCCAAGGCTCGTCTTCATCATCCTATATGGGATGGCCAAATCTGTGATCGGAGCATACAAGTAACGACAACAGTCCCACATCGACTCCAGCGAGGTAAACAGATGATTCTGGCCGAGGCCGAAACAAGTTTTTGCTGGCATCGTCGCACCAGTCCAGCTGGACCACCGGCTCCTCCTCACCTTCGGCCGTCATGCCCCAAGGGCATGATTAAGCCGCCTTCGGGAGTTCTCCGTGAGAGGCCAAAGCCGGCACGGCGACACCATCACCCGGATCCAGCCGCACCATCAGCGTGGTCCATCGACGCCGAAAGAGGCCACATGCATATGTAACCGACGCCATGGCCAGACACACGCCGAACCGGGACACCTGCCTGCACCGCGGCAGAGGGAAGCCCCACGACTGCTATCCTCCCTGGCCCGGGCTTTTCCCAACGGCGATCCGGCGGCGGTAGTGAGAGGGGGTGGCGAGGGCCAAACCCTATATCCCTCCGGGGGAGGGGAGGTTGAGAGGGGGTCGGGGGTGGGTATAACAGGCTATAAACATGATATAATTGACGTCCTGCTCACCAGGTGTTGTCTGTTTGGATTTGTTATAGAGAGAGAGATCATCACATATTTGCTTAAATTGTGGCGTGTGGAATGGAGGAAATGCGTCAGAGTGATCTGATTTCACAACCTGATCAGCTCCGTGCTATATATTTGGTCCGATGATGCATCAACGCTTTTGTGGGTCGCTTGTAATTTATGAATTACTAACTATATGAAAGACGAACGAAACGGCGGCCTCTCCGCGCTCCAAGTTACTGTAGCTACTGTAGATTTTTCTACAGTAGCTACAGTGTTTCCATCTGCGCCGTCCGTCGGCGATCGGGCGGCCCTCACCACGCGTCCGTGATGATTTTACAAAAACAACCCTCATAAAACGCAAAATTAAACCCGCAGTCCTTGTTTTCACGAGGAGAAGGACCTATTAACAAATTGTGAGAAACACAGGGGTCTCCGTGTAAAACATCCCCGCAGACCAGCCCCTCTCCTCTCTCTCCGGCGACGCCCGAAATCGCCGACGACGCCGACGCGCCGGTCCGCCACCACGGGCCTTCCCGCCCGCATCTACGGCCACGGCCGGCTTCGCCGTCGCCTCTCCTCCCTCTCCGCCGGCAAACACGTGCCGGGACGCTCGCGTGGCGCCGGAATCGGCGCCGCCGTGCCGTGCCTCCCGCCGCCGCGGATTGCCCTCCTCCGGCCGCTCCGGCGACCCTAAAGCGGCGGCGCCGCCGAATTCGGGCGCGCCACGACCACCCGCGTCTACCGCGCTCGCGCGCGCGACCCAGAACGGCGTCCTTCGACGCCGCCGTCGCCGGAGCCGCCGCGGCACAGCTCACCCGCTGGTGACGTCGGCGTGACGTCACAGCGGGCCTGGGCTTACTACATGGGCCACGGGTTGGGCTGGGCTGGGCTGCTGGGGACGGTGGGCCGCTAGGTGGGCTGGGCGGCGGCCCGGCTGGCTCCACTCTTTTTTTTTCCTTCTTTTTCTGTTTTCCTTTTTCCCTCTTTTCTTTTTGTTCTATTCTCTTTCTTTAAAACCCATAAAAGGTCCAACTGTTTCTATACTTGCAAAATTTTCAGAATGTTTACAAATTTGAATTTCAAATCTGCCACCACATCAAAACATACAAACTAAAAGATTTTAAAATTCCGAATGCCTTTCAAATCTACCTATTTTCCCAACTTTTGGAAACCACACAATTCGTAAATAAAACCATTTTCGAATTTCGATACACTCCAACGTGAACACATTTCAAATATGGTGGTTCAAATCCAAATGCACTTCCTTTGATTAAATGGAGCTCAATTCAAAGGATAAACAATTAAATATTGTACTCCCTCTAATTACGAAACTTAATTAACTATTTAAACCAAAATGCAAACACTATTATACCATTTTCAAAATGTTTCGAAATCAGCGATAATATAACTAAACTCTCTCTGAATATGCTTCCAAATTTATTGAATGCTCAAATTTCTAAAGTATTTTAATATATTCATACTTTATTTCCTTCAAATATAACGTTAAATAGATATTTTATGGTGGAGTTAATATGACTAAATTCTCCCTAATTGTACCTTTCGATTTAGAATTACTTGAAAAGATGGATGTTTCACGAGAATCCAAATTTTCTCCTTCGAATTATAAGCTTAAAATTGAATGATCGACTGAATAAATGCTTAAAGAAAAAATACAAACATCTCACACCGTTTCAAAATGATTCAAATTTGGAGACATTATAGCTAAGCTCACTCCAAATATGTAATCAAATTTAATATATACTCAAATTAGTGAATATTTCGCTATAATCATAAATTATTTCCTATTATTACAAACTTACAACAGCTACGAACGGAAAAATAGAAAACATATTTTACCAATTCAAATTAGCTACCATATTAAAGAACTAAATTTTTTAAACTCATCCAAACGTCATCTTCCAACGAATTTTGACACTTTAAATTGCAAAAAAAAAAAACAATTCTCTTTGCAATATAAATTGTACATTTGAACAAAAAAAAACCATTAACACCTACCTAGCTTTTAAATTCATCAAAAAAGAATGCTAACTATTTTTAACGGAATTTTTCCTTTAGCATGCTAATTTGATTTTGACACTTTAAATTGCAAAATTACACACAAAGAAAACAAAGAAACCAATTATCTTTGCAATATAAATTGTACATCTAAACCAAAAGAAACAAAGCATTAAAACCTACCTAACTTTTAAATTCATCAAAAACAATGCTAACTATTTTAAACGAAAATTTTCCTTTATACTAGAAAAAAAAAACTCCCCCCACTTATACGGAGTTACATTTACTAAATATTCAAATTATACACTTCCTCAAATTACAGACTTAAATTAAATATTCCAAATTGATATTTATTTTAATACAACCAAGAATAATTAAAACCAATTATAAAATTCAATTCAACAAAAGTGTATTTCCATCACTACAGACTTAAGTTAACTATTAATGTAATAACATAATTTTACCATCTCAATTCATCAGGTATTTACATATACTCCACGCAACGAATTTCATCGAATTCCAATTTTTCCCATACCCAACAGGTAAATGTACCCCTTTTTCATATTTCCGTACATCAAATTTAAGTACAATTTAAACATGGATATTTCCAAATTAATTTTTTCTGCACCTTTCTTAACAACGTATATAACGCAACAAAAAAAACAAATGTGCGGCGTGACGCCGCACTAAATATTACTAGTCTGTGTATAAATACCATCAAGATTGATCAATTGACGCACGTATATACGATGAAGTCGGCAGACAACAGTCTTCCGTGACCACTAGCTCGCTAGTTGACCAAACATGCACATCACCTGTCTATCTTTTTTTTTTGCGAGGAAGTCACAGTTACAGCAGCCAAGCTTCTTACAGAAAAGCCCAGAAAACATAGAAAATTACAACGAGGTCCTCCTGAGTTCTGGCATCGTCGTCTTCGAGTTGGACGTTGCGCCGGCGAAACCCGCCGCACGACCTCCATAACCTTGGACTGGGAGGCCCCCCTGCGCGACTGGGAAGGCGACGCCCCTCGGTGCCGAAGCACCTCCACCCTGCACGAAGAACAGCAACACCAACCTGGCCACCTGCAACCGCTCCTTCAAAAGCGTCAACCGCCGGATCCGCCATCTCGAACTCCGGCGAAGGGGAACCCTCTCGAGCACTCCGAGGAGCCGCGAACGAGGGCGGGGCAGCAGATCCGCGGCGAAGCTCCACCGGAGCCGCACCCACGGAGGGGAAGACCACCGCCACCAAAAGCCACTCCGGCACCGCCGCTTCCACCTCAGCGCCGCCGGCTAACACACCACCACGCACACCTAGGCTATGTACACACCGGGATCCGTGGATCCCCCGTCCTCCCGCCGCCGAGGCGGCCGCCGGAGGGCGAGGAATCGCACGGATCGCCGGCGGCGAGCTGGCACACGCGCGGTCGCCCAAGAAATCGCCCTTTGACTACTGTAGATGGAGAAAAGGGATGAGGTCCAAGCTCTCTATTCCGTTCACATCACCTGTCTATCTACTAAAGTGCCCTTCCAAAACATCATATTGTTGGCCTACGGTGTCCAACATTAATGGCAGTTGACTCGCGACTTTTGCCTGCCTGCTCCTAGCTATAGCTAGCTAGTGCGTTGACGAGAAGACGATCGACGAGGGCAAAAGAAAAAAACAACGCGTTGACTTGCTCACACAGATCTCGTGGGCATATGCATGCAGTGCGTGCCACTCGATCCAGCTGGATAGCTAACCAGTGCAGAAAGTGTGATCCAAAGGCTCAAAAAGCATGAGAAGCAACTGTCCGTAATGCGCCGGCACATGAAAAAACACTAACCCATCATTCAAAGGTACTCAAGATAACGGCAATTATAAGATAAAGGCGCTGGCAGCGATCGATTTGCCAAAAAACGCCGGCGTGAACCCAGCAGGATGGGACGTTGGAGGAGGAGGCAGCTTGCACGGGGTCGTGGAGGCGACGGAGGCGCGCCGGCCGGCGAGGGGCCCGGTCGCCATGGCCGTCGCGGGAGCGCGCTAGCCTAACGGTTTAGATACATATATGTACATGTGAATGTGGCAAAATGCTAAAACATCTTATATTATGGAACGGAAGGAGTATTTGCTTAAGTTGTGGCGTGTGGTATAAATGAAGTCGGCAGACCACAGTCTTCCGTGACCACTCGCTAGTTGACCAAACGATGCACATCACCTGTCTATCTACTACAGTGTCCTTCCAATTCCAAAGCATGAGCTGATTGTTAGCCTACGGTGTCCAACATTAATGGCAGTTGACTCGCGACTTTTGCCTGCCTGCTCCGAGCTATAGCTAGTGCGTTGACGAGAAGACGATCGAGGAGGGCAAAAGAAAAGAAGAAAACGCGTTGACTTGCTCACAGAGATCTTGTGGGCATAGCATATGCATGCAGTGCGTGCCACTCGATCCAGCTGGATAGCTAACCAGTGCAGAAAGTGTGATCCAAAGGCTCAAAAAGCATGAGAAGCAACTGTCCGTAATGCGCCGGCACATGAAAAAACACTAACCCATCATTCAAAGGTACTCAAGATAACGGCAATTATAAGCGCATGCACTTTTGTTTGGTGTGAATCTAGATGGGAACGAGGATGACCCTTGGCCCGAGGGTTCGGGGAAGTGGCGGAGGAGATGGACGTGATGATCGTGTGTTGTTGCCATCACTAGAATCTGATGGATCTTTCGATCGCTACCACCATGGATCCTCTCGATCGTCGTCTTGTCCCACTAGGCACTAGTTAGCTCGTATAGTTTCATCGGGGCTGGATTGCATGCGCTAGCTCGCGCATGCCGTGTGCGATTTGAGAACGGATCACGCCTAGGAAGCAACAAGGAGGTAACCGAACCTAGTGGCTAGGGTTAGGGGCGCCGGCGAGGCGGTTTTAAATTTCAATTAAAATCTTCTAAATTATAACAAATTTGAAAGAAAATTTAAACCTTTTATTTTGGTTTGGGGGTTGCCGCTATGGACAGCACCCCACGAAAGCGGATACATTTCGGCAGGAGGTGTCAGCGTCCCAGGTCTTGCTCCACACACTCGTATCGCGTTCAGACGTATGCGCATATGGCCCAACTAGAAGTGCAAAGCCCATTCCATCCCAAAAACCCGGACTGAAGGGAGGAGGGAAACTCTCCCTTATAAGCTGGTCATAGCCTCCTCCCGCTAGCGAGGTGGGACTAAAGGTTGCTCGCAACGCTTGGTACTTAACAGGAGGGGTGGGAGGGTGCTGGACCAATCGGACAGCTTACACAGTATTCGTTGAATGGCCAAGTTATTTGGTGAAGGAAGAAATTCCGGAGAAGTTCCTTACTAATGTCATGCATGTTACCCCATGCATGCATGCTACAAAGTACTGCTCCCTCCGTTTATAAAAGGATGTTTCAACCTAGACTAAATTTATATGTATCTACACACTAAATCATGTCTAGATACATGCAAATTTGAAATAGGTTGAGACATCCTTTTATGGACAGAGGGAGTACATCAATTGTGTGTAGCAAAATTTGGCACAACTATGTAGAGATCTCCAACACTCGTGACGACCTAGCTAACAGCTAATCAAAAAGAGAGGTTGTACTTGTATACTCCTACAATACAATCAAACAATGATCATAGATTCCCCACAAAATATCTAGGTTGCAAATGGAAGGATTCCAATCTTTGCTTAGCCATTATTTCTTTTTTTTCTTTTTTTCGCCAGGGAGCCGTTCTTTCCTTTTCCATACCTGCAAAGAAACGAAAGAAAGCAACATAAATGGTCCAGGTGAGCTCTATTCAGTGACTAGTACCTGCATTCCCGTACGTCCTACATGTCTGTCCACCCGTTTCTTCTTTGGATGAGGGCTTATCATCTTCGATCTCTACCTAAGATTCTCCACTTTCTAATCCAGATATCCTCTCGGAATAGTGTTCCCATAACTATTTGTTCAAAAACCTTTGATCATTTCTTACTATGAGAAAAGACACACTTGAAAGTAAAATAAAATGACTATTTTTTGTAACCTTAAAACATACACCTTTGAAATGAAGTAGGGATCAGCACCTTTGGGTGGACATTATGATACATTCCATAATATGAATGCCACATCTACATTTTAGTGGAAAATGATTTTTTGGGAAATTGGTAAATATGATCTTGGAAGCTTTATTTTTTGAGTTTACAAGTGTATACTCGCCATGATTTGCCCCGAAAAGTTGTTAACAAAATGGCATGAGAACAGAGGCGTGGGATATTTTTGGTCTTTTCTTCAAGCATGGAGTATATAACAGTATTAGTTGATTTTTTTTCTCCCGGCAAAATGTTGTACAACAAAAATTACAATGATAGGACCCCTTGACCAAAAATTACTACTTTGCGTAGGGTACCCTACACTCTTAGTTTCACTACAGAGAGCACCTCCTATACTATTCTGTGTAGGCCTCTCAAATTCCCGAGGAATGCAACCAGAGGTCACCAACGTAAGGGGCGCCTAATCCGTTAACTGTAATAACTACGTTCAGCAAGAGCCTCAATGGAAATTCTCAGGGCGAATTTGTTGTTCTTTCGATCTGTAGTGGTATATGTTGACTACATGTATAGGAACTACACGTGCGACAAATCAGCCGCTGAAGGGCTTGTACGTCTTGAGAGCTTCGATGACGTCGGCAATGGAGCCAGCGGCGGCAGCGATGGAGACGATGAGGCACCCGACGCTGAGCATCTTGAGGCAGAGCCACTGCGTGCTCATCCGTGGCACTGCGCGCTGCTTGATGTACATCTCGACGGGGAAGTAGACGGTGAGCGGCCAGAAGGAGACGGCGCCGAGGAGGCCCACGACGTTGCCGAAGAAGGGGAGGAGCATGGCGAAGACGGTGGTCATGCAGACGAAGGCCGAGCGCCAGGTGAGGCGGAAGACACTGAGCGCGAAGGGGCCGACGCGGAACTCGCGGGCGATGAAGACGCTGTCGGGCCAGGTGGACCTTGCCCAGCGCTCGACGAAGGCGAAGATGGGCTGGCAGAAGACCTGGTAGGCGCCGACGAGGTGGATGACGATGGCGACGTTGGCGATGTCCAGCAGCCAGAAGGGCTCGTAGAAGCCGAACCCCGTGAGCAGGTTGTCGGGGGCCTCGTCGCCGAACGCCGCGTACCCCATGCACCCGCACAGCATGTAGAAGATCGTCGTCGTCGACACGCTCAGACGCGTCGCGTGCTTCATCACCTTCGCCTCCGACGGCGGCGGCGCCCTTATCGTGTCCTGAGAGGGAAACAACCATCAGCCAAACATGTAAGAAACAGAGCTTCCAACCCGAATTAAGCCGAGCAACGGTCGGGTCATGGGCTTACTTGGATCTCGATGAGGATGTTGGAGAAGGAGTAGGCAAAGGCGATGTCGCCGAAGGCCTGCAGACTGCGCCACACCTTCTGCATGGAGGAGATACCGACGCCGACACTGATGCCGGTGAGGCTGCCCTTGATCACACCGTTAGCTGAAAGGAAGCTCAGGTAAGAATCTTCCAACGACAGATTAATAAGTACAAAGTAAGGGTTGTTTCGGGGACATGCATACATATGGTCTGGGAGATGCCGAGAGAGAGTCCAATGCCGGAGTAGGTGAACGACATGACAGCAGCAACGATCGAGAGCCACCATATCTGATCAAAGTCTGGGATCTGCGAGAAGACGATCTGCACGAGCCCAAACAGGATCATGTAGGGGTTGCTGGAGCTCTTGCACGGGTCGGCGTGCCCGTTGGCGTGGAAGCAGTCGGCCCGCCTGATGGCCCTCATGCTGATGGAGGACGCGATGGTGTACCCGATGGCGACGCCGACGAGGTTGGCGTACTGGATGATCCCGCAGAAGACGACCCGCCGGCCGCCGAGGTTGGAGCGCACGGCGTCCATGTAGGTGTAGTTGCGCTTCCCCGTGTACGGGTCCCCCGTGCGGTAGCACTCGGCGAGCAGCGTGGAGGTGTAGTAGATGACGGCGGCGAAGAGGAGCATAACCGCGGGGCCGGCCACCCAGCCGAGCTGCGCGATGGCCCAGGCGAGGGAGAGCACGCCCGAGCCGATGACGGCGGTGATGATGTGCGCGCTGGCCGTCCAAAACGTGCCGGAGCGGCGTGGGCGCCCGTCGTCGTCCAGCCACGACGCGTCCCTGGCGTTCCCGGCCTCCACCGACACCTCCATCGGCGCCACAACTTTCTTCCCGCCGCCGCCGTTGCCCACCGCCATCACTTGATTTCTTGCTAGTACTCGACAAACAATTCTCAGCTAGCTTTGAGTACTTCTCGACCGTAGTGAGAACCGATCGATGGAATTAGGCGCGCGTGGCAGGAGGAGGGTGAGCTCGGCTCAGGTAAGAGGAGGAAGTGGGAGTGGAGCGTTGTTGGCGAGTAGGCGTGTGTCTGTGTGGTGGAAATGGGAGGGGAGGACGGAGATGTATATATAGAACGGATTGGCGGGAGAGGCAGAGGCGTCGCCGCCTCGCGTTGCCCGTGGCGTGGATTCCGTGTGAACAGGTCGGCTGGTCAACGGATGTGTATCGCTTCTACTCCCACTTTCAGTGCTAATGCTTTCTGTGTTATATTTTAGCTTCCCTGTTAGGCGACTGTTGTTGGATTGGGGCTTTATTGACCCTGGCCTCAGAAATTACGGCAAAAGATAAACATACTTGCAAGGCTGTGACTGTGTGCTTTAAATGACTATCCCGGAGGCCGACCTGGTTATCTTTCCACATTGTACACCTCCATTCCACTTAATTATAAGCATAATAATTTCCACGGAACAGAGTAGTGAAAACGATAAAAACTGGCATTGCCCGCAAACTTCAACGCGAAATAAACTACTTTCCAGAATAATTTTGGAAACTAACTCAAAATGGTAGCGCCTATCGCTGGGGCGCTGTCCTCTACACCATAACGCGTTGAACTGATGCGCTATGCACAACACCGTGCTCACTCTCGTCGTGCAAATTCCACGTCACATAGGGTAGCTCTCTGGGCTGAGTCGCTATACTCTTGAGCGTAGCGCCCTTGTCTAAAACCTGGAATTTTGAACCACTTAAAACATGATTCTTTTTCCTATGAGTGACAAATTAAATTATCTTTCGAAGCCACTTGTCTCATGCTGGTTAGACAAGTAGATAATATTTCATGAATTATCTGCTTATGTTTGTTTATTTTTTATGTTTAGAGGAGATATAGAGTCAATTAGAATGATTCTTATGCCATGTTTTTTTTTTTACCCGCAAAAAAAAAAAAAATAGAATTTTCTCGCCAGACGTTGGCATGAGCATACCAAGCGAGTCCAGGGCGCTATGGTGTAGAAGATAACGTTGCGGCGTGCGGGTTAGTTTCGAAATATTTTCAAAAGTAGTACTCCCTCCTATCCGAAAAAAGTGTCGCAAGGCATGCGTGCAAGTTGTACTAGCTAGGTTGATTTCGTACGCCACTCATATGGGATCAGAGGGAGTAGTTCATTTTGGATGGAAGATACAGAGCGTTTTTTTTAAACTCCGTAATGTACACGTCTATTCTCCCGTTAGAAACGTAGCCCATCACACGCACTGTACTACTGTGTGACTGTGTCTACCTGTAGCACTGATGATAAGCTGGTATTGTTCGAACCCAATCATCTATCTCGTCCCGTCTTCATTATTGATCAACCAAATTTCGCAAATAATGTGAGCAGGGAATCTCGTGGGCAAAAGATTCGATGAAATCGCCCACACTGCGGCTTTGCGCACGCGGGATTCTTCACGGCTCGATCGACGAGGTGGAGATGTGGACGTGGAAGAAGATGTGGTGGCTGGCCCGTGGGGCCCAGCTGACAGACTCTGAAGAAGGAACGCAGCTCTGTGCTCCAAGGCCGAAGCCCGCATGTGTCCACGACGGTCAGCGGTAGCACCGCGTCCGGACGCTGAGGCCGCGCGCGTGACTCCCAGCGACGTCACTCGTACCACGTCTCGCGCTGCTGCTTTTTTAGATAAAAAGGTCTAGAGGCCCAACGTTAAATTAACTAGGTATCTTGGCGCGGCGACACGCCGCACCCGTCGTGATTCGAAATGTTGAAATCCGTTGAAATTTGTCGTGTAGAGTATCTCCAAATATTTAGCAAATTGAAATGTTCAAAAATGCTTGTATGTTTCCATAATTTTTTAAGTTAACTCCGTAATTAGAGAAAATGCATTATGTGAGCATCTATTAAATTTGAATCCATAATTAGATAAAGTTCATTTAGATTATGTACAAATATTAACCAAATTGAAATAATCAAATATGTTTGTATTTTGCCATAAATAGGTAGTATTTATTTTTCTGAGCATGTTGATATATTCTAGACTATCTCTAAATTTTTAACAAATTGAAATGTTCAACTATGCTTCTATTTTCTCATTAATATTTAGTTTAAATATATAATTAGTGGAAATAAACTTTTTTGGATTTGACTCCACAATTAGGAAAAGTTCATTTATATTGCATCCAAATATTGACCAAATTGAAATGTTCAAATATGTTTGTATTTTGCCATAAATAGTTAGCATTTATTCTTCTGAGCATTTTTTATGTATTTTAGAGAATATCCAAATATCTAGCAAATTGGAATGTTCTAATATGTTTGTATTTTGCTATGAATATTAAAATGTAATTAGAGAAAATGCACTTGAATTATCTCCAAAGTATTTATTTTTCTGAGCATGTTGATATATTCTAGAGTATCTCTAAATTTTTAGCAAATTGAAATGTTCAACTATGCCTCTATTTTCCCATAAGTACGTATTTAGTGGAAATGCACATTTTTTGGATTTGATTCCACAATTAGGGAAAGTTCATTTATATTGCATCCAAATATTGACCAAATTGGAATGTTCAAATATGTTTATATTTTGCCATAAATAGTTAGCATTTATTTTTTTGAGCATTTTTGATATATTTTAAAAATATCCAACTATCTAGTAAGTTGGAATGTTCAAATATGTTTGTATTTTGCTATGAATATTTAACTGTAATTAGAGAAAATATATTCGAATTTTCTCTAAATATTTACCAAATTGAAATACACAAATTTCTTTTTTCTTTTTTTTAGCATAAGTAGTTAGCATGTATTTTTATGATCGTTCTGATATATTATTCATATTTTCTCGATGGATATATTCAGAGATATTGATTTTTGAACGTTTTTCATTTTTCTGGAAATTGTTTAAATAAACCGGTCCCACCTGTCAGGGATTTAACATTTTCTGAAAATGTTTCTGGAAAGAAAAAATCCTGACAGGATGGACCCACTGTGACGACGTGATGACATCATCAACGGCGATGACCGCGTCGTTGCGAAAAGGTCCCTAGATTCGCCGATAATTGCAAATAAGTTTCTCTTGATCACGGCGATGACCGCGTCGTTGCGAAAAGGTCCTTGGATTGTCCAATAATTGCAAATAAGTCCCTCCGACGGTCGGAACGGCGATGACCGCGTCGTTGCGAAAAGATCCCTGGACTCTCCGATAATTGCAAGTAAGTCCCTCTGACGGAAAAAAAAAACGGCACTGTAGATGTGTGAATACTGTTCATGTGAACAATATTCTGTGACGTGGGCAGCTGAGGGAAGGCCTTAAGGGGTCAGCTTTGATATAGTATATAGTATAACGTCACGAACGGCGAAACAGTACAAGCAAAACAGAGCTACTCAGGAGGTTAGCAACGGTCACTAGTGAAGCAACTGTCGCTAGCGAAGCAAATTTGGTTTTTGATGTAGTGCATGCAACGGTCGCTAGTGAAGCAAAATTGAAAGAAATAAACAAAACCTGAAACATCCACAACCTGCGACCTACTCGACTTCCATAGAGCAAGCAAAACATACAAACCAAACAAGCTCATGCGACGTGGCATACTTCAGGCGGCTCATTCTCATATAATTCCTTATTAAAATAAATCATCTTAGTGTGGACGTGTCGGGTGTTTTCACTTATGACCGAGAGTTATATATGTATCGCCGGCCATGGAAACGTAAGCATCTAGTGTCAACCATGGGTTATTGCTATTTCCCGTCGTATAATTTCACTTATGACCTAGAGTTTCATATGTATCGTCGGCCATTTGTGTTCGTAGCCATGAGTTGCATTTGAACCGTCAGATATCAAATTTCACCGTTGGCTACAAATGTACATCTACAGCCGTGAAAGTAAAATTTCGGACTATAGGGCATTTGGTTGGATAATCGAGAGTTGATTTTCCCCATTGGTAAACTGACTACACCGCTGGCTATTAGTAGTCATACTGAGAGGTTGACAATAACCGTCGGGCATCAATGCTTCCGTCGGTTGCCATCATATTAGCCATCGATCTGTCGGTTATTAAATTAACTGTCGAAAATCAGGTGATTTCTTCTAGCGAATAATTCAAAAAGTGACAAACATGTGCTTTGTGAAATCCATGAAAAGGTTCCTTCCGAAAAGAGCCAGAGCGCTCCAATATTGAAACTAAAAGCTCACTTTGGATAGGTACCCAATCTCTTATCCCATCAACGTGATACTCAAACCAGTGTGTTTTTTGCAGGTTAAGTTATTCCCACTAGCTTAGGAAAGGAAAAAGTAAGTCTTAAAATAATGCCTTATCCATTTTAAGGTGTTTTGAGAGCATAAACCCCAGCATACTACATTACTTTGTGGGTCGTAAATATGTGCCAGCAATGTGCTTTTTGAGCTAGCAAGCTAGTAAAGTTGAAACCATTACGCACGCGGCCTTCAGTTCTAGACTGCTCGCAGTCATGTTGTAAGCTACTATGAATTCGGAATCAAATCGTTACAAGTGGAGAGCTGTACGACTGATGTGGAAAGGCTGGGATTTTTTTCCCTTTATGAAAACATCCATAAATATCTCTAGCTATGCCACGTCACAATGAGACCAAAGAATATCACCTCTTCCCTCCATTCCAACATGCAAAACCATTTTTTTTAGAAACATGGTACAAACGCAAACGCATACATTTACGTATGCACGTACAACGCACACACATCTTACACTGCTAACACCTCTGGGAGAGTGAGCCGGCAAATCTTGACATTGCCGAGTCGTTATAGAAGTCTCGTAGTTGACGTGCGCATCATCTCCCACCGCCTAAAAACTGTGAAATAAACTACCGTCTCCCACTAAGGACTTGTTTATCTCTAGTGTATTTGGAGTGTATTTTAGGTGATTGGAGGGGATTATTCCGGATCCCGATAAATCCCCAATGGTCCGTTTACTACTCCGGTTTTGTGGGGGTAATACTGATATCCCCCACCAACCACTTCATTTTTGTCCAAATCAAAAACTATAGACCATGCTAGTGTATTATGGTGGGAAAGTATTTGTAGGGATTGGGTGAAACCAAAAATTTCACCAAATTCAAGGGGATAAAAATACCCTCCTAATAAACAAGGCCAAAAAGAACTTCGCCCAAAAGCCGGTAAATCTAAAACTTTAGCCTGTGTGACCAGATTTATATCATAAGAAACCTAACTAACTGAGGATTCACTAGATAAATCCTATTTGTATTATTCCAAGTTAGATCAAGTACATCAAAGAAGTATTATTATCATCAATATCAATAAGTAATTTTATAATGTACATCTATTTCTTATTATAGATTTATTTTTAAATTTTATCAAACTTTAGAAAGTTTGATGTAGAAAAAACAATTTGTAATTACATTTTGGGAAGGAGCGGGTAATATGCCATGTGAATGAAATGCCGAAAACAGAACAAAGATAAGAGCATATCCTAGGTCTCGGAGCCATCCCATTGGCTCAACAGGGCGTAAGGACATGAAAATGGCCCAGCAACACCGCCAGTCGGTCTGGAAGGCCTGACAAACTGTCCAACAACTCCTTGCCCGAACTAAAACTTTGGGGTCGACAAGGGGGTGCTGAACACGCCCGCCACATAGGACTGCGACAGTAAGGGCCATCCTCTCATTAGATAGAAGTTGGTCATCATTGTTAGTGTCACCAACCCACCTCGCTGGTTCGGTTCCCCGGGTCCCTACGTGGTTGCGGTATGCCTTTCCCTCTGCACTCCTCTCCCTCGATGATGTCACCTTCAATTTCGACGCCATGGTGCATAACGATGTCGATGAGGCTGGCAGCTAGAACATCTGGAAGTGAAGCCTCTTTGTCATCAAGGCAAGAAAGCTCGTCAGACACTTAGATGTCGAAAAGATGCCATGTGAGCTTTGGCGGTGTTCCCGTGGCGCCATCCCTCACCGGCCACGCTCACTATGAGGAGGTCTACTTAGAAAGGGAGCAGATGTTGGTGGAGGAGAGGACCAACCCTCGCTACTCCCCCCAATAGCAGGTGATCGGACAACCTGCTCAAAGAAGAGACACTAGTCACCCACAAGAACAACAAGGGCTCTACCCGTCGGCATGGCTTGACGAGCGGAGGAAATTCTGGGTGCACGGCTGCGCGGAGCACGATCCGGACGACCCAGTAGACACGCAGGCTTCAGGCCCGCCTTGCATGTATCCGAGCGCACATCGCAGCCACCACCATACCGCCGATCTGGATGACACGTCGCGCCTCACGGAAATGTTGCGGTGGTCAACACCGGAGATTGGAATTGTCAATGTTTCCGACCAGAATTATGTTACTGTCCACGTAGTTTTAAATGTTATTCGAATCTGATGTAAGATATCAAAAATTTCTGGACGGACGAGTGTCTGGACGCCCCCAAAGCGGCCACCGTTTCTGGACGGACGAGTTGCCGGACACTTTTGGGTTTACAGACGCAGATGCTCTAACGAAATAACATTGGTGAAGTGGCGGGGGATTTTTAGACTTCTATGTTTTGGAAATTGGAGCAAATAACTTTCCGTTTTTTACGTATGAGCGCGTAGGATTTTTTTTCTAGAAACAAATGACAAGGTCTTTATGTCAATCATTCTCTTTGCTTTTGGAAATATATTTTTCTACTTGGCATCCAAATTATTTCGTGTTTTGACTCTTGTCCTAACTCGTACTGAACAATATTCTTGTATGTTCTCCATTTCTATGTTTCAAAATAAGAGTTATACTCCCACCCACTGGTTTTGACTTACTGATATATGTTCCCATCTTCTCAGGTAGTGATGTCATTGTCCGTAAACAACACAAAAGAATCTTTTTGACAGGTGACTGTGAGGCAAAAGCCCCACAGAAAAAATTATTACCAAAAAATATTTACATCGAACTTTATAGAGAGAAAGAAAAGTCTACCGAGGACTAACAAAGTTACAACAGATTATCTATCCATCTCATAAGATCAGCGATAAGCTTCTTTTTCATCCTATGCCTACGTAAGGAGATTAAGTGAACAAAATTACGCTTCCATCCAACAAAAGTAGGCCTGATATGCTCAAAGATCTTCCCATTTCTTTGTTTCCAGACATTCCACCGAGTAAGGGTAACTACTTCCATGAAAAAAAAAGTTTGGCAAACAATTTTTGAGTTTACAATCAGGCAAAGGCTTTTTTATCGTGGGATTGGGAGATGTAGGGATAGGAAACCCACAGTAATATGTTCGATTTATCAGTACAAAACAGATGGTTGCAGAAAACTGTAAGGATTGTTGTTCAGAAGGAACATAGAAAAACAAAGAAAAAGTGTTCAGATTCTGCGTAGAACTAAGTCTTAAAACGATCTTGAAGTACATATTCAAATTCCTATAAAATTTAGGCATAGGAAATTAATTCTTAGAAATTTGGTAAAAGCGTACCTTGATCCAAAGGCAACTTTGAATCCTATGAAATTCCTACCACCAAAATAGGGCTAAATCTGTTTAATTCCTGGACACAAAACTAAGCGTACAATGGGAAGTCAACCATTGCCTGGCGGGTCTAGCTGTGTAACCCAAAGGGTGGAGCCATAGTGTGACTCGTCTGCCCTCTAGAAGGCAATCGTTATGAGTCGGCGCCAAACTTGATTTTGCCAATAAACTGTTGTTAGAGTCGTCTATCAATATTTCACTTCAAGCGCTTTGACTATAAGCCATATAAAGTTCATATAAAGATTCATTTGGGACGTGGACTTGTATGTTTTGCACACTGTCTAGCTTGATTTATTGTTTATTTGTTGAACTTTGCTTGATTTATTAGGCATTGCTTAAAAGGAGACACCAACTTAGAAGCCCATCTGCTGTCGTTCAAAGTTGCCTTTGGATAAAGGTACGCTTTTACCAAAGTTGCCTTGACATAAAGGGGACACTATAGCCACTGTTATGCAGTGTTCACCACCCAATGTGTCGTTCAGACGAAATTTAATTGGTCCGAGATTAGCATCTTGGAACGCCTTGCTAGCACGGTTGGATTTAGTTCAACTCACGCAAGGCTCTGATAAATTTCGGGGGAATTTATGCGGGAACGGAAAATTCTCAGTAGATTCCATGTATAGGGCGCTTGTGCATTCCGACATTCCAGTCGATGACAATAAAAAAATATGGCACATGAAGATTCCACTTAAGATAAAAGTATTTACGTGGTATCTTCGTAGGGGTGTCATTTTAACCAAGGATAACCTTGTCAAACGGAATTGACTTGGAAGTAATAAGTGTGTGTTCTGTCCTAAATAAGAGACAATAAAACACTTATTCTTCGAGTGTAGTTTCGCATGTTCTATATGGTCATCTATCCAAATAGCGTCTAACTTATATCCACCCAAGTCTGTGTCCAACGTTTTTGGTAACTGGTTGCATGGGATAGATAAAAAGCTAAGAACGGTTATTAGGGTGGGAGCGATTGCCGTTATATGGTCGCTTTGGCTTAGTAAAAATGACAAGGTTTTCAATGACAAAGATGTTTCTCTTTTGTAGGTACTCTACCGTTGCACGAGTACTCTCCGTACGTGGTCCACCTTACAACGCGTGGGACATCGAGACCTCTTTACGGAGACATGTGCAAGACTGGAGGAGGTGGCAAGGGACATTTTCTCACAACATGGGTGACCGCTTGATCGCCGGATTGGACCTCCATAGGCTGATGAGCTTGCTATGTCATAGGCGTTTTACATTATCCTGCTGATTGTAATTCGTCTATTGTTGCACTTTTTACTTTATCGGTTGGATTGCGGTTGTGTGCATTTGTTATGCAGAGGCCGGGTGTAATACTTAAATTTTTGAATAATAAAGCCCTTTATCTAAAAAAAAATCTGCTGTCGTTGGTTTAGGAAGGATAATGAGCATATCAATCCGCCGGACGCCATCTCGCCTTGCATACTTTGTCAACTGATGAGTCAAAAGTTCCATCCCGTCCTAATTATTGCACGCTAAATAAATCACAAATTTGAATCTAACTTGCCTCGAGAACAAAGGAAACAAAGTACGATAACCCTTGAATTGTCCGGATACACGATCTGGTGAACAATGAGTAGGGTACAAGCGAGAATCCGGGATAAGCAACTCACCAAACAAAGGAGATTCAGAATTCCTGCAAAGCAGCTATCCTTCGGCTCCTGTACCAAATCACTCGAACATGCTAACATTTGCGAACGTACAGACATACACAATGCGCACTCTGAACTCAAGAGACAACTTATGGCCAAGTCTGATACAAAACCTTGACTTCACGGAACTACAAATTTCCGTTGCAGTTTCAGTAAAACACAATCAGGAAATTAAGCATCCTCATAAACAGATGTGCCAAATACTTCAGGCAGGGCTAAATTCTCAAATAAGCTAGACAGACAGAAATACAACGTTTATTGTAAACTTTACTTTCCCCCTTGTTTCTTTTGCGTATGCATGTGCTTAACGGTTGGCCTTTGCGACACGCTCGATCTCATCTTTCTTCTTGATTGCATAGCTGCACAAAACAAGGAATGGCAAACTATTTTGAGTTCACAGATGAAGAGGTCAAATAAGGAGATCAAACTACTTCTAGAAACAATCGAGAAGCCCCATACAATGTAAAGTGTCAAATATTTATACATACCATCTTCAAACTTCCAAGGATGAAAAAGACTAACTACCTTGCTAATAACTCGTATATAGGAAGCTAAGCTAAAAAGGTACATCATAGTGAAACATACAATGTGAGATCCTGAAAGAATGTTGTTTTTTGTTCAGCCACAATGAAGCTGGCGAGTCAGACCAGTGAGTTGCTCAATTCTAGAATAACATGCAGCAAAGGCAAAGATTCACTACACCAAGTATATGAGGACTGAAGGGGCACATATAGCAATGTCAAATCAGCTGTACAGTTGATGTAGAAATGCCCCGCTAAGTTGCCAAAAGACAATGTGTTTTCCTCAGATCAGATATACAGATTAATTGGGAACTCTATGTACCACAATTTCTTTTGCATCTTAAGTTCTAAACCAATGTATAAACAAACTGAAATACCGCTTTCGAAAATCAGTTGTGTGCAGGTACAAATTACTCATAGCACACGCGCATGCATTCACACAAAGTAACATAGGAAACACAATTAGCTGCATTTTGACATTAATATGTGTCCCAGCAAGAAAGAACACAAACAAGCATAATAAGTATAATACCTGTTGGAAGAACCTTTAGCTGCGTTAATAAGCTCATCTGCAAGGCATTCTGCAATGGTTTTGATATTCCTGAAAGCACTCTCTCTAGCACCAGTAGTAAGAAGGTAAATTGCCTGGTTCACACGCCTCAGAGGAGAAATATCAACAGCCTGCCTTCTAACAACACCAGCAGATCCAATTCGGGTTGCATCTTCTCTTGGTCCACTGAATAGGGCTTTTGAGACGGATAAAGGTTTTGGAGGGATATTTCGCACCAAGGTACATGTGTTTATAAAAAGACTGATTCAAAGATATACCGATAATATATTAGTGTTTTTGCAAAGAGAAAGATCGATGAGATATGACTCGTAAAATGTTCTTTTTTTCGGGTATGACTCATAAAATGTTGGTCTGGAGATAATTTAGATTTAGAAAAAACGGTTTGATTTGCTACAAATCTTACAAAGCATTTGAGCTAGTGAATATGATATTGTCAATCTATTAATATTCTACTATTAATCAGGCATATTTGGTTTTCAGTACACGGAATTGGTAAGACCGATGATTTCACACATTTGTCCGTAAAACATTGAGAGGAGGAATAAAAACCAAAAAAATGTTGGAATACTTGAGTTAAAAGAATATATAATTATCCTAGTTTACAATATAGATTCAAACATGGAATCAAGGGCATCATGTTTCTTCATGAATAATCGTAATGTTGTTCGAACTTTACCATTTTAAATAATATTTGTCATAATTTTCTTATTACCTATCTTTAATATTAAAATTTAAAGCTTGAAGTAAAATTTGAGATGCTACTTTTTTCCGGGTAATTTGCAGTGTTACCTTTCTATTGTTCTAATGCAAAAGAACCTTGAACAAGTCTTGTCTTCAAACTTCAAAACCATCTAAAGCTAACCTCAAACTCTCATGATCTTACGTTCTTTTACTCTTGACAAATTTGAAGTGGTTCATTAACATGGATTTTGCATATTTCCCGGACCTGTTCACCTCCTGCTAAATATACGGAGCATGCTGAACAAGTATTACGGAGACGGAAAGTCTCCCGACACTCCAAGCGCGGCCTAATTATTTATCGTGTTCCACTTGTCTTCCTTCATGTGGTGACTAGCGAGATGGATTAGCTAGGGGTGTACAACAATCCGGCCAACAAGGAAGGGGTCTTGTACAGCACCGATGCTGAACATGTTCTTCTACATAATGCAACAATCTGAACATGGACGAAGAGGTGTTAACAGACATGGTTCTTACATGAATGCATGTGGTGCATCCGTCTTCTCTCTGCGTAACACCTTGTATTGTAGACATCTGACAAACTACATCTTGTCAAATAACTAGTTCATTCCTTTGGTACATACAAGGTAAATGGAAATACTAGTGTTGCTACAAAAAGACATGATGTTGATGTTGTAATCAACATTTACAGGTGATAAGAATGCATGCATGAAGGGCAGACACATTGAATAATCATCTTTAGATCATCAGGTAGAGTGGGTGTATTTCGTAAGAAATTCCCAATGCTTCATAGAAACACCAAATTTTGCCACATTTTCACTTTACTGCTTACATAATGTTCAGAATGGTCCAGCATTTCTGCAACATCCCAGTAAACAGTTCTCCTAATTTTTTTAGAGATACAAGAAGCGTGCTGTCTAAAAATAGGCTAATAAGCTCGGCCAAAGCATACGACAGGCTATTGCAAAAAGTTCACCATCCAGTTGGTGATTTGCGGTGACCTACCTTTCTATAGCTTAAAATGAAAATACAGACATGGCTTTATCTCTTGCAGTTTCCCCCCAGGGTACTGTGTGCAGAATGAGCACATAATTCCTACAGTTACAACTCAAACTGTAACTTCGTCACTGCAATTTGCATCAAAATTGCCTATCGCACAAGCCCAAAACCAGCTTAGCCTGACGCAATCATCATCTCCTGCTGTTTGCCGGTTCAGCCTTGTTAAGGTTTGCAAGCTCTTCAATCAGCTTCCTCTCGTCGCTGCTTAGACGCTTTGGAATCTCAACCTGGACACGTACTAGCTGGTCTCCACGAGCATTGGACTTCCCAAGGAGTGGAACACCCTTCTTGGACATCACCAGAGTTGTGCCCGGTTGAGTCCCGGAGGGGATCTTCAGATCAACTACCCCATCAACAGTGGGGACCTTGACGGTTGTCCCAAGAATTGCATCAATGTAAGAAACCTTGCATGTGTAGAGAATGTTTGTCCCATCTCGCTTGAGAACAGAATCAGAAAGAACATCAATAAAGACGTAAAGGTCTCCAGGCGGGCCTCCTCTCCGACCAGCATTTCCTTCAGAACGGACCCTCAACCTGCTTCCAGAATCCACTCCCGCAGGGACCTTCAAACTGATCCTCTTTGTCTTGCGCACTCGGCCATCACCACCACAGGTTTTGCATGGGGTGGCGAACTCACCAGTGCCGCCGCAAGTATTGCAGGTGGACACCTGCTGGAATATTCCAAGCGGTGTTCTTGTGGAGGAGACCACCTGGCCCTGACCACCACAAGTTTTACACGTGGTAGGCTTTGTGCCAGGCTTGGCACCACTTCCATCACAGGTATTACAGCCTTCCAGTCTGGTTATCTCAATTTCTTTCTCTACACCAAACACTGCTTCCTTGAAATTAAGTACCAGATTGTAGCTCTCATCATCACCTTGCATTGGCCTGTTACGAGCAGCACGGCCCCCACCCATTCCACCCATTCCACCAAACCCTTCAAATAGTGACTCGAAGAGATCAAATGGGTTTGAGTAATCCTGCAGGGCCAAAATGTTTATATGATTGTTAGTCCAAAACAACCTAATGCACTGTTGATCAAACTTGTGAACTAGACAACTATCTAGGAACACTTACTCCTGTTCCCATGCCTGAACCCTTCAGACCAGCTTCTCCATATTTATCATAGATTGCTCGCTTCTCATCATCAGACAAAACCTATAACCAGCAACCACATTTATGTTAGCTTGAAGAAATGTGCACTCCTACGACAGAAGACATAGAATAGATGGAACTTTAGGGTTTCTGAATGACCGTTGGCCTAACCTCATAAGCATTGCTGATATCTTTAAACTTCTGTTCAGCACCAGGATCTCTAAAACAAAAACAAAAAAATCATAAGAACCAACTCTGTAGTCTTTGATCAGCGAGATGGAACTAAGGCTAATGCACAAAAAAATAAGAATCAAGAGATATGTATGGAGACTAGAAGGGCACAAGGTCAAGCAGTTAGGCATGAGAAAAGAAGAAGATTGAAAATGATCTATAAGAAGCTGAAAAGGAACAAGATGATGATTAGCCAGCTTACTTGTTCACATCAGGGTGATAGCTCCTAGCAAGTTTCCGATAGGCTGGAACAGATAATATTATTACTTATTAGAACCAATGGCATATGTGTCCAATACTGACTACCAACGTAAAATTTTCCATTGAACAGATATACTAAGTATCAGCTAATGATTAACAAAAGTGCCATCAGGAAGAGCATGAACTCACATCTCTAAATGAAAAAAAGGTGTTTTCAGTATAATTTTCACATATATGAAATGGTAACCATTTAGCTTCCCAAACTTAAAAGTAGATGCATTATATTCTTTAGTCCAAATAAAATGGCCCTAGAGGTCACATTGGCATACTTTGGACCAATGAAAATGTTTCACTTTGCACCAATTACATTCTAATGGTACAGGCTATTGTCTACCAATGATAGCATATCATAATGCAGTACTGCTTTATGTTACACATAGACTGCATTAAGACTAAAACAGTATTAAAACTGGAGGTTGAAAACTGAATATGAATTAGTTTGCATATCTGACCATCACAAGGATTTGTATGGTGCATTACATGATAACTACAAGAAGGTTTAAACAGGACTGAACCAAAACTTACTAGCAAACTACACAGTAAGAACTATAGAATCAAGCTTCAAGCCAATACATTAAGAGACACTCACCACTCTTGATTTCAGATTTACTTGAATTTCTTGCCACACCAAGTACAGAATAGAAATCCTGTTAATTGAAAAGTTAAATCTCTCATCACATCAAGTAATTGTAAGCAATAACACCCGCAACGTTGGTTGGAAAAAAAAGGAAAGCTCACCACTTCAGCCCGAACGATAAATCGTGAACCCCTGCGATGGCGAAATCTTGGTGATGGTGCATGATTTAAGCTGGCACTAGGTGATACAAGGTGTTTACCTCTGCCTCTGGTACTGCATGAACACAGAGATATTAAGATTACTTCACTTTTCTGAGCAAATAATGTGTGTACTATCATACATGCCGTTTGAACTGTACTAGGACAACTTTTATTGTTCGTGTCACCAACATTTAGGCACTCAAGGTGTTGCTCTTCGGAGATGATCGGCATTGGTCGAGACTCGAGACACGGTTTTGAGGTTCAGTTTGGGCAAGGCCCTTTTTGCGTTGTGGTTGTAGTGAGTGTGATGGCTAGTCATCGGATTAGCATTGTATGCCGAAAGGCGTTGTTCGAGAAGCTGGGCTACTTCTTCTATGAAAATGATACACCCTTGCATGGTGTATTCTAGAAAATTGTTCATGTCAACAACCGAAATTACATCTATCTGGCCTACTGCTAGTTTTTGACAAATGGGTTTCAATGCCCTTGTACCTAAAGATTTCATAATGAAATTTATATAGAGTAATAACACAAGCTATTGAGTTATAATCGTACCCATTTTTCGATGCCAGGAATCCGGGATCCATCGACACCGGACTAGCACGGGCCACCGTCGAACCCCGAGCCCCATAGATCGACCTAGATCGAGGTTCGAACTCGCCGCCCTGATTCCCTACAGGCAGCGAGCCCGCGAAACCGGAGCAGCATACCACGGGCGTCGTCGGCGTCGCCCTCGACACTCGCCTGAGACGAAGGGAGGGCGGCGGCGCGGGGGATACGTGCGGGTGCACGGCCGGGCGAGAAGGGGCAGCAGGGAGGCGGTGCACTGGGTGGAGCATGGAGGCGGCGGGTTGGTGGGAGCTGGCGACGCCGGCGAGGTAGGGCAGGTAGGGAGCTTGGTGGGCAGCGAGCGAGGGAGAGAGGTTGTAGCTGTGTGGGCTGGCCCAAACCTTATCTCTCTCTCTCCTTGCTTGTTTTCATGGACACGCGCGTTGCCGTCCATCCACCTGCCATCCTACGGTTGCAATCCGCCTGGTATTTACGTCGTCATGCCACCACCGGCTCTTCTGTGTCCTGCTCGCTGTCTCTCGATCCCTCTCGCGCTCTCCTTCTGTCTTTTTTTTTTTCCTTTTGAGTTTTGCTCTCCTTCTGTCAAGTACGCCAAGAGCCACAAGCAACAAAAGTGGAAATCCACTTTTGAGTTTTGTTCCCACTCTTTGAAAACGTATTTTAAAAATAAACCGGGAGCACGTTCCTACATTCTATGCTCGTATACAAAATATTACAAAAAATATATATTTTGCGGCATGTGTTAAAAAGGCAAAAAAAAAAATGTAGGGTGCAAAGTCGGAGCACCAAAATTTGTGTTTTTTACACAATACACAAAAAAATATCTTTTTCCACGAAACTTTGTGTGAATATATATAAAAAGCTATGTAGACTCAAATTTTTCGTAGAAATTTTAAATGTTTTTAAATTATATCTTCCTTAATGGGAGTATTTAGTACTATGAGCCAAAACATCGCGAACAAATGGGCTTAGTTTTCGTGAGAAGAGAAGAAAAGGGTAGTAGAATAATGTTCGATCATGATTTTTCTAAGTCTTTCTAGAATAGATTACATCACTAGCATGTGATTTTGATTTGACACTTTTATTTCATACAGTTTCTCGAAAATTGTAGCTCCATTTCATAAACTTAGCTTACGGGAGCAAATACTCCAAACTGCATCAGGTCAGCATAGTATTTGGCCAGCGGCCTGTTGACATGACGAGACCTGGGTTTAGGCGAGGTTTTGGGTACACGAGAGGGTAGGTCACAGGTGGGCACATATATTTTGCAAATACACCTCTAATCACTATTAAAAAATTACATAGATCCGACTCAATCAAACTTTATATTAGTCAATGCTCATTCATCGCATCCTAAAGGTAACTGCAGATCTCTCCCCTTCCCCCTCCGAAGTAGAGGGACACAACCCATTTGTGATTTTAAGGTTGTGTAGCTGACATGGGTATACATCTCGGGTACCCTACCATGGGGGTACCTGGTGCACGTAACCACTGAGGCCTAATCACGAAGGGCCTGCTCGAAGCTCAAGACAGGAGGCCCAAAGAAGATGGAGTACCCTCCAAGATTTAGACATAGGCATAGTCGGTTAGGACTTTCCTTATATGTAAACCAGGTCGGTTACGTATTCCCGAGACCCAGCCTATTTAAAGGCTGGGAGGGGCGCCGATCTGGACAAGCCATACTCAAACCACCAAAGCTCTAGCGAGATCGACATCTCGCTGGAGCCACCTTGTAACCTCATAATCTCACGCGATCAATAACAGACAAGCAGGAAGTAGGGTCTTTACCTCCACCCGAGGGGCCTGAACCTGGGTAAATCTTTGCCTCTGCTTGTCAGCCGACGAAACTACCAGTACTACCACGTTCTCTCCCCATAATCTCAACCCTAGGTCCTTAACCATGGGATTTGATGAGTGTACCCCTCGTCAATTGGCGCCGTCTGTGGGAAAGAATAGTGCTGGACTCGCGGTTTCTTCGGTTCCATCGAAAAACGGCGACTCGCCGATCAGATCTACAAACGGCAACTCGCCGGCTGCATCGACAAACCAGAACTCGCCGGCTCAGGCAGCACACGGTAACTCGCCGACTCACTCGACAAACGGCAACACGCCAGCTTCACCCGCAAAAAGCGCATCGGATCCTCTGATGGATTTCGAGCCACACTCGCCAGAATTCCAGGAGGCTTTCTCCGATCTCGAGTCATGTTTGGGTTTAACCGTTGGTTCGTTCAATTTTTTCGTCAACAAGCTTGGTGTGCAGGACCTGACGGATCCACGCCAACTCGTGACTTCTGCACCTGTGGCCCCATCGGTTGCGGCTCCTTTGACTGCGGATCCATCAACTACGTCCATACCATCGTCGATCCTCCAAGCTTGCTCGTCTGCAACAACCATGTCCACACGAGAGATGCACGAGCTCATCGAAGAACTCTAGGGCGAGGAGGCCGAATCAGCATACCGCACAAACGATCCCGAGCTCGATCTCCTGCTCGAGGATAGTTTCGACTGCTGGATCTCCCTCAGCGACTTCGATGAACCAGAAACTCATATCGACAACCACGTCGACTCCGAGGTCCGCACCAACAACAACAACCTCGACTTCGAGATTCATAACAACTTCGACGACGTCGAGATGAGCATAGGAGATGAAGGCACCGACAACGAGATCCGTCCAGACGGACCACTCGATGGGTATATCGACTCCGACATGAGCCTTGATGACGACGTCGAGTCCATGGTGGGACTCGAAGACACATACACATACCCTCGGGTAATACCCCAGCAAGTCTACGTTGCCTTCGCCGCAGAATCATCTGATGCTGCGGCCAGTCGCAGGCCTACGGAGTTCCCGTGCACGGTCACTATGCCGGACGGAGTCACAAATCTCACAATTACTGCTGAGATGGCAACAAAAGCAGATAAAGTTATCAAAGAGTGCACAATGATGCCAGCAGACGCAACACAGGAGGAGATGCTGACCTTCCAGTACTTCAACTGGCAGGAATCACTTCGACTGAAGCAGATAAGAGCGACACTCGAAGAACGTAAAAAGCAGGCTAGCTTGTCGAGTGCGCGCAGAAGACAGCTCTCCCTGAGCTCCACCGGGCGAGCAGACACAAGACCCAGATCAAGGCTGTCACACCTCTCGTCGGACGAGAGGGCGGCACTCACCCGCAACTTAGGCAACTCTTTCATGACATACGACGAGGAGGGAGTGCCAGTACCCAAAACAGCTGCGGGTGCTCTCTTTACCGCTGCAGCATACCTAGAGGCAATCAAGCCTCCAGCTGATGACCCCAATGCAAAACTACATCGCCAACAGATCAAATCACTCGCCTTAGCAGCGAAGGCCATACGCCAAATTCCAAAAACTCCAGGAGGGAGTCGAGACCGTGCCCTGGTTGACACGCGTCGTGAAGAGCACAATCATAGTGGTCGCCGCCACCACCCGAAGGAAAGAAGCGGCTCGCGCAGGCGCAGGTCCAGGAGCAGATCACGCAGATCTTACAGTAGCGACTCATATTCTGATCGAGAGCTGAGCCACATGGAGCATTGTGCTTCACTCGACGCGTCCGCGAGACACGGATGCCCAAAGGGTTCAAACTTACATCTGAACAGTCCAAGTACACGGGTCGACAGGAACCTTCGGGGTGGCTGGAAGACTACAGGCTGGCTGTCGCATGCCAGCGAGGCACAAACACCACAGCCATGCAATACATACGACTCATGCTCGAAGGCACAGCCCGCGACTGGCTCAAAGCCCTACCTCCATCAACATACGACTCGTGGGATCACTTCCGCACTGATTTCATCAAAAACTTCGAGCCTCTATGTGAGCGCCCAAAAACGTTCGAGGAGCTGCGAGCCTGCGTTCAACGTTCAGACGAAACGTTGAGGTCATACATTAGACGATGGACTGAGATACGCAACTCAGTTGGAGTAATTTCAGAAGATATGGCCATGGACGCTTTCATAATGGGACTCGCCAGGCGGGACTTCAAAGAAGCACTTGGTCGCAAAAAGCCAACCTCTGTGGCTAACCTCTTGATGATCGCAACTGAGTGGGCAGACGGAGAAGACATGGCGCACACCACACGCGGGTCCTCACCCCGTGACAATCATGAAAGCGGCAGTCGAAGCCGCAGAGACTCGTACAGAGACGACCGAAGGCGCAAGCGTTCAAAGCGTCACTACGACGATGACAAACCCGAATTCATGGCGGCTGGGTTCTCCACACCCCGCAACGACCAAGACTGTCACATCCCAAATTTTGGAACTAAGAAAAAAACTTAGTTTAACAAGACCCAAAATTCAGAACCAACAAAAACTTTTTGAAATGTTTCACTGATGATTGTGTTTTACTTCCCATTGCTGTGTTGACTTTGTGTGAACTTGGTTGTGATGTTGATCTTGTTGTGTCTGTTGCTTGAAAGGACAATTCCTCAGTTGTGCTTAACACTACAAATAAAACACACTTGGCAACAATTTGGAATGTGACTTAAATTTAAAGCAAACTCCTCAAATTACTCAACAAATAGAAATTAAGATCATGAGTTAAAGAAAGGATCTCAATATATTAATCTGTCTACTTCACTCTCTATTTCTCTCAAGAAAATATTTTCCTTATGAGATTAATTCCCTGGATGAGGTAAAAAGATGACCATCTCCTTCTCATACCCCTCCCTTCTCAAAATTATATAGTTACCACTTAATTTTATTTAAACTATGAAATCTTATTTTATTCATTTGAATCAAGTCAAATGTGTTTGTTTCTGACAAACACAAATACAAAAGCTAAAATATTTGTCAAGGAAGTTCCAAGAGTTCCAAAAATAATATTTTGAACTTGCTTCAAAATTTCAAAGGATTATAATTTTGCATTTAAGAAAAATGCCATTTTTAAACCCTATGAACAAAAGTTGTTCAAAACATTTTATTCTGTAAAACCAATTTTTGTGGAGCTTCTACATGACAAGGGGAGCCTACCCAAATAATTTCAAATTTTTCTAAATTGATTTAGTGCCTCAATAAAATCCCTGAAAAGCATCTAGTTTTAAAAGAAATAAAAGAAATTAAGAAAAGGACCTAGTTGTAACTGGAAACAAAACTTCAGGGGGTTTTCAGCAAAAGCATCTTCTTCCCTGTAGCTCACTGTGGTGAGCATGGCGCCGTGTCGCCGTTCGACGCCGTTCCTAGCCGGACCCTCCCCTCCTCTGCCCTGTGAGGACACCACGCTGCCCTCGACCCTGCTCCTCCGCGGCCGTGCCCCTGCTCCCTCGCTGCCCCAGTTCGCCAGCCCCTGCAGCCGCACCGTCCACGCCCTGCCGCGATGCTCCCCGCACGTCACAGCTCGTCGCCAGGCCCCCCCCTCGCTCCTCCTGCCGCGTCGAAGACGATAAGGAGGCCCCCCAGGCGCTCCTCCTCTCTGCCCTCCAGCACTCGCTCCCTCCCCTGCTCCTTCCTCTCTCTCTCTGCTCCTCTCCCGAGCCGAAAACCTAGCCGGAGCTCCGCCGCCACATCGCCGTCGTTCTAGGACACCCCGAGCAAATCCAAGACCACCCGAAGATCCGCCTCGTCTCACTCTTCTTCCTCAAGCAATGAATCGATGCGGGAGGTCGTGAATCGAGCAGGCCATCTGCATCTTCTTCCGCTCTGGCCGCAACTTTTCCAGGAAGCTCACGAGCAGTACCGTCCTCCATTCTTCGCCATTTCCGCACCCCTGTGATGCCCTGCATCTGCTTTAGCTAATGGACATCCCCATTCTCCTCAAGAACCCTGGAGTCGCCGACGCCGTCCTCGCCTACTCCCTGCCGTCTCCTCGAGCTTCTGCTCATGTCGAGGAAGAAGACGACCCCCGTACCCCTTCGCTACGCTCATGGGCCGCAGGCTGGGCCGCTCCCAGCGCTGCTCAGTTGGATCTGGGCCAGATCCGGCCCATTTCTCCTTTTTCTCTAATAGGTCTATTATCTATTTCTATTTCCTGTGTAAATTGCAGTAGAGCTTTAAATCTTTTGTGGTAAATCTGTGATAGCTATTGGGGTGATTCAAATTTTGTAGCATTCATATGTGTTTTCTTAACCATGTGGCACTGGCCATTTTCCAAAATGTGTAGTTATGTGTGTGCTAGAGTTAATCTAGTAAAAAGTATCTATTTCACTAAACATTCAATATCTAGAGTTTTATATATCCAAATATTGCAAACTAAAATTCTCTGGATAGGTTGAGATGCTACCTTTCCAGATCTGTTGGCCTTGCTTGCAAATGAAGCCTAAAACAAAAGTTCTATTCATTCTTAAAAACACATCAGTGGCACTTTGGTGATTTTTGTAGATTTTTGAGAGATGAATTTTGGAGTAAATCCAATTGGATTGTCTTCTATATGTATAGAAGAACATATCCCTAAATTAGTTTGAATTTAGGAGTCACTGATTGACTGTGGTGATAGTTATAAGGTTTAGGTCTTTTTCTGCCTATTTTTATTAAACCTTTATAAATTGTTGTGTTATAACTTTATTATTATAAAGGTGTTTCCTAGCATGTGTAGGGTGGTAACCCACTGTTGTGGTGTGTTTCCCTATTTTACTAGCATGGTAGGAGTGCTACTTGTGGGGTATGTAATTAATAGGGTTTTATTCCCTATATAGCTATTCTCCTATTAATTAGGGGTTTGTTATGCTTGTTTGCTTGAGGTTAGATTATTCTGTGTGACTAGTATGTTGCCTTGCTTGTATTTAAGTTAAATTACCAAGATTAATTGGTGGCTTAACTTTTGTCTGGAGTATTTCCTATCTTAGGAAAGATGCTTGATGTTTACCTTTAGCTAAAGTAATTTGGTACTCCATGCATATGGCATGTGAATGGTGTTATACTCCTGTGAGTATAATGCCCTTGTAAATGTAGATCTTAGTTTGTTGCTTGATTAAATTAGTGCTATGTTGTGGTTGATTACTTGTTTGTATACCACTTGTGGTTTGGTTTGCTTATTGCGTGTTGTTTTATTTTCATGTTGCGACGCTAGAGATAAACGCTACCGGGGTGGTATTTGGAAAGGATTTATCGGAGAACGATGAGAGTTTATTTCTTTGATCAATGAGGAGAAGTCCAGGAACATCATGCTGAAATCAGGCAAGCTATTCTCTGAGCTTGCATCTACATACATCTATTTTGGTTCACATGTTTTACTTATGAAGAGCACAAGTGATTTATGTTGTGTTTGCCACAAAAGATATGATTTTGAAAATCCTTTTCCAAAAAAATAAGTATATTATTTTGACACCCTATATGGAGACATTAGCTGGAATTTCTTTTTCAAACTATAGGATGGGAAAAATATTGTTTACTCAAAACTCCTTTGGAAATACTTGTGTGGATATGGAATACCGAGATGTCGGTGTGGAAATGGAGAAATGGTGAATGGTGATGTTTATGAAAAATGCACATTGTGTCCTTGTACTTACGTCGACCAGCCGATAACCTGTGCGACCACATTTACCCACATATGGGAAAGGGCGTAGTCATATAGTTTGCTCATATTAGTACTGGAAGCCTCAACAACGAGGATGACCTCGTTCCATGAGGGGATGGTTTGGTGACCTGCCCCTGACCTGGGTCATCTTAAGAGAAGTCTACCAGAGGCCGGTATGAGTGTATTGGAGAAAGAGGATTGAAGACGCCACCTTTGGGTCGCCGGGCAGAACTACGAAGTCCTCACACTTAGTTTCCGACGGGCTGAATTTAAGTGTCGATGGAACCGGTTTCGTAGCGGCAGGATCCTATACTAGCATGAGCAAAGGACAGGCTATGGTCGGTGACTCAACTTCGCATACACCTGTATGGCGGGACGTGGCTGACACGATGAGTTGCCGGATGGGTGTGGGAAAAGCGTGCTACCTCTGCAGAGGGTAAAACTATTCGAATAGCCGAGTCCTCGGATATGGACAGTTGGGAGGCCCTACTTTGACCATGTGCAAGTTTTGGAAATGTTTTAAGATTTGAAAGGAAAATGGAGATGTTGTATATGTGCACTATACCGATGAGTTGGTATGAGGTTGCTGGAAAAGGGGAGGACCCTGAGGGCTATGATCAAGAAGTGCAAAGTTTTGTGTCCTGAAAGTGGGAAATGTTTTATGCAACTATACCAAAGGGTTGGTATAGGGTTGTTGGAAAAATGATTTGACCAGGAATGGTTTTGGTCGGAAAAGGAGGAGTTTTGGAGAAATAAACAAATGGTGATTTTCCGGGAAAATGTTTGTAAAAGAGACTTCTTACCTTCTTCAACAAAGGTGGATTTTAGGGGAAAAGTTTTAAAGAGAATTCTTACAAAGATAGGTTTATGGGAAAAAGTTCTAAAAGCCTTCTTTTCTTTTCAACAAAGATATAGAGATGTCTTCCCAAAATAAAGGGTTTTGTTATAATAAAAATGATGCTATTGCATGCTCATGTCGGGGGTAGTTTTGCGAGTACGTAAATGTACTCATGGCTGTGTCCCTGGATATTCCCATGTCCAGAGTTCAAGAAGAAGTATGCTGAAGACCGAGAGATCGATGACGTCTTTGCGAACTAGGCCGTCTTCCCAGTCAGCTGCCTGTGTGGTTATGGCAAATGACTCGGCCCCACGTTGATTGGTGATTTCCGCTGCAAGAACTTATTGAAGATTATTACTTCAATCAAGTAAGTAATTTCATTCGGTATTTATGGGTGTTCTTTTGATACCAGTTTGATTGTGCTCAGCGACAGACTGATCATGGGATCGCTGATGTTGTAGGCACAAGGGTATTTCGGACAGCTAGTCCGGGGTCCCCACAGACTTGGTATCAGAGCCATCCTGACTGTAACAGACCTTAGTTAGCATGGACGTTAGTTAGGAAAGAAATATTTTGTTAAAAATATATTGTTACCAAAAACATATTTTTATCTAAGGAAGTCCAAAAATAACTTCCACTCTTCTCACCTTCTCAAATATTTCCGAGACTCATCCCTCTATTTTAAGATTTTCTAAGGATTTCTCTACTCCCTCTTACCTGTTCAAAATACTTGACGATGAACCCAAGTGAGACCTAATTAGCTAGCACCTATAAGCAGAAGCTTCCATCACAAGTACTCAACATTCCACATCGAGGTGATTGATCTGCAAATACCAAGATTGTCGAAGTCAACCAAGCAAGAGACCTTCGAAGACCTCAACTCAACATCAACAATTCTACTCAAGTTGCAACTTCGATAATCTCAATTCCTCCCGCTGGAGCCTAAGGTGACGGAGTGAAAACTTCACCAACCATGTCTAACCGAGACCATAGGATAAACCTGATAGGAACCTTGGTTGTACCACCCGACTACCACGAGTATTAGACGTCCGTTGGTACTAAAGGTACCTTGTGTGTTGTTTGTTGGTGTGCCTTACTCTGGTTGTGTGTTGTTGTTGGTGAGTCCTTTGTTTGGGTGTTGTTTTTCTTGTGCGTTCACAATCACGCCTTGATGGCAACACAAAGTAACCCAAATTCTCTTTTTATAAAACTCCTTTTTGTCACAAAAAAAAACTAATTTTGACCTCTTCGCCATAGTTGCACTTGTTGCAGATGTAAACCCGCTTAGGAAAATCTTTTCAAGATATTTCCTCTTATCTAAACCATCTCCGATAAGAACTGACAGTTTCGCAAAATACAAAAGACCCCCTATCTTTAACCAATAGCCTGAGATTTTTGCAACCTAACCGGCAAATCAGATAATGGCCTTCATGCACCTGGAGCAAGTGCGTCAAGATCTCGAAGGAGACTGCAATTTTACGCCAACCTCGTGAAGACCCGAGCCTTACCCCGCAAAATTAACTTGTGAAGTTACAAGAATACTACACTAACTGATCATATCTAACTTTAGGTTGAACATCTGAATCAAGTCCACGATAGTACTAACTAATCTTCTAGGACTGCAAGACTTGACAAGAGACGAGGACATAAGGAGACTCATTTAGGACTGGTAACTAGAGGAACTCAAGGAGTGTATAGGAGTTGCTATGAAGATTCGAGCTCAAAGACCGCAAGAAGGAGGAACCACGACAAGAAGACATTGAAGAGAGATTTCTTAGGTTGGCAGAAGCAATATACCCGACTATCATTGAGTATTTGGAAACCCGTATATCAGAATCTATTATTCTTAATCTCTCTAGAAATAGTGTGAAATTCCAATGTTCGTGTTATATAGAAGTAGTTTGGTAACAAGCCTCATGAACTTGTTAACAAATCACTTTTGTATGCTCAAACAATTGAGTGTCATATCCTAATAAACGGAACGTCAGATAATCAAGTACATCTCAGCCTCTGGAATATGAAAAGTGGTTTGATGACAAGACTAGCTACCTTGTTAACAAATTCTTCTTGTATGACTAAGGCAACTCGATGTCATAAGGGACACCCACATTCTTATACAACTAACTAATGGAAAGCTTTGCTGAGACTAGTGGATGTCTTCACCGCAGGGGTGAGGCAAATGATGTTAGAACTCAATAAAGGATAATAATAATTTTCTTAAATCAAGTGTATAACTTAGGAGATACTCAAGGTCTAAGTAAGAAAGGTACATGGAGATTTATAGTGTTTCTCCAAGGATATGATTTCCGAAAACAAGAAAAGAAAAAGGTAACCTTTTGAAAAACAACTGGTGCGAAGGTTCCCCGCTAAATTTTTCTAGGGACCATTAAGAGGTGCCAGTGGACGACTCAAAACTAGTTGGTAGACAGGAGACTTTAGGAAGATATAAGAGTGTTGGACTATAAGATTATTAGTCAGCAGGACCCCTTGAGAATCTAGTGATGAGATCAGAATTTGGTGGATGATGTTGGTAATATCAAAAATTTGGGGTTCAGAATAGAAGTGAAAACTTGGAGTGGATCGATAAATTAATTGGGATTGGACAGATGATATATTTGATTAATACTCTGGGGCTAACCAGTTGTGGTCCCCAACCATTGGTGGTTATCTGGAGCTAGAAGACGTGACCCTTGATTTAAGGTTTAGAAATAAAGGTGAAAGTTATTGGATTTTTAGGAAGCACTTGCTGATAAAATGATGTTCGGATTGGTTGGAAGCAAGTAAATTAAGAAGAATACTCCGGAGTTGGAATGTTTAGGGTGATTCCTAACGCAAGTGACCTTGTACTAAATTCCTATGGAATTATAGGAAGTGGTCAAAGATGAGTTAGCAAATGAGTAGATCGTTGTTACGCAAGAAATAATTGGTGGAGGATAAGGGGAATGTTTACCGGATTTTAGGAATCAATATGACTTGGTCTAGTAGCAAGACATTCTAGGTGACAGTAGTTTCAGAGCTTATCACGCTCTGTTTGGATTATTCTTAGAAAGATCTTTTATCTTTGATTATGAGATCAAGGCCCAAAAGTGTTGAGATAAAATCTGAATTGGTTAGAAAGTGGGGCAACTCTTGATGGAATGATCACATGACTGCTAGATGCTTTATTTAGCTTTGATGATATGGTCGTAGGAAAACAACCACCTGAAGGAGTAAGATCATTTGAGATATGCCTATCTGGGGAGAAAAATCAATCAAGAAATAATTGGTGGACCACTACGATTTTTGTGATAGGATGTAATGGGAGGCTATGCCTGAAAGGTTTGATGGGTATCAGATAGATTGAAATATGTGATGATAAAGAGTTTATGCCAAGGAAGATGATGGTGGACTCAGTTAACTAGTTAATAGTAGTGGCCTTACCAGAGATGTTGGAATGGTATTTTGAAGACTCGAGAATTAGAGGCCTATGTAAAGTTGGTTGTTTTGGATCGTAGGTATTATAAGTTTGATGTTCAGAGTATAACCCCCATTTCTCTTGAAAACTAACTTAAGCCCCTCAATCAGAAAGTTTTCCCGGAAATCCTAACTATTCTGGTGCACTCTAACTTACTTGTGAAGACCCAGAACCAAAGAAGTCTTTCAGGACCAGCCTTTTTCCGCCAAGCCGAAGGAAGAAAAGCGTGACGGAGATCTACCGGAAGTCACTAAGAAGGATCAAACAATGGAAGCACCTGCTGTTGGCAACATCAACCACCAAGCAAGTCCAGACGCCCTTAGTAGTTTATAACACCCCTCTACTAACTAGAACCCAGAAAGAATCAAGTACGCAGACTTGACGCATCCTGAGAACAACGCGTCCCCATCTGTGACCCTCATAAGGAGAAAATATCTGGAGGTGATATCTGCACCGACCCCAAGCACCGAGGAATGACACCCAAGAAGAAGATCGTCGAGCTACCTCGGAAGAATAATGTCTCCAAGTCAACTCCAGCTGCAACCTTCAGGATGACCCTTCAAAACCCCTTTTAAGGGGGGAGACCTGCAATAGGTACGAGAACGTGGTAATAATTAGACCAGTGCACTCTTAGCCTTGTAGTGTCTGGAAATAGCCAACCAGGACTCTCCTTCAGCGTCGATCGTCAAATCAACCCCATCATCAAGGATCTGGACTCAGCACAGAAGATCGTCGACAAAGAAAGCCTCGCAACATCAATTTGTCAAGATCTCACATGGCGACCTCACTGAAGAAGCAACGACCTCAGAAGTATAGTCAACCCAAAACCCGTGCCCTCGTACTCCCCTGTTACCACCGGGCAAATCTCGAGGACGAGATTTATTTTTAAGGGGGAAGAGCTGTCACATCCCAAATTTTGGAACTAAGAAAAAAACTTAGTTTAACAAGACCCAAAATTCAGAACCAACAAAAACTTTTTGAAATGTTTCACTGATGATTGTGTTTTACTTCCCATTGCTGTGTTGACTTTGTGTGAACTTGGTTGTGATGTTGATCTTGTTGTGTCTGTTGCTTGAAAGGACAATTCCTCAGTTGTGCTTAACACTACAAATAAAACACACTTGGCAACAATTTGGAATGTGACTTAAATTTAAAGCAAACTCCTCAAATTACTCAACAAATAGAAATTAAGATCATGAGTTAAAGAAAGGATCTCAATATATTAATATGTCTACCTCACTCTCTATTTCTCTCAAGCAAATATTTTCCTTATGAGATTAATTCCCTGGATGAGGTAAAAAGATGACCATCTCCTTCTCATACCCCTCCCTTCTCAAAATTATATAGTTACCACTTAATTTTATTTAAACTATGAAATCTTATTTTATTCATTTGAATCAAGTCAAATGTGTTTGTTTCTGACAAACACAAATACAAAAGCTAAAATATTTGTCAAGGAAGTTCCAAGAGTTCCAAAAATAATATTTTGAACTTGCTTCAAAATTTCAAAGGATTATAATTTTGCATTTAAGAAAAATGCCATTTTTAAACCCTATGAACAAAAGTTGTTCAAAACATTTTATTCTGTAAAACCAATTTTTGTGGAGCTTCTACATGACAAGGGGAGCCTACCCAAATAATTTCAAATTTTTCTAAATTGATTTAGTGCCTCAATAAAATCCCTGAAAAGCATCTAGTTTTAAAAGAAATAAAAGAAATTAAGAAAAGGACCTAGTTGTAACTGGAAACAAAACTTCAAGGGGTTTTCAGCAAAAGCATCTTCTTCCCTGTAGCTCACTGTGGTGAGCATGGCGTCGTGTCGCCGTTCGACGCCGCTCCTAGCCGGACCCTCCCCTCCTCTGCCCTGCGAGGACACCACGCTGCCCTCGACCCTGCTCCTCCGCGGCCGTGCCCCTGCTCCCTCGCTGCCCCAGTTCGCCAGCCCCTGCAGCCGCACCGTCCACGCCCTGCCGCGATGCTCCCCGCACGTCATAGCTCGTCGCCAGGCCCCCCCCCTCGCTCCTCCTGCCGCGTCGAAGACGATAAGGAGGCCCCCCAGGCGCTCCTGCTCTCTGCCCTCCAGCACTCGCTCCCTCCCCTGCTCCTTCCTCTCTCTCTCTGCTCCTCTCCCGAGCCGAAAACCTAGCCGGAGCTCCGCCGCCACATCGCCGTCGTTCTAGGACACCCCGAGCAAATCCAAGACCATCCGAAGATCCGCCTCGTCTCACTCTTCTTCCTCAAGCAATGAATCGATGCGGGAGGCCGTGAATCGAGCAGGCCATCTGCATCTTCTTCCGCTCTGGCCGCAACTTTTCCAGGAAGCTCACAAGCAGTACCGTCCTCCATTCTTCGCCATTTCCGCACCCCTGTGATGCCCTGCATCTGCTCTAGCTAATGGACATCCCCATTCTCCTCAGGAACCCTGGAGTCGCCGACGCCGTCCTCGCCTACTCCCTGCCGTCTCCTCGAGCTTCTGCTCATGTCGAGGAAGAAGACGACCCCCGTACCCCTTCGCTACGCTCATGGGCCGCAGGCTGGGCCGCTCCCAGCGCTGCTCAGTTGGATCTGGGCCAGATCCGGCCCATTTCTCTTTTTTCTCTAATAGGTCTATTATCTATTTCTATTTCCTGTGTAAATTGCAGTAGAGCTTTAAATCTTTTGTGGTAAATCTGTGATAGCTATTGGGGTGATTCAAATTTTGTAGCATTCATATGTGTTTTCTTAACCATGTGGCACTGGCCATTTTCCAAAATGTGTAGTTATGTGTGTGCTAGAGTTAATCTAGTAAAAAGTATCTATTTCACTAAATATTCAATATCTAGAGTTTTATATATCCAAATATTGCAAACTAAAATTCTCTGGATAGGTTGAGATGCTACCTTTCCAGATCTGTTGGCCTTGCTTGCAAATGAAGCCTAAAACAAAAGTTCTATTCATTCTTAAAAACACATCAGTGGCACTTTGGTGATTTTTGTAGATTTTTGAGAGATGAATTTTGGAGTAAATCCAATTGGATTGTCTTCTATATGTATAGAAGAACATATCCCTAAATTGGTTTGAATTTAGGAGTCACTGATTGACTGTGGTGATAGTTATAAGGTTTAGGTCTTTTTCTGCCTATTTTTATTAAACCTTTATAAATTGTTGTGTTATAACTTTATTATTATAAAGGTGTTTCCTAGCATGTGTAGGGTGGTAACCCACTGTTGTGGTGTGTTTCCCTATTTTACTAGCATGGTAGGAGTGCTACATGTGGGGTATGTAATTGGTAGGGTTTTATTCCCTATATAGCTATTCTCCTATTAATTAGGGGTTTGTTATGCTTGTTTGCTTGAGGTTAGATTATTCTGTGTGACTAGTATGTTGCCTTGCTTGTATTTAAGTTAAATTACCAAGATTAATTGGTGGCTTAACTTTTGTCTGGAGTATTTCCTATCTTAGGAAAGATGCTTGATGTTTACCTTTAGCTAAAGTAATTTGGTACTCCATGCATATGGCATGTGAATGGTGTTATACTCCTGTGAGTATAATGCCCTTGTAAATGTAGATCTTAGTTTGTTGCTTGATTAAATTAGTGCTATGTTGTGGTTGATTACTTGTTTGTATACCACTTGTGGTTTGGTTTGCTTATTGCGTGTTGTTTTATTTTCATGTTGCGACGCTAGAGATAAACGCTACCGGGGTGGTATTTGGAAAGGATTTATCGGAGAACGATGAGAGTTTATTTCTTTGATCAATGAGGAGAAGTCCAGGAACATCATGCTGAAATCAGGCAAGCTATTCTCTGAGCTTGCATCTACATACATCTATTTTGGTTCACATGTTTTACTTATGAAGAGCACAAGTGATTTATGTTGTGTTTGCCACAAAAGATATGATTTTGAAAATCCTTTTCCAAAAAAATAAGTATATTATTTTGACACCCTATATGGAGACATTAGCTGGAATTTCTTTTTCAAACTATAGGATGGGAAAAATATTGTTTACTCAAAACTCCTTTGGAAATACTTGTGTGGATATGGAATACCGAGATGTCGGTGTGGAAATGGAGAAATGGTGAATGGTGATGTTTATGAAAAATGCACATTGTGTCCTTGTACTTACGTCGACCAGCCGATAACCTGTGCGACCACATTTACCCACATATGGGAAAGGGCGTAGTCATATAGTTTGCTCATATTAGTACTGGAAGCCTCAACAACGAGGATGACCTCGTTCCATGAGGGGATGGTTTGGTGACCTGCCCCTGACCTGGGTCCTCTTAAGAGAAGTCTACCAGAGGCCGGTATGAGTGTATTGGAGAAAGAGGATTGAAGACGCCACCTTTGGGTCGCCGGGCAGAACTACGAAGTCCTCACACTTAGTTTCCGACGAGCTGGATTTAAGTGTCGATGGAACCGGTTTCGTAGCGGTAGGATCCTATACTAGCATGAGCAAAGGACAGGCTATGGTTGGTGACTCAACTTCGCATACACCTGGTATGGCGGGACGTGGCTGACACGATGAGTTGCCGGATGGGTGTGGGAAAAGCGTGCTACCTCTGCAGAGGGTAAAACTATTCGAATAGCCGAGTCCTCGGATATGGACAGTTGGGAGGCCCTACTTTGACCATGTGCAAGTTTTGGAAATGTTTTAAGATTTGAAAGGAAAATGGAGATGTTGTATATGTGCACTATACCGATGAGTTGGTATGAGGTTGCTGGAAAAGGGGAGGACCCTGAGGGGCTATGATCAAGAAGTGCAAAGTTTTGTGTCCTGAAAGTGGGAAATGTTTTATGCAACTATACCAAAGGGTTGGTATAGGGTTGTTGGAAAAATGATTTGACCAGGAATGGTTTTGGTCGGAAAAGGAGGAGTTTTGGAGAAATAAACAAATGGTGATTTTCCGGGAAAATGTTTGTAAATGAGACTTCTTACCTTCTTCAACAAAGGTGGATTTTAGGGGAAAAGTTTTAAAAGAGAATTCTTACAAAGATAGGTTTATGGGAAAAAGTTCTAAAAGCCTTCTTTTCTTTTCAACAAAGATATAGAGATGTCTTCCCAAAATAAAGGGTTTTGTTATAATAAAAATGATGCTATTGCATGCTCATGTCGGGGGTAGTTTTGCGAGTACGTAAATGTACTCATGGCTGTGTCCCTGGATATTCCCATGTCCAGAGTTCAAGAAGAAGTATGCTGAAGACCGAGAGATCGATGACGTCTTTGCGAACTAGGCCGTCTTCCCAGTCAGCTGCCTGTGTGGTTATGGCAAATGACTCGGGCCCCACGTTGATCGGTGATTTCCGCTGCAAGAACTTATTGAAGATTATTACTTCAATCAAGTAAGTAATTTCATTCGGTATTTATGGGTGTTCTTTTGATACCAGTTTGATTGTGCTCAGCGACAGACTGATCATGGGATCGCTGATGTTGTAGGCACAAGGGTATTTCGGACAGCTAGTCCGGGGTCCCCACAAAGACAGAAGCGACCGGCGGTCAGGAGATCGACGGGACAGTCAAGATGATCGACGGGACAGTCGAGATGATCGCCGGGATAGTCGAGACCGCGGCTAACGCAGCGACAGCTACAAGAGGAAAGATTGGCGCAAGTCACGACTTGGAGCACAATCCGAGCAATCATTCGAGGAAAAGATGGATGCTGATTGCAGATTCCACCTGTACAAGGGGGAAGACGGAAAACTGCGCTCCAATCACTCGATGAGAAACTGCAGGGAGTTCGACCAAATGGCGACTGATTACGTAAATCTCAGAAAGGCAGCAGCCACACACGCACCTGCACCTGTGGCTCAGCCAAACAATGTGCCTGTTCTGATGGCACCACCTCCACCACCACAGCCTGCCCCAGGCGGAAATCTCGCGGGTGCCATACAACCCGTACCTCGGGTGGATGAACCACAGTACCCTCCACCCCAAGGGCAGATGTACATGATACAGAAAGGTCGCCCTTCCAACAGGGAGCAAAAACTTCGCACTCGACAAGTGAACATGGCGGTCATGTCGCCTCCCGCTGTAACTTAATTCTTGAAGGGTTCTGAAACCGCAATAAGCTTCAGCAGAGAGGACCACGCTCCGTCGGTTGTTCGTCCGGGGCACTCTGCTCTGGTACTCGACGCGCAAATTGGAGGCTACGCCATGTCCAAGGTATTCATGGACGGTGGCAGCGGCATAAACATCATCTTCGCAGATACGCTCCGCAAAATGAACAGGTCAGTCGAAAACCTGCCAAGGTCTTCAAATACCTTTCACGGTACACTCGGGGGCTGCACACACACAAGTATACAAATATACATTTTCTACAAGTGGCAAAATTACACTCGGGGGCTGACCCCTAAACATACAACCTTAATCTACAGGTTCATCCTTTGGCTGGGTCCACTTCTCCTCCTCCTTTAGCACATGATGGATTAGGACCAATGCGTCCACCCGTGTCTCTCGGTAGTGCTCCTCCATTGGCACAGGACTCCCACCTGGTACGGGTGCAGGCCCATCGCAATCTTTTTTAAATCAAGGTGCAGAAAGTGCGACCGCACAAAGGCAAAAGCAACGTTAGCCCCGCTAATCAGTTGCTCGCGTACAAATTTCTTGATTGCCTTGCCCTTTCGAAATTTCTTTAGTAATGCAGCAAGGCCTTGTGGCTGCTCATTCAAAGGAAACAAAACCTCGTGTACTCGAAACAAGGCTAACCTGCAGCTCTCCAGTCGAATGGCAGTTCGCCACGCACGGTCCAGAAGCTTTACCAAAATGGCACTCCTCGCCCTGTCCGACCAAAAGGGGTGGGCAGCGTACTCCGCGCTACTCGCTTGACCGTCGAGTCGGTCCTGTAGCCGCGCCTCCTCCTTCGACTGGTCAAAACAAACACCTATGGCAAAAATAATGCAAAACTGTTATCCCAGTCGACCTTTGAGTCGAGTCAGCAATTCAATTTCCATAAGAGCTTACATTCAAGCTGAAGGTTCACTTTCTCCAACTCTTCAAGCAAAAAGGCCTCCCGTTCCGTAGTTGGGGATGGCCTCGACTGCAACTCAGCATACGCCTCTTGTGTCTCCTTCAGCTCGTCGCTCACCTTCGAAAGCTTTTGCTGAAGGTAGTCCATAATTTTCTGGTCATTCACACTTCGCGACTTCGAGGAACCACCCACAACAGGGCCAGTTGATGCTTTAGAACCTCGGTTCTACAGTCAGAATAATTAAGGGCATAAGGAAGCATGAAGAGCTCAAGCAAAAGGCTCGGGGGCTGCGCCTCCCGATTACTGAAGTTCATATTTCATAGAAAGACAGATACGATGTCTGATAATTTACATATAGCAAAAGCACAATGACGAAATCCCTAGACTTAGTCAACAAAGGGATCACTCGCTAAGTCGTCGACTTCTTGGAGGAAGCCTTCTTTGCCTGGACCCTGGCTGCCCTATCTTCAACAGTTGTTACAAGCTCGATGGTTCTGCCGTCAGAACCCCGTGGGAACTTCGTCGTAGCTTTGTCAAAATCTGCCTCGACTCCGTGCGCGAGCAACATGAGAAAAGTAGTCTGAGCACCACTTACCATTTGATCGCGACAGAAATCGGTGACGGCAGTCCCTTCAGGCTTGAACAGCTCTACCAGTTCTGCAAAGGAAGATGGAAGCTCTTCACCGGGGAAGAAGCTGCCATGGAGGGCGCCCAAGGCACTCGCTGCCTGTGTCAGCATTTCCCCTGCTCTGCTACTGGTAACCTCTGAGACAGCCACACTTTCATCGAGTGAGGTGCCAAGGCTTTGCTTGCCAGGAGCAGTAGGGCCATCCATCATGCCTAGCGTAGCACGTGGACAGCATAATCAGCACCATATTGCAGAAACCTCAAACATCTAAAGAACACAGCAAAAATTCGTACCACTCAAAGTGGTGCTGGCGGCAGAAAGTCGACCAATTGCCGACTCCTCTCTAACCTCGGCTGCTTTCAGCTCTTCTCCAGATCAGCCACTCGACGGGTGGCGTTGTTCATCTTTTCTGCCGCATCAACGGCAGCCTCTGCAAAACAAACATACATGGTCAACAGACTGCAAGAGGAATCAGCTTCAACAAGTGGTACTAGCATAAAGAGACACACACTCTTCGCAGCTTCGAGTTGCTGCTGCAGGGTGGCGGCTTCCGTCTCCTTGTGTACATATTTGGAGCCAGCATTCAGTAGCTCCTGCACAAATGGCTACAACGCGATACGCGAAAGTTCAGAACAGGTCTATCAGGTCTATGAACAGTTTAACACCCGCTAGTGATTCAACTATGATACAAAAGCACAAGCTTACATGATTCAAGAAGGAGGAAGTCGACGCAGGAACGCCTGTCGCTGCTGCCTCATCCTTGGCAGCCGCAGCCTCAGGCTCAGATGGTGTAGCCGCGTCCGCAGCAGCTGGAGTCGCAGCGGTTGGCGGCTGTTCTGGTGGCAAACTCCGAGCAGTCGATGCCGCACTGCTCTTCTCCATCTGAGGTGGTGGTGGCAAATCTCATCCGAGGACACGCTGTTTCACACATGCTAAGTTAACAACTTGGCAACATTCATAAACCGTCAAAAAAGCAAGGGCAAATAATACTTACTCTTCAGTAAGGTCGACCATTCGACCAGGTGCAAGCACACCCATGCTGGGGCGTAATTTCTTCGGGGGACGTGGAGGAAGCGAGCGAATCGGAGGAATCTCGAGTGGCGCCATCATCGACTCCGTCTCGTTTCCCTCCTTCTCCTCTGAGTCAGCAGTATCTTCTTCCTCGCGCGACCGCTTCTGCTTGGCCTGCACCTCAGCATCGCCCTCATCGGCTTCTGGCGTGTGTCGGTGGCGAGTGAGGTCACCTCATCATCAGAGTCCGCCTCGAGTGGCTCATTGTCCGGCACTGGGCCGCCCTCTGGCAAGGGTGGCATCGACTCATACATTTTGTGTCCCTGCACACATAAACATCAAAAGAATCAACATCACACATGCATAACATACCAACTTACATATAGTATCGACTGTTACCTCTGGTAGAGGGTTGCTGGTTTCATAAGGAGGCACGGGCGAGTTCATCTCGCAGGGATCTTCATCAGTCAATTTGGTAAGGCTTCTTACCAACTTCTCTGCTTCCGCGTCAGAAAGCTCCACTGCGCGGGAACGGGTTGGATCAGAAGCCCCACTGTATGCCCACATAGCATGTGCTCGGGCTCGGAGGGGTTGCACTCGCCTCTTGGCCATAATGGCTAGCAGATGGATGCCCGTAACCTCTCGACCAACAGTGGTCTGAAGCTTTAGCACCTTCTCCATCAGAATGTCAGCCTCTTCGGCTTCGACTCCGGTCGGCTGGGCGATCCAGGATGGCCTCTTCTTCACCATGGCGTCTGCGTCAAAGGAAGGCAACCCGAATGCTTGGGTGCCTATGGTCACATCCTTGATGTAGAACCACTTCTGGCGCCATCCTTGCACAGACTCCAGGAAGTTGATCTTGAAGTACTCGACGTCAGGTCGAGTCTGTACTCCAAAACCACCAGGTCCCTTGACGCTGTGCTGGCGTTGACGTTGAAGATGCGGCGAAACAGCCCGAAGTGGGGTGCAACGCCCAAGAAGCACTCGCAAAGGACGAAGAAACACGCAATGTGCAAAAGCCCATTGGGCGTAAAATCGTGCAATTGCACTCCATAAACGTGCATCAGCGCACGAAGAAAGTTGGAACAGGGAAGGAGAATCCCCTGTTCACAAAATCCACAAAACAGACCCGCTCATTGGGGCCTGGGCACGGGATTACCTCGGCGCCGGGAATGCGAACCTGCGAGGTGTCCTCAGGGATCAGCCTGTCAATCCGCAGGCCGGTGAGCATCCTCTTGCTGCAGGAGGACTTGGTCCAGGCGCCCTTCCCTCTTCAAACCGCTGGCAGCGGCTCCAGCGGCGCTGTCTGCCGACGCGTTCGCGGCACTCCTGCCCCTCCGGGTGGCAGGCTTCGTCATCGCAGTGGTGGGTTGCAGAAGCTTTGCTATGAGGCTATGGCGATGCGTAAGGAGTAAGAAGAGGCAGCGGCGGCGGAGAGCAAATGGCAAGTAAAAAGTACTATTTACTCCGCCGCACCCTTTTAACCTCAACGCAAAAGAATCCGCACCGTGGACGCGAGATCGTGGGCAAAGTAGCAAATCTAGCCGTACACGTGGCAGCCGTGGAGGGCAACCGTCGCCGGCCACTCCGCCCACTACGCACGGGAATCTAGGAACTGCCATCATAGCCTCGGAGAAATCGTGGCTGAACGGTCAAATCCAGTCCAAACGGCTGCACAATGGGCCCACATACGTGTCACGTCCCATCCATTGCAGCATAGCGCACGCCACCACGTGTCAGGTGGTGCAGTCGCCATAAAACGTCATCCCTGATGTCATTGCAAGAGACTTGTTCAGAAAAGATTTCGGGTTCGCCCAATGCATATTAATCACTCGATTGTTTTCGAGTGTATGGTCACTCGACTGTCTCTTCGATCAAAGACATGTTACTCCCATCGGGAGCATATCAAAAAAAAATTCGACTAAGCATGTATAGGATAAAAATGATTTGAGATTATCCTCCATTGCAAGCAATAAAGCACAATCTCGGGGGCTACTCCCATCGGGAGCGCTGTCGCGCACCCGATAGAATAACGTCAAAAGGTCAGTCGACAAAAGAATCGACTCAGTTCATATACAAAATCATACTCGAAACATTCCCGAGTTGCGTCCGTCGCAAATACTTGGATGCTGCACGCATAAGTGCAAAGGTAAGACCCGCCGAACTTTCGAGCTGGGCTAAGGACCGTTCCAGCAACGTCAATCCTTATACTTTCCGTGTCAGCAGACATGATGAAAAATCCTGACGGACGCGTTGGGTAAAATTCAAATCTATACTGCAGGTCGACTCAGTAAGACCTCCACGGCCTAGTCGAATCTGACCAGTTTGTTCCAGATTCGAGTCCGGGACTCGAGTTTGATTGAAAGCTAGTAAGGTTTTACCCGAATGTGTAGTTAACCAGTCCCGATCCGTCGAGTGTACTGGGCCTGCTAAGCTATTATCTCTTGATCATCATAAGAAAAACCACAGTCGATGAGATATTCGACATAGCCAACAGGTGTTATTCATACAGGAATTCCAAGTATAATACAAAACATATGACGTGCACTTACGAAAGAGTCCATGCCCGATTCTTCGAGTCAGACAAGTAATCGGGGGCTACTGACATGGGTATACATCTCGGGTACCCTACCATGAGGGTACCTGGTGCACGTAACCACTGAGGCCTAATCACGAAGGGCCTGCTCGAAGCTCAAGACAGGAGGCCCAAAGAAGATGGAGTACCCTCCAAGATTTAGATATAGACATAGTCGGTTAGGACTTTCCTTATATGTAAACCAGGTCGGTTACGTATTCCCGAGACCCAGCCTATTTAAAGGCTGGGAGGGGCGCCGATCTGGACAAGCCATACTCAAACCACCAAATCTCTAGTGAGATCGACATCTCGCCGGAGCCACCTTGTAACCTCATAATCTCACGCGATCAATAACAGACAAGCAGGAAGTAGGGTCTTTACCTCCACCCGAGGGGCCTGAACCTGGGTAAATCTTTGCCTCTGCTTGTCAGCCGACGAAACTATCAGTACTACCACGTTCTCTCCCCATAATCTCAACCCTAGGTCATTAACCATGGGATTTGATGAGTGTACCCCTCGTCAGTAGCAGTGTTGGTACTACTTCGCCAACAAAGACGACGAGGTACTTACCTACACTGCTACACATCCTTCATGTCTAAGTACTTAGCACCGGGCAGGTTGGATCTCCGAGCTTGGGTACTCGTTGGTGGACTGGGTGGCGTCTCGACACAGCGGACACCGCGATGAGAGAGACCTCATCAGGGAGGAAGCTAAGACCTAGAGATGAGCTAGACTCTTTGGAGGTGCCTCTTAGAGGCGGATCGGTGGAGGTTTGGCGAGTAGTAGGTGTTAACTTGTTGTATCCATTTGTCAGCGCGGGTGCACGCTTGTGCGAGCCCACGTTGTAATCTTAACCGCTTAGCCTTTCCTCTACGAATTCAGATATGCCAATATCCTTGAAAAAAAAAAACTACCTCGTCAACTCTTTTTCTGTGGCCAGCAGAAGTAAAAGAGGATGATCGCGGCCAGCGCACACGACTAGTAAAACCCAATTAACAAACAAGTCACTCCCGCACGGCGGCGGGGTAGATGCGACCACACGCACACGCCATGCCACCTCCTCCCATCACCGTCACCGTTAACTCGAAGTCTCACAGGGTTTCGCGGGTCTTCTTCCTGGTTAAGCAGCGCGCCCGATTTAAAAAACCTTTGTCGCCCGCGCAGCCAGCTTGGATGCCACGCCGATCGCAACCGCCCGCCCGCATATAACGCAACCGCCATTCTCCCTTCTCCCTCCAAGAAACCCAACCAGAGCTTCAGATTCAGGAGCAGGGGGACGGACGCAGAGGCAAGTCGGAAAACAGAGCACCGGTCGGCGTGGTTCTTCGGCAGTATGCACAGGTCGCTGAAGATGTTGCGCGCGCCACCGCCGGTGGGAGTTCCGGCACGCGGCTGGGGCGGCGGCTGGAGGACGCTGTTGGTGGCGGTCCGGAGGGACGTCGCCGGGAGGGAGCTGCTCACCTGGGTGCTCGCCAAGGCCGCCGCCGCCGGCGACCGCGTCGTCGCGCTCCACGTCGCCACCGCCGACGGGTCAGGGACGGAGGAGAGGAGCAGGGCCGCCGCCGACTCGCTCGCCTCCGTGCTCGCCGCGTACGACGGCTTCTGCAATCTCAACCAGGTACTACTTAACTCCACGTGGCCCACGGCGGAACACTCTCTTCTTCCTGCCTCTTTGGTTTAGTCCGGGCAGAACAATGCTTACTCCCTGCCTTCTCTGCTTCCTCAGATCAACCTGGAGCTCAGGGTCTGCCATGGATCATCCGTCAAGAAGGCTTTGGTGAACGAGGCCATCTCCTACGGCGCCGCGCAACTCATCCTTGGGGTCATGAAGAACTCGCCTCTTGGGTACGTGACAGTTTCTTCTTCGCATCGAACTGTGGCTTTTATATCGACCGATTCGTTTGTTGAAAGTGAGTGACATTGTTTTTGGTCCTATGATCAGATTGTGTGCCACCGCGGTCGCCAAGTACTGCGCGAAGAGAGTCCCAGGCAGCTGCACGGTTCTTGCAGTCAGCAAGGGCGCCATCGTGTACCATGGCAACGCAATGCAGGAGGAGATGAACCACTGCTGCACAAGTATGCTGTTCATGCAGTTACTTCTGAATTTTGCCATTGCATGTCTTTTGGGGGATTTAAATTGGCTGACGAGGTTCAAATTGTTCTGTGCAGTGTCCCCTCGAAGAACCTATTCTGCCGTGGCGGAGACGCCGCGAATGATCTACCGGAAGATACTCGATGCAGCGGCAACGGTCGGGGAGAAAGCTCAGGATGACTCGGTGATCGGCCATTGCCGGTCCTTGCAGCGGAATATGTCTATGCCAATGAGCGCCCGAGTCCTGCCAACGGTAACAGCGGTAGCACCACCAACTCCGGCGAGGAGTCACAGGCGAGAACTACCAGAGGTGGCTGCCGGGTGGCCACTGCTAAGGAAGGACATCATGCCAGCCTCGCCGGAGTGTTCGGAGGTGTCCGTGGTTGAGTGGGCAATGCGGCTTCCAAGCCGGTGTTCGCCGCTAACGCCAGTCAGTTCAGACAAAATTATCGATCACCAGCCGACCTCTCAATCGAGATGCGATTCGATGGAGCCATCTCAGGTGACCGAGGAAGCAGCTGAGCAAGTTCCGGAGGTGTTGGTCTCTATCAGAGAAAAGTACTCTTCAATGTACACCATATTCAGTTACAGTGATCTCGCGAGGATCACCTATGACTTCTCCCCAGGTACATATACAGTACATTTCATTGGCATTCTGAAAGTTACTCCTAGCCGATCTTCTGTCGGATGCAATGCGCTGAATGCTGCTGATTATGATCCTCTGAATCCACTGTGTTGAGCAGATTACTTAGTCGGGAAAGGCGGCGCGAGCCATGTTTACAGCGGCCGTTGCGAAGATGGCAAGGAGCTGGCTGTGAAGGTCCTGAAATCTTCAGGGGAGGTAGTGAAGGAGTTCGTCGCGGAGATCGACATCATCAGCTCCGTCGACCATAAGAACGCCATGGCCCTTGTAGGATTCTGTGTCGAGCAAGGCAACCTCATGCTGGTGTACGATTACATGCGCAGGGGCAGCCTGGAGGAGATCCTTCACGGTGTGTGCTTAATTTAGAATCTTGTTTTCCCATGTTTCTCAACTCTTCCATCGCCATGGATGTTTATGCAACTTCTTTGACATGTGCAGGTGAGAAAGAAGGCAAGTGTTCAAGGTTATGTTGGCCGGAGAGATTCAAGGTGGCTATCGGAGTCGCACGCGCCCTCGATTATCTCCATGGTGGTGGTGGTGGCGGCGCCAACGGGCGTCCGGTGGTGATCCACAGGGACGTCAAATCTTCCAATATCCTCATCTCTGAAAATTGCGAACCAAAGCTCTGTGACTTCGGCCTCGCGTTGTGGGCGGAGGACGCGGCGGAGCAGATCACTGGCGACGACGTGGCCGGCACGTTCGGGTACTTGGCCCCTGAGTACTTCATGCATGGCAAAGTTAGCGACAAGATCGACGTGTACGCCTTTGGCGTCGTGCTTCTCGAGCTCGTCTCCGGGAGGAAGCCGGTGAGCTCTGGCGGCCCTAAGGGTCAGGAGAGTCTGGTGATGTGGGTAAGTGTCCCGACATCTCTTAATCATCAAGGAATGGAACAATTTCTTTAATCTAACTTAAGCTTGATCAGGCGAATTCCATCATACAAGGAGGGAAGCTAACGGAGCTCGTCGACCCGAGCCTGCCGACAGACGCCGGCAATGCCGGCGAGGTTGAGAGGATGACCCTGGCCGCCGCACTCTGCATCACTCGAGCCCCGCAACACCGGCCAAGCATCGCAAAGGTAAGAAGATCTGATCTCTAAACCTTTTTTTTTAGAATTTTTTGCTCCGTTCGACAGTTTACTCACATGCTACATTTCGTCTGAACTTGTCCAGATTCTGAAGTTACTCGACGGCGACAGCGACGCCATTCATCGGGCTAGGTCGCAGCTCGGCATGTCAGACACCGGCGACGATTACAGCGAGGAATACCGGTCGCCTCAGTCGAGAAGAACGACATACAGTCATACATCAACCTCGCGCTGCTTGACGTCGACGACGATGACTGCTTTTCAGTCTGCAGTGCGGACTTCATCGCCGCCAACATATCGCTGGAGGAGTACATGAAGGGGAGGTGGAGTCGATCATCCAGCTTGACGGAGGACGGGAGCTCCACCCACGGCGGGAATCCCCGGATTTTTGTGTAAATATCAGCCATTATTTTGATTCTTCCGTTTATTTGTATATGTTGAGTACAGGTTTGTTTTTTGTAGTTAGGAGGGAGGTTGCAAATGCGAATATGCAATTCTCTCACAGTTTTGATGTTTCCTATAGTAGTTCTCGTGGATTTCTTACAAGATTCTTGTACCCTTCTCCGAAGCACCAAAAGAGAAAAGAGTGTACATTCCAGTATAAAGCTTATATCATTTTGGACCCACAAAGATCCAAAATAGCAGTTCTAAAAAAACAGACCCTCTGCAAACAGGCCACTTTGGACGTGGGTGTTTTCGACTTGCTCAAATTTGAAAATTGAACACCAAAGATCCGAAGAAAATTACTAGTCCAAGCAATCTAAGAAATTTTCAAAAAAATATCGTAGGCATGATTCCACAAATAATTCCGAATCTTCATCTCTGGTTTATTACCGATATGGTGTTCCACGAAACACCAGGTCAACGTAAAGGAGGGGCTGTATGGTTAGTCCTACTGGAGCATGTCATGAATGTTTCATCACATGCAGCATCGTGCATACACAAGCACGACCGTCAAACACAGAGCATCTGTAACATACAACAAGGTTTTGCCAAGAGAAGCATGTGCGAATTATGCAAAGCATCAATGCACAATGGTGATGATTGCACCAAAGTCAACAAGAATGGGAATGACAGCCTTGCAACATGAATGGATATATCAGTGTTAACAGCAGTAAGAAACAAATATTCCAACAAGCATTGCTTGCATGTGCTCAGATAAATCGAAGTCATTATTCTTGATTTAGATACATCAATATTATCTGGGGAACAGAAAACAAACATCACATTCACAGGTGAATGTGTAAGGTCGGTGCATTTCTATTTAGTATAATGGTTGAATGATAAGATGCATATGGGTTGCCCACAACCAACAAGATCAAACAGAAAACACAGATTTATAATTCGAAAGCTTAGAACTTAATAGGTGCGATATTTGGAAATGCATACATATGTTCGTTAATTGTACCGAAGGTTACAAAGTAGAAACACATTGTCACACTAACAGTCTTGGACATTCATGAACGAACCAACTTCACATTAGGACCTCACACCTTGTAGCTCACGACCCATGCCGAGAAGTACAGAGGAGCAAGGGTTTCGCAGCAGGATGGATTCAATTAAGTTGTCTCTGTTTTCTCCAGTGCTGAAAATGAACAAGTGTCACTTCCAAATGAAATAGCAAAGAGAGCAAACTTAACTTACAAAGATAGATAACAGCATCAACTTACTGTTGTAGTTGAGCAACTTCTCAATGAGGTCAACATGGGTCATGAGCATACGCCGGCAGCAGTAGCGAACCAAGCCCAAGGCGTCCAGAGCATCCCTAGCAACATAAACCATCAGAGAGAAGATGAATAAAATCAGGTTTTCAGATACAAAATTTAAATAGGATGTGCAACGCTAACTATTATCAAGTAAGCCATAAAGAACATTCTTTTCACTATTCTACTCTCTAAAGAAGTAGGCATAGGTATGATAAGAGGCTCTTCTATAAATAAGAGTCAACTGTAATGGGTCAACTGCCAGTTTCTACGGTTTATCCGTTGAGGTAAACATAGATACAAATGTCCAGGTGTTTCCAGTATTTCAGAAATCAAGCATCTCACCACGCTCAACAGTGGACTCCAATATATGGGCCAACCACATTACGTATGTAGTATAATTTACATCATGCACGTTTGTTTTGTCTTACAGAGTTCATTTACTAGAAAAGCAATATTATTCCATCTTATCATCAGTGTCAAACACCACAGTGTATAGAGAGTTGCAAACCTGATGTCTTTTTTTTTTGCCAGCACTAGTATAGTAGTATATTCTCTCATTACAGCAGACATCAAGAAAATGTAGTACAAATTTAAGCACTGCACGGTAATACGATGCAACAAAAGCAACCCTCGGCCATACTGCGCCGTTTTGTTTAAACAGTTACCTAACTCACTGCTCCGTATATCTCAGTCACAGTGATAGCTCACTGAAATGCCACAAGTAGAAGACTTGCAAAGGTTCTTAAAGTGGGGAAAAGGCTGCACGGCACAGACACTAGTGCTAGATAAATACATCAACCTCTCCATCATTCAAAATGGATCAGTTATGCTTCAGTGTGTGCCTTAGTCAAAAGATGTATAGCATTTCTCTCACACACCTACTGTCCACAAGCTAATGTCTACAATAGTTCGATCGATTCATTTTACTGGGTTGCAATCACAATGGTGTATCACAGTTGATGACAACTTGACATGTAGCACGGATCTTGTGTTTCCAACTTCTCCTCACATAGAGGTGAAGAAGCAAAGATGTGCAGAAACTAAGTGAACGCGTTTCCTTCCAACAGAGAAAACAGCCAAATGCAGGCTCCTCGACTCCCAGAACACAATCAAAGGCAGAGCAACTACGATATGCACAATCAAACTATAGAACAGGAACCAGGATGCAAAAGGTGAATAAATTTATACCCCTCAGTGTAATCGGCTGGAGGAGATCGAGGTAGTGGTCCCACTTGTTCCCAATCACCTGCACAAGTAAAAAAAAACTGTTCAGCTGATATCTTAATTATTTTTTGATAAAGGCCATGAGTTCTGCCAATGCATTACAGTAGTAAGAGAAGAACAAAGTACAGAGTTAGTACATCTACACAATTTCAAATGGGACACTTTTGGTTTAACCTCGCCCTGGAACAATCGATGTGCCACACTACAATTAAACCCTAGTGTTAAAATCATGGTACAAACGACTAGCTACCATGGACGATAAAAATTTCTTAGTATTTGGGAGAACATATGAGGAAAATCTCAGAAATCAACCGCCGCACAAACCTAAAAGCAGAGTCTAGCGGCGGCGGATACCCTAACAGGCGGCGTGCCCTAAGCCGCAACACGAGTCCATAGAGGGTGGCCGGCTGGATCACGAGCGGCAGAATAGAAAATCGACGAAAGCCCTAGCGAAGCGAAGCAGAATCGACGAGGCCAGAGACGCAGTGAACTAGAGGCAAACCCTAGAAGAAGCAGTGGTAAGGAGGAGGAGGAGGAGAAAGGTTAGCTGAGGGCGGGGTGGATGATGGGGGTTTACCTTGCCGCAGGTGAAGCAGCGCACGGGGATGATCATCTTCGATGCTGCGACTACGCCTCCGCCTCCGCCGCCGCCGCTGGACAAGAAGGAAAGGGGAAGGGTTTTGGAGGCGAGGGCGAAGGTGAGTGAGGGGAGAAGGCTTGACAGGAAGGAACGATGTTTTTCTTATTGCGATGGTTCTTTGCAAACACACCCCCCAAAGAAAAATAGAACACATTATGAATAACCCAAAGGGCTACTTTGGAAGAACTTATTTGGGAAAGGTAACGTGGTGTTTCCGTCCTAAGTTTTTTTTTATTTTGTGTTTCCTCCGTCAACCTCATGGTGGGGCTGATGCCGATGGTGCACGTAGAAATATTGGTCTTCCAGCCCATGCTCCTGCTCGACAGAGGTGCTGGCACCGGCGAGAGGGTTGTGGAGTCCAAACTGTTGAAACAGTTTCAATTCAACGTTGTGTCTAGTCATGACGGCGGGAAGGGGCTGCTCTTAGAGTGTGACGGTGCTGACTGTTGTGTTTCTGTGGAAGATGGTGGAGGATTCGGCCGTCTGTTTTAGGATGGGTGGCGTTGGCGCCGGATCCGACGTTGAAGAGGCTTGGAGGGCTCCTCTGGCTGATGTTCCTTACTGGGATAGATCCAGCCTTACGGGGTTGGTGGCTATTGCGTCTCGTTAACGCCTTGTTGCAAGAAGTTTTTTCGACGTCGAGATATGGATCAACTATTGGTGTTCTTCTTCTCCTGCGACGGAAGACCTGGATGCTAGTTAGTTTGCGGCGATGACAGTCTGTAGCAATTTTATCGCTTGATTCCTCTTAATTTATGTTGTTTATTTTTGTGTCATTTTTATATCCGTACTTTTATCAAATACAAGTAGTATATGCTCGCGGATGTACAATGTAAAAAAAAATTAATAATAAAGATTGACGCACATGTAGCTATCTTTATTGCGCTCTGATTTTCTTAATCTTTGTTGCTAGTCTTAGTTTAAGAATAAACAAGAAACACGTTAGGAGGTCTAAGTCCAAGAAAACTTGCTTGTTGTGAATGGGTTGTTCACAGAAAAACCTAAAATGGAGTCTGAGTTACATAGTGCCCGTTTTTTAAAATGGCAACTACATTTTCGAGTTTCCAAAAGTCAAGAAAAAATTCCCACATGTAGATATTGTCGAGATCTATAATCGTGCAAATTTTAACTCTAATTTTCTGTTGTTTTGGCTTGCAAATAAGAAATAAATGGGTGGATCTGGGTGGTGAACAATGCACAGTTTCAAAATTTTGCTCCTGATTTGTGTTTTTTGTGCATTCAAAGATATAGCGAATTTTAAGTTAAATTTGTGCACGCTTGTCGATCTCGACATTGTATACGTAATTTTTTCACGATTTTTCGAAACTTCAAAATGTCGATTCGATATTTTCATTCTATTTGTCGGCTCTGCTGTTTGCCTAGCTTGTTTTCATTCCGCAAGTGCAACGAAGGCCACTTTGTCACCCACACGAGGGTTATTTTTGGTGTTGCCATTATTTAGGCCTGAAGCGGGTTGCAAAGATAAGGGTGTCAGTCAGCATGTCAGAGTACAAACACTAAAGTGAGTTTCTCTCGCAATAGTAAAGTGATATGTGTATCTAACTCTTTACTACAACCATTTTACGTAAGGACGCTGGGCTCTAGCTATTTGAAATAAAGAAGTTCACAACAATAATGAACGTGTGTTCAAACAATCTGTAGATTTTCTTCAAAGTTATTTGGAAGAAAAAAATAGTATGGTGATCGGAGACAGGAAATACTTTCTTGTTATGCATATTATCTCATGCATTCTTCTCTGACTATGTATTTGTTTTTAACTAGCATAGTAATAAAATACTACTCCCTCCCTTCTTAAATATAAGATGTTTTAGCTTTTGTACATATTCAAATGTATGTAGATGTATGTGGACATATTTTAATGTGTATGTACACTTATTTGGGTTTGCACCTAGACAACATGTGAGTTAGGTAAAACATCTTACATTGTGGAACGGAGGGAGTATCTGATTGCGTGGATCACACGTTCACTGCGAGACCCCAAGAGGAAGGTATGACGCAGTATAGAAGCAGTTTTCCCTCAGTATGAAACCAAGCTTTAATCGAACCAGTAGGAGCAAGAAATCGCTTCGGAAGGTTGTTAGTCGCGGAATATGGCACGGCGCAGCACCAGGGAATCCGGCGCCAACGTGGAATCTGCACACAACACAATCAAACTATTTTGCCCCAACGAAACAGTGAGGTTGTCAATCTCACCGGCTTGCTGAAAACAAAGGATTAAACGTATGGTGTGGAAAATAGTAGTAAATTGCAGAGAATGAAAAGGAACAGTGTTTGCAGTTGGTTATATTATCAGTGTAAAAGAATGGACCGGGGTCCACAATTCACTAGTGGTGTCTCTCCATAACAGATAACTAACATGCTGGGTGAACAAATTACAGCTGGGCAATTGACAAAATATTGAGCGCATAAAAATGCATATATATGACATGATGATTACTATGATATTCATGTGGGCATTACGACAAAATACATAGACCGTTATCCAACAGCGTCTATGACTAATAATCCACCGCCAGGTTGTCATACCGAGTTCCCCGTTGGTATTAAGTTGAAAGCAACGGATAATTGCATTAAGTAATGTGCGTAAAATAAACAAATGCATTAGACCTAACGGCGTACCCTTAAGCTAAGCACCGGTTATTTTATCCCTAATGGCAATAACACATCCACAATCTTAGAAGTTATTGTCACTCTCCCAGATTACCGGAGGCATGAACCCACTATCTAGCATAAATACTCACTCTTGGAGTTACAAACATCTACTTGGCCAAAGCATCTACTAGTAACGGAAAACATGCAAGATCATAAATAACATATAAGATAGATTGATAATCAACTTGACATAGTATTCAATATTCATCGGATCCCAGTAAACACAACATGTAGCATTACAATAAGATGATCTTGATCATGATAGGCAGCTCACAAGATCTAAACATGATAGCATAAAGTGGAGAGACAACCATCTAGCTACTGCCATGGACCCGTAGTCCAAGGATGAACTACTCACGCATCACTCCGGAGGCAGGCATGGTGATGTAGAGCCCTCCGGTGATGATTCCCCTCTCCGGCAGGGTGCCGGGAAGAGCTTCTGAACCCTCCCGAGCTAGGGTTGACGGCGGCGGCGTCTCTGAAACTTTTCGTGGATAATGGCTCGGGACTCTAGGGTTTTCGCGTCGGGAGGAATAAATAGGCGAAGGGGCGGTGGCTGCGGAGCCACGTGGGCCCACACCACCCCACGGCGCGGTTGGGGGTGGGCCCGCACGGCCCCATGGTGTGGCTGGCTCGCGGCCCCCCTCCGTGTCTCCTCTGGACTCCGTCTTCGTGTTGGAAAAATAGGAGGTTATGTCCAAGTTTCGTCCAATTCCAAGAATATTTCCAGACTAGCTTTTCTGGAATACAAAAACAGCAGAAAACAGGAACTGGCACTGTAGTTCTTCATTAATAGGTTTTAACTACATGATACAAAAGCTTAAACATGAACTACTTGATAACTCAAAACAATTGACAAGTATCAAATTATCCAATACAGCGATCTACAAGAATATGTAAGCTTTTTCCATTATACCATCTACCACATGCAACATTTTCTGTTCCAACCAAACACCAATCAATTTATTTCAACATAAACTCTCCAAACAATTATAAGTGAAGCAAGAGAGTACTTTCTTTAAAAGAACTAACAGCTCTGAATAAGAGATGCATGAAAAACAGGAGCTAAAAGCATAGCAATAGCTAGACAAGAATACTCAACAAGTATAAGTGAAGAATAGGAGTATTCATATGAAAAAGCGGAGCGTGTCTCTCTCCCAATCAAGAATGCTGGGGTCCAATCAAGTTGACCATACGAAAAATAAAATACTGAAAATAAAAGCACACAGACGCTCCAAGTAAAGCACATATGATGTGAAAGAATTAAAATATAGTTTCACTAGAGATGACCTGATAAGTTGCTGATGAAGAAGGGGATGCCTTGGGCATCCCCAAGCTTAGACGCTTGAGTCTTCTTGAAATTTGCTGGGGTGATCCATGGGAGCATCCCCAAGCTTAAGCTCTTCACTCTTCTTGATCACATTATATCATCCTTCTCTCTTGACCCTTGAAAACTTCCGCCACACCAAACTCAAAGTAATTCTCATTAGAGGGTTAGTGCACAATCAAAAACTCACATGTTCTATAAGGACACAAACATGACCGTTACTTTTAACATTAGCTACTGCCACTGATGTTATGTGAAGCTCTTCACCCTAAAAAAGAATTCCACTCAACACTAGTAAAAGAGAGAATGCGAAAAATAAAAGACAGAATCTGTCTAAACAGAACAGTCCGCAAAGACGAATTTTTTCGAGGCACTTACGTTGCTCAGATCGAAAAACTTTAAACTAACGAAAGATGCGTACATATCTGAGGATCACGCACAAAAAATTTCAGATTTAAATAATTTTTCTGTGATTTTACAGAATTAAAACGGTGAACAGCAGAAATCTGTTCCTGCGCAGAAATCCAAATCTAGCATCATCTTCCTATTAGAGGCAATACTTGGCACAACAATGCGATAAAATAAAGATACAAAGGAATTGTTACAGAAGTAAACAACTCCTTGACTCAAAAAAAGAAAAATTGCAGAAATAAAATAATGGGTTGTCTCCCATAAGCGCTTTTCTTTAACGCCTTTCAGCTAGGCGCAGAAAGTAAAATCAAGTGTTTCCAAGTGATGAAGCATCAACAATCTTACGCTTAGCTCTCTTACCTTTACCCTTATCTTTAGGAAATACTTGGTTACACATAGGTGAAGAGGCGAAATTCATAGTGCCTTGGCCCACATCTATTATTGCTCCAAAGCGTTTCAACAGAGATCTTCCAAGCGTAATTTGTCCTACTCCTGCACATTCAATGACAAGATAATCAATAGATATTGTTATCCCTAGGAGTTTTGTAAATACTCCTTCGGCTACTCCTCTTGGTAATTTAATAGTAAATAGTATTATCACCCAAAATTATACAATCTTCGCATTTGGAAAGCTCCCAAAGATTTAAGGAATCAAAAATATCCTTGGGCATTAAACAGAATTCAGACATAATATCACAGCGAGCATGAAAAGTTTCACTATTGATAACAACTTTTACTGAGGGAACCCATCCCGATGGTTCAAAAGTTACTGGCACATTATCATAGTGTTCACAAATTTGATTATACCCTTCTTTTAGACCAGATATGTTTGTTTCAAGAGTATTAAGTCTATCACTTATGCTTGTCAAAGCCAAATCAATTTTACTGATTGGAGGGCTAGAAATTGTAATCATTTTTTTATAGCATTAAAAGCTTGATCCCCATCATAACGAAGGAAATCTCCTCCTACCACAGCATCTAAAGCATACTGTAGCAAAGAACAAGACCAAAATAAAAGCTACTAAGAAGCAGGCTTAAAGTCATTTTAGGTTCAGTTTTAGCATAAGACTCAAAAATTCTAGACCAAGCATCTTTAAAACTCTCCTCACTTCCTTGCTTGAAAGTGAAGATCTCTTCCTCAGGTGACATGATGACAGGAACAGGGCTAGACATGATAACAAGACTGAAAAATAACAATTCGAAAAATAAAAGTAACTAATTTTTTTGTGTTTTTGATAAATAAAGCAAACAAGACTAAATAAAAATAAACTAAGCAAGACAATAACAAAGTAAAGAGATTGGAAGCGTGAAACTCCCCTTGCAGAAATCCTCTTGCTTCCCAATATGGCGTCAGAAAATATGGCGTGTGGAAGGAAGGCAAGGAGATTGCTGAACCGAATTGCTTCTGCTCCCCGGCAACGGCGCCAGAAAATATGCTTGATTGCGTGGATCACACGTTCGCTGGGAGACCCCAAGAGGAAGGTATGATGCAGTATAGAAGCAGTTTTCCCTCAGTATGAAACCAAGGTTTAATCGAACCAGTAGGAGCAAGAAATCACTTCGAAGGTTGTTGTGGCGGAATATGGCACGGCGCAGCACCAGGGAATCCGGCGCCAACGTGGAATCTGCACACAACACAATCAAACTACTTTGCCCCAACGAAACAGTGAGGTTGTCAATCTCACCGGCTTGCTGAAAACAAAGGATTAAACGTATGGTGTGGAAAACAGTAGTAAATTGCAGAGAATGAAAAGGAACAGTGTTTGCAGTTGGTTGTATTATCAGTGTAAAAGAATGGACCGGGGTCCACAGTTCACTAGTGGTGTCTCTCCATAACAGATAACTAACATGCTGGGTGAACAAATTACAGCTGGGCAATTGACAAAATATTGAGCGCATAACAATGCATATATATGACATGATGATTACTATGATATTCATGTGGGCATTACGACAAAATACATAGACCGTTATCCAACAGCGTCTATGACTAATAATCCACCGCCAGGTTGTCATACCGAGTTCCCCGTTGGTATTAAGTTGCAAGCAACGGATAATTGCATTAAGTAATGTGCGTAAAGTAAACAAATGCATTAGACCTAACGGCGTACCCTTAAGCTAAGCATCGGTTATTTTATCCCTAGTGGCAACAGCACATCCACAATCTTAGAAGTTATTGTCACTCTCCCAGATTACCGGAGGCATGAACCCACTATCTAGCATAAATACTCACTCTTGGAGTTACAAGCATCTACTTGGCCAAAGCATCTACTAGTAACGGAAAGCATGCAAGATCATAAATAACATATAAGATAGATTGATAATCAACTTGACATAGTATTCAATATTCATCGGATCCCAGCAAACACAACATGTAGCATTACAATAAGATGATCTTGATCATGATAGGCAGCTCACAAGATCTAAACATGATAGCATAAAGTGGAGAGACAACCATCTAGCTACTGCCATGGACCCGTAGTCCAAGGATGAACTACTCACGCATCACTCCGGAGGCAGGCATGGTGATGTAGAGCCCTCCGGTGATGATTCCCCTCTCCGGCAGGGTGCCGGGAAGAGCTTCTGAACCCTCCCGAGCTAGGGTTGACGGCGGCGGCGTCTCTGGAACTTTTCGTGGATAATGGCTCGGGTCTAGGGTTTTCGCGTCGGGAGGAATAAATAGGCGAAAGGGCGGCGGCTGCGGAGCCACGAGGGCCCCACACCACCCCACGGCGAGGGGGGGGGGCCCGCGCGGCCCCATGGTGTGGCTGCTCGCGGCCCCCTCCGTGTCTCCTCTGGACTCCGTCTTCGTGTTGGAAAAATAGGAGGTTCTGTCCAAGTTTCGTCCAATTCCGAGAATATTTCCAGACTAGCTTTTCTGGAATACAAAAACAGCAGAAAACAGGAACTGGCACTGTGGCATCTTGTTAATAGGTTAGTCCCAGAAAATGCATAAAAATGCTATGAAGTGTATATAAAACATGTAACAATTGGTATAATATCAACATGGAACATCAGAAATTATAGATACGTTTGAGACGTATCAGTATCTAAGTAATAATGTATTTGTTGTCACAAGCAGAACCCAAATTCTTTACCGAAACATAAGAGGTACATGATACAAATTGAAAAACTCGAAGGATATCATTAAAAAAATAAAAAGGATAAATGGAGATGTCATGATAGATTTAGTTCCAACGAACTCATAGATCCACACACGCACATAATATGCAGAAGATAGGAGTCGTCAAATTTAAGGATATATGGACGAAATCATATGAATCTATCTTTTGATTGTATCGTTCAATTCTGATTTAAAAAAATCGTTTAACACTGATATAATCTTTTGGATTTATGTGTATGTAGCTCTTATTCCCTTTTTACATTGAGTACATTGCAAACACATACAGTACACACCGTCACACTCACAAAATGTGTCGAGGACTAGAGAGACATAGCATGAATATATCTTTACTATTAAATAGGAGTTCGTACGTTGGTACGTCTGCCTATTTTCTGCCAGCGCTTCATCGACCCCCCTCGCAAGTGCAGGGCCGCAGGCCCATCTACTATGCACCATGGTTCGGCCCAGTAAAGAACCATGGCACGACCTGCCCTCTTCTCTCAAACCATGGACTCGCTGGCGGCTCCAGCCGCGGCGAGGCGCTCCTCCTCCACGTCACCCTCCTGTGCCTCCCCGGTGTCCTGCGCCTCCCCTAAAGCCTCCCGCAGTGCCCCGGTCTCCTCCTCTGCCTACCCCCACGCAAGCCCCGTCTCCCCCTCATGGCAGCTCCGTCCTTCTCCCCGTCCCTTGCAACGCCGCGCGTCGAAGGCTTCTATGGTGCAGCCAACATGAGCACGAACGGGATCACCTACCTAGGTAAATTCAACTCGTCCATCGCGTCCCGAGGATGAGCGGGGGCGGCGGCTTGAGGAACTTCAAAGCATCCATGGCAGTCATAATTGTCCCACCGCCTTATCCTACATCAGGACTGCCCTCTCGATGAAGCTTCAGGTATAAAAATGCCCTAAAAAATTTCAATCCCAATGCGATGTTCTTGATCCACTGCAATATTTTGAGCCGAATTGTTTTTATCCTGAGAGATCTGCCCGTCTGGTTGCCGCCTGACACTAACGCGTGGTAATGCTTATATTGTGCCTCCGGGTTGAATCGCCCTCCTACTCGCGTCCGACGATGATGCCTGAATCGTCCTCAACCTTCAGCTTGCCGCCCACCTCCAGTCATCGCCTCGACAACGACCAATCAGTGTGTCAGTGCAAATGTATCCGTTGGCATCGGCATCATACGCACCAAAGCATCATGCTCTGTAGATTGTAGGTACATAAGAAGAGAACTATTTCAATTCTTTCATTTGCATCTGGCAATACTTGGGGTACCACAATGCAATGCCTTGGAAGCACGAGTGCCGTACTTCTATTGATTGTTTCTTTGCATGACTATCCTGGTAATTAGATTAGAGTGTGCATGTGAAACCACTAGCTACCGCCAGATCCTCATCGCCGTGGTCCTCGCCCTCGGGTCTGCCACGCTGTGAAGAGACGTAGGAGAAATGCACTCTTAAAATTCTCCAAGTTTGTGATCCCTGCCTCAATACACTTAGGCAATGGTGGAGCTTTGCTCTTGCTAGATGTGTGTTGTTAATCAAAGACACTTGCTGGCTGATTTGGGGGAGTCATATAGAGGCATTGATTGTCGGTTTCATCAAAGACGCTGGCTGGCTGACTTGGGGGCCTCACATAGGTGCATATGGCTATGGATTTAATCAAAGACGCTTGCTGGCTGATTTGGGGGAGTCACGTAGAAGCATATGGTCTTGCTTGGTGCTTGACAGCAGAGAGGATTGAGCTGAAAGCTAAATATATATTCTTGTATCGTCCAAAAATCATACAATTTTCAGGTGTTTCATCTCGTATGTTTCTCACAATCAGATTAGGCTATACATCACTTTGTGCCCACTTACCAGGTTTGCACGTTCACTTTTCCTTTTTCTTTTGAGTTTATGTGCAGATCTGCAGTGAAACGGTATGATGCTTTGGTTTATATACAGTTGTCCATTAGATAGGTCATTCACCTCACCGTCATCTCTTGCTAGACAAGGCTGATCACTTCTTGCTCGACTGATAATTTATCTGACTTTGTTTTGGTTAGTTTCACTATAGTGCGCAAATGTACGTGTGATAGCTGAGATACTATGTTGATGCTTCATAAATATGCTGGAAGACCATTTGATGCTTAGGTTTGTAAAAGTTTCTGTTTAAACCAGTTGATGATGTGGTGTGCAACAGTTCACCTCCTCAACTATTTATGGCAAGAGTTGTTATGCAACCTCTTTCCCATTATACAAATAGGAATCAGCTGTTTGCTTTTCATGCTGGTTGGATCTGTTCAGAATTGTCTGGACATGTTCGATCCTTCGGTGATCATTTGTGTCATAGTTACATCTTCAAAGTGGTGTCTAGCAAAGTGTATATGCGTCTGTCATGGGTTCTCCATCTTTGTAGTGACATGGAACTGAGAGGATATATTAGATTTGCTCTTACCTTTTCTGATAAACGGGCAATTGAAAGCAGCATTACTTGGATATTGAAATAGCACAGTAAGCTTTAAGTCATTATGCGTGCCCGGACGAAAACCTAGCATTGTTGGGTTTGTTGTGAAGAGGCTTAACCTTTCAATGATGGCTCAAAGTGTTTGGGATATAATCTACCTCTACATATATATATTCTTCCTCTAATCTTAATTTTGAGCCATCCATGCCTCTGTTACACTTAATGGGCACTCAGATATAATCTTAAGATGCAAAAGTAGCATTTGGTTGTGCCAAGAAAAGAAGGAAAAACGAGAATGATTATATCACAAACTCAAATTGTGTAGGAGTGTGGTGGGCTGGATGCAGGATGCAGTATGGACAAATTCAGTTAACTCTACAAAATCAGGTTAACATATATCGATGTACTGCTGCACATGTACATATGTTTTCATAACAGCTCAAGAGTTTGAAGCAAAGTGCTACAAAAGGAGACTAATTGCAACAAATCACAAATGTATAGCGGTGAAAAGTGAAAACTATATGGAGAGAAATCCACATATCAAACTATACATGAGGTCACTGACATCATCAACCTGTGGAGATCATTAATATGGATATTCAGTTGGCCTTGTCGCTCCGTGAAAACACACAAGTATCCTGCTAACATTATTCTATGACTTTAGTAAGAGATTACTTATCTACTGTTTTATACTGACATTTATACCTTTTATTGGATTGTAATTTCAGCTAAGTGGAATAATAATGTTTATACGATTATTTCTTCTACCATGGATTTTCGCGTGCATATTTTTTACATGTGAGAGAAAAAAAATTAGGAGCCGTAGCAACGCACGGGCATTCAGTTAGTATATATATATACGAATTCCAATGTATCTATCGTTTAGTTAGTTGTGTAGACCAACAATGATATATATGTTTTATATGTGTATGTTTTTTTTGTAGAAACACCGAGTACACATAGATGCACATACACATGCACAATGACGACTGAAAGTTGGATTTTTTTTTTGCTAGAAACCACTGATTGCATCAAAGCCTGGTTAATACAGAAAGACACCCCACAAAGATAGAAATTACACATAGGTCCTTCTACAAAACGATGTCGCCAGCGAGGAACAGGACGTGCCGATGGCTCGCCGCCGCTGCGTCTTCCTCAAACCTTGGATCAAAAGACGGCCCCTTGCGGACGGGAAGTCGTCGAACCTCGAACTCCGGAGAGCCTCCACCCTGCTCGACGACGGCAGCACCGCCAGGCTTCAACATCAGCAGCTTTACGATCTCGATCTGGATCCGCCGCTCCGGAATCCAGCTGGGGCAGGAACGCGCACGGCGGTCACCCAGGACCGCGAGCACGGGGGGAAGTCGACTGCTTGATGCCGGAGCTCCGAAGACCGCCGACACCGGAGAGGAAGAAGCCGACCCCAAAACGCCAACCACCGACGCCTCCGCCTCCAGGACGCCGCCGGCAAGCACTCCCTCTAACCCTACACTATATACATGGCGAGATCCGGGGATTCCCCAGCCTCCCGCTGCCGGAGCAGCCGCCGGAGACGGAGGGATCCCGCGGATCGCCGCCCTACGAGGTGGATCGACGGAGGAGTTCAAGAAATCGCCTCTCTTCTACTGTAGCGGGAGAGAGGAGACGTCCAAGGTCACACTGAAAGTTGGATTAACATAGCTTCAGTCTCAATGAAGTCATATGCATCTATCTATTGGCTCTTTGAAAACATAAATTAATTGAGATTTTTGTAGGCGTCATGATTTCAACCATGAAATGTGTAATTTAAATATTAACAAACAACACAATAAGAACTAATTTTGAGGATTTGTGTATAGTGAAGTTGTAATTATACGAATCTGGCAGACATCCAAAGATTATGAACTAAAAAACACATCAGTATGTTGATTACAGAGCTACATACCTAGCTAGCGCTCACACATGCACACTAGTGAACATGTTGGTGACATATTCTACCGATCGAATGTAACTATGTGGCTTACATGCACACACACTCGCACACTTTATACCGAAGAGTGGAGTCATGTCAAGATATTGTGTGGAAGTCATGTGCATGTATCCCTTGAGCTGCACACATCAACACCAAGATGTATTTATCTACCATTTGGTTATATATGTATCTAACCTAATTTCTTAGAAACACCCGGTATAACATAGAAGAACAAATTAACACACTCAAGTAAACACAACACTTACTGAAGACTGGAATCGTGTGTGTAACAGCCCGAAATTTTTGTGAACATAAAAGTGTGATTAAAATTTTCGCTTTTTATGTTCCATTGCATCATGGCATCCATTTTAAATATCGCTCAACAATTAAAACAATTGGTTGGGCAACACATAAAAACAAATGCCAAAAACATGGTTTTAAATCTTTTACTGTCTTAAGGAAGTTTGTGACAAGTAAAAATTATTTGAAGTTAATATATTTGTCGAGGAAGTTCCAAAAGTTCCAAAGGTAATTTTGACAAACTATTTTGAATTGTAAAAATAAAATAAAAGGAGAGTAACTCAAAATTGCCTGTGAGCAATTCCTATTTTATTTTCCTACCAAATGAATTTCAAATAATCTGGAAAAATTAGGGGAACTTCATATTCATATAAAGAGACTCCCCAAAAATTTGCACAATTTTTGGAGGTATTTAAGTGCCTCAAATAAATCCCTAGAGCCACTGATTTTAAAAAGAAACAGCAGAAGGACCCGTTTGTGATGAACTTAAAAGTTCCAGGGACTCGTTTGTAAAAACTTCATCTTCCTCCCTGTAGCGACCGACGACGCGCGCGTTGCTCGCGTCGCACCCGCTCCTCCACGAGCTCGCCATGGGGGCCCCTCCTCCTCTGCCTTCCCCGGCCAGGAGAGCATCTCCACGAGGACCACCTGCTCCTCCTGCCCTACTCACCACCTGCCCCCTGCTTCCTCCCTCTCTCGTTTCCCCACCATGACCGAAGCACCGCTCGAGCCCGTCGAGCTCACTGCCGTCGTCTGAAGCGTCCACGAGCGAATCGAAGCAGAGCCACAGCTCCGCCGCGTCCACCTCCCCTCCTACGCCAGAGGAATTGACGCGGGACGCCGAGAATCGCCGCCGCCGTCGAATTCATCTCCGTCCCCGACGCCGCTCCGCCGATCCCGCGCCGCCGTGCTAGACCACCTCCGCCCACGCCGTCTGCACCATTGCGTTCGTGGTGAGCCCTTAGCCCGTGCTGGCCCTTCCCCTTTCCTCCTAGCGCCTCTAGCCGCCGTGCTGTTCGCCGGAATCCACGCCGTAGTCGCCGCAGTTCGTCGCCGTTGCGTCGCACGCCTGGCCGTGGAACCGCTTAGCCGGGCTGCGGACCGATCCTCTCTGGCCCATAGCTGGCCCCAGAGCCGGCCCAGACCGGGCTGTGTGCCGGGGCTCTCTGTTACGAGGCCGGCCTCACAACCGGCCCAACCGGGCCACAGGCTGGCTGCTCTGTTTCTTTTTTTTTAGCTGCTTCTTTTTCCATTTTCTCCCTTCTAGCACATGATTCCCGCTACTCCCCCGCGCACTTAGGGACATCGACCTCCGATGTTGTCGTGTTCCACCCCCTCTCTCTCGAATGCGAGTAATCGATTTCTTCGTTGATTAAAAAAATAACTTAATTAAAATAATAAGTTTAAAAGAGGAAATTAAAAATATAATAACTTTTTATCTGGACCTCAGAAAATTGTGTTCGTTATACCCAAATGCTCAGAAAAACATGAGTGATCCAGAATCATCATCATCATGCATAATTTATCACAATTACATAAATGTACTCCTAATAGTATTTAAAATCACTAAGTTTAAATATGGGTTTATTCCAAATAATGCAAGAAATATAATGGGGACCCCATTTAACCTGTTGGTCATGTTAAATGCTTCTAGGGTGCATTTAAAATGTCATATCATCATTTTTGTATGCATTGCACAATTGCCATGTGTTGATTGTTGTTTTTTGCTTTCCGGTGTTGTTTGCTCTCCGGTAGATCACGGGTTCGGAGTTGAGCATCATTACTCCGACGAGCAGTTTGACTCCTCCGCTCAACAAGGCAAGTGTAATCCCCCCTCTGAGCATATCTTATCCTATTTTCGCAAATATTTTCTCTACTATAATATTGCATGCGGTTCCAAATGTCAATTTGTTTGGATTAGAGTATCCTATAGTTGCATTAAGATTCCGATGCCAATTACCTGTCCCCCCCCCTATTATCCATAGGATTGTACTGTTGGCCTGAAATACTTAACTATGCAATGTTGATGCTTAGCCATGCTTAGTTAAATGCTTAGCCGTCCGATGGATACTTCATGTTGGAAACAGGTTGTTGAAGTGTTCAGATGATGGTGGAGAATTTGTGGTGACAGGTAATAAAATGCTTAAAGGTGGGGATGAGAGGCCACTTGGTATGGTGGTGTTTTGTCTCACTCTCGCCGCCTAGGTGCGAGTTCTTTACCTCTTGAACCAAGACTGAGCGCGCTTCCTTTCGGTGGGCTATATGGAACCCCCGTCGACCAACTAACTTGAGCGGGACTAGCCAGGGTCCTCTAGTTCGGGCTTCCATTTGCGCGTGCATTGAGATGGTGGTATGAACTGGGATGAGGATGGTGGTGTTTGGAAAATGAGTGGCCGTGGGGCGGGTGTCGTGATCCTGGCAGTCCTACCGCCACTGATGATCCTGGGTTAGTCCTTAACAAGGTAAAGGTTGTAACCGTTCCCACTCAGCCGGCTTTCCCCGGAAGAGAGCTAAGCATAGGCAATGAGCCGGGCGGTACCGAAGGTAAACACAGTGCACCCCTGCAGGGTTAAATCTTTTCAAAAGCCATGTCCACGGTTAAGGACAACTTGGGAAAGGACGATAAGATCATAGAATAACTTTAACGGAATGATTAAAAACTGGGTACTAGAGGTACCACTCAAGAATGCAAGGTTGACTTCCTCGAGGGTGATTCGGGGAGGTACATTTGATGAACAGGTACAGTGGTTGATGATGGTAGATGTTGAGAAAAGTGATCAAGAAAAGAATTACTTCTTACCCCTTTTTAAAATACTCTGAATAGTCGATGCCATTGAGTTATGTTTTCATAAATAAAATCAGTTTTATGCAAAACAGCCATAAAACTTTGAAAGCCTCATCGAGCTAAAGCTCTATATTTAATCTTGCGAGTTCGTCGAACTCAACGTCGTTTGTTTTGTTTCAGAGGAGGACTTCACCGACCTCGAAGGTGGGTTCTTTGTGGACGTCGACGAGTAGTCTGGGGTTCCCAGGTGGCAGCTTGGGACATCCCGGAACAGCTGGCGCTGGATGTTTATTTGTAGGCCTCTTAGGCCATAATTTGGTTCTTGTTGTTTAGAACAACCTAATTTGCTTCCGCTTGATGTAATGTTGGGTCTGTGACCTCTGGTTGTCATTTGCTATCTTTCTCTATTATAAGAGTTGAACTATATGCTTTGTGTCGTAGAGTCTGTGATGTGCCAGTTGTTCCACAAGTCTTGATCTCTCTATTATGTTTTGATAGTTGAGCCTGTGTTAAGGCATCAATCGGGGTGTTGCGTTGCCGGTGATCAATTCCGAGCAACGCCTGCCAAAGGTTTTGGCCGGGGATTGGTAAACCCGTAACCTCCGGTTGTATCGCTTAACCGGTGACACTCAGCATCACTGTATAGCAGTCAGGTCGGGGCGCCACAAGTTGGTATCAGAGCAGGACTGCCTGTAGGAAACCCTTCTACTGGTCGACGTTGAGTCTAGTGTTTGTGAAAACTATTTTGAACCTAAAAATGAGTTGTGAAAACCATCTTAGGATTCTTTTTACTCCTTATCTGGTTACCCTCTAATCTCGGAGCAATCTTACCTCGATTTGACTTAAAGGTTTTACTTCTCATCTGTTACTTCAAAATTAGGAGTATCACGTTGGGTGGGCCGTTCCTAAATCTGTTAACCTGTTACTCCAGCTCACGAGTTATAAATAGGCGTCGGAGTAGGAACCACGAGATCTTAAAGGATGGGATCCATCTCTAGTTATGTATCAGGTTGTCGGATCCAGAGTCTCAACTCCTTTTGTCGGACTGATGCAACTCCAATTCTTCAAGACCACGGTTAAAACCCAGAGAATGGAGGAGCCCAAGGTCTTGAACCGAAGGTCCCGGATTGTACTTTGGTTCTGGTGTGTTGAATTATGTGGGTTGTTTCCCATGTGATCCTCATGCTAATTGTGAATCCCGGTACATGAAGCTGACCTTTAACCCAAGTCCTTTATGTGGTCTGTGTGGTAAATGGTTGAACCTTAATTTCCCACACCTCAGCTGGCTATGTAACTTTAACTCTGCCATAGCTGGAGATTCTATCTTGGAACCATCTGGGTGATGACCAGAATTCTCTTAGCGAGTCTCCCAACTATGTTTGTGACTCTGCTGCATCTCTCCTTTTGGGCATGGTTATAACAATTAAGTAATAACTGGTGCATCTCCAACATCTGGTGATTCTCCTGAGCATGTTTCTTACCCTGATCCGCTTTCCAACCTTTGTCTGTCTGTTGACAGTAAAGTTTCATCGTGCGTTGGTATGTTCCGATGCAAGTCCCTCTCTTGATCCGTCAAGTCTTTCCACTTCGTCTTGCTAGGAGAAACAAACTCCAGTACCTTGTCCATTTCCCGGACCTGGACCAAGTATTGAAATCTGCAGAATAAGGGCCTTGCCTAGCTTCTGTGCTGCTCAACCTTAGAGTGTCACACTCTTTTATATCAAAGGGTATCGAGCTAAGTATCATGATCCTCTTGATGAAGTGATGCTCTTACACTTTGTTACTCTCCGATCTCCGAGTGACTTATTACTCCAGAAGGATAAGTCGTGAGCAATGATGTGGCTATCGGATATTCTTAGCAGTTCTTACTGTGCGGAAATCCTGGGATATCCATTGCCCTCCTTAGCATGATTGGTTAGCTAATCAATAAGCTGAGTTTGACAGTGCTACCAAGTCAGTTGGCTCTGATGCACTCCCTCGGTCAAAGAGCTAGGTTCGTGCCGAAGCTCCCAAGACCACCTCGTTGTGCCTTGAAAGGCATGATTCTCTCTTGAACTCAAGATCCACCGGTATATCGTGATATCCTATATGTGGATCGTGGTATTCTGGAGGTCTTTCCAGAAGTATCGCCAGGTTGTCCCCTGACCGTGATGTTGAGCTTATGAGTAAGCTGGTTCGCTGAACAACTCACTTCTCCAATAAAATCGTGCTGGATGTCCAGAATTATTCGGTTGAGCTTAAACAACTTGGAGAGTTGAAAGATAATAGCTCTATCCCGATATAGTTCCTTCTCAATGGGATGTCTAGTCTGTCCGTGTTGAAGCGAGGTGGTATCTCCTCTTTGGATATGCTAACCTCCAAATCTTTTGATTTGATTTGGGCTATTGTCAAATCAAACTCAGACCTACCTACCTGAATGTGTTAGTATGACCAATACTTATGCCCCGTTCATGTGACAAATGAGTCTACCGTCTTGGAGTATCTGGATAAGTTTGTTGTTGAGCCCATTAACAACCTTCCTATCTTCTCCATGTTTGAGGAGATTCATATTGGATATTGGGCGTTAGCATTGGAAAATTGTTGGAACTAACTTTGTGTCTTCACAATATATGTGTTCTGGAGTTAGAAGTGATTTTCCCTAGTTCACGTGCAATTGCTGAAAGATGTCGCCGTGGATCTGAGTGAATTGTCTGGTTTCCTCGGAATCATTTCAACTCGATCATGCATATGTAGAAGATTCGTGGAATGGTATGTTGTTACCTCCATTCCTTGGGAATCTCATCTATGCATCCAAGCCACTACTTAAATTGTTCTAGAGAGGGAGGAAGTCTGAGAACTTCCTTGTATTCTATGGTGCCTCCCATCAATAACTAAATCGTGTCTCGTTGCAAGTAAATCAAGTAGGGCAGCTGCCCTCTTACAAGTTGCTAATACGTGAGTTCCGCAATCTCGTTCCTCCTTTGGAGTTTGACATTGTAGTCCGACTCTTGGGTTCCTAGCAATTGTAATCCGTTGGTATGCATTGCAAAGCCTCCTATTCCTACCGGTGCTGAGTCTGAAGTATCTCTACACCTGACCAGATCTAAATCTACATCAGGAACGATAGTTGGTGATCCTTAAGAAGCTTGCCCTCGGTGTTTATCACCTCAAGAAGTTTTCCCGATACTAACTTCCCGGGTTTTCTGAAGTTCTCTCGATTTTAGCTTTCCAATCCTTCTCCAGTGATCTGAAATGCTCCCCCGTGAGGAAAGTTCTACTCAAGCCGACTGGTACAAGTTATCTCTTCATCTGTTGGAAGCTTGTTTCGACACTCTCCCTCAGAAATTCTAGGCCTTGTGCAAAGTTCATATTCTGAATCTTTGGGAAACAGTTGTCTACCAACTGGAAGCTCCTTACCTATCTTCCGTCACCGGCATGTGTCTCCTAACTGTCAATTCAAGGGATGCTCGAAGTCACATCCTAAGTTCTACTAGGAGGTACTCGGCCGTTGTATCTTCCCCAAGATCCATCCTTCCGGAGGTTCCCTTCTTTGCCTATGGTGTACGTTGATAGTGACCTCGGAGTGAAGCCGATGAAGACCTCCATGATGCCCTCAGTCAACCTCTTCAGGAAGGAGGCCACCTGAAGCTAGAAGACCGTTGAAGACCGTCGTAACCTTTCCCTCTTTCCTACTCTAGAATCTCGGGATGAGATTCCTGTAAGGAGGGTAGAGTTGTAACAGCCCGAAATTTTTGTGAACATAAAAGTGTGATTAAAATTTTCGCTTTTTATGTTCCATTGCATCATGGCATCCATTTTAAATATAGCTCAACAATTAAAACAATTGGTTTGGCAACACATAAAAACAAATGCCAAAAACATGGTTTTAAATCTTTTACTGTCTTAAGGAAGTTTGTGACAAGTAAAAATTATTTGAAGTTAATATATTTGTCAAGGAAGTTCCAAAAGTTCCAAAGGTAATTTTGACAAACTATTTTGAATTGTAAAAATAAAATAAAAGGAGAGTAACTCAAAATTGCCTGTGAGCAATTCCTATTTTATTTTCCTACCAAATGAATTTCAAATAATCTGGGAAAATTAGGGGAACTTCATATTCATATAAAGAGACTCCCCAAAAATTTGCACAATTTTTGGAGGTATTTAAGTGCCTAAAATAAATCCCTAAAGCCACTGATTTTAAAAAGAAACAGCAGAAGGACCCGTTTGTGATGAACTTAAAAGTTCCAGGGACTCGTTTGTAAAAACTTCATCTTCCTCCCTGTAGCGACCGACGACGCGCGTGTTGCTCGCGTCGCACCCGCTCCTCCACGAGCTCGCCATGGGGCCCCCCCTCCTCCTCCTTCCCCGGCCAGGAGAGCATCTCCACGAGGACCACCTGCTCCTCCTGCCCTACTCACCACCTGCCCCCTGCTTCCTCCCTCTCTCGTTTCCCCACCATGACCGAAGCACCGCTCGAGCCCGTCGAGCTCACCGCCGTCGTCTGAAGCGTCCACGAGCGAATCGAAGCAGAGCCGCAGCTCCGCCGCGTCCACCTCCCCTCCTACGCCAGAGGAATTGACGCGGGACGCCGAGAATCGCCGCCGCCGTCGAATTCATCTCCGTCCCCGACGCCGCTCCGCCGATCCCGCGCCGCCGTGCTAGACCACCTCCGCCCACGCCGTCTGCACCATTGCGTTCGTGGTGAGCCCTTGGCCCGTGCTGGCCCTTCCCCTTTCCTCCTAGCGCCTCTAGCCGCCGTGCTGTTCGCCGGAATCCACGCCGTAGTCGCCGCAGTTCGTCGCCGTTGCGTCGCACGCCCGGCCGTGGAACCAGCTTAGCCGGGCTGCGGACCGATCCTCTCTGGCCCATAGCCGGCCCCAGAGCCGGCCCAGACCGGGCTGTGTGCCGGGGCTCTCTGTTACGAGGCCGGCCTCACAACCGGCCCAACCGGGCCACAGGCCGGCTGCTCTGTTTCTTTTTTTTTAGCTGCTTCTTTTTCCATTTTCTCCCTTCTAGCACATGATTCCCGCTACTCCCCCGCGCACTTAGGGACATCGACCTCCGATGTTGTCGTGTTCCACCCCCTCTCTCTCGAATGCGAGTAATCGATTTCTTCGTTGATTAAAAAAATAACTTAATTAAAATAATAAGTTTAAAAGAGGAAATTAAAAATATAATAACTTTTTATCTGGACCTCAGAAAATTGTGTTCGTTATACCCAAATGCTCAGAAAAACATGAGTGATCCAGAATCATCATCATCATGCATAATTTATCACAATTACATAAATGTACTCCTAATAGTATTTAAAATCACTAAGTTTAAATATGGGTTTATTCCAAATAATGCAAGAAATATAATGGGAACCCCATTTAACCTGCTGGTCATGTTAAATGCTTCTAGGTGCATTAAAATGTCATATCATCATTTTTGTATGCATTGCACAATTGCCATGTGTTGATTGTTGTTTTTGCTTTCCGTGTTGTTTGCTCTCCGGTAGATCACGGGTTCGGAGTTGAGCATCATTACTCCGACGAGCAGTTTGACTCCTCCGCTCAACAAGGCAAGCGTAATCCCCCCTCTGAGCATATCTTATCCTATTTTCCGCAAATATTTTCTCCACTATAATATTGCATGCGGTTCCAAATGTCAATTTGCTTGGATTAGAGTATCCTATAGTTGCATTAAGATTCCGATGCCAATTACCTGTCCCCCCCCCCCTATTATCCATAGGATTGTACTGTTGGCCTGAAATACTTAACTATGCAATGTTGATGCTTAGCCATGCTTAGTTAAATGCTTAGCCGTCCGATGGATACTTCATGTTGGAAACAGGTTGTTGAAGTGTTCAGATGATGGTGGAGAATTTGTGGTGACAGGTAATAAAATGCTTAAGGTGGGGATGAGAGGCCACTTGGTATGGTGGTGTTTTGTCTCACTCTCGCCGCCTAGGTGCGAGTTCTTTACCTCTTGAACCAAGACTGAGCGCGCTTCCTTTCGGTGGGCTATATGGAACCCCCGTCGACCAACTAACTTGAGCGGGACTAGCCAGGGTCCTCTAGTTCGGGCTTCCATTTGCGCGTGCGTTGAGATGGTGGTATGAACTGGGATGAGGATGGTGGTGTTAGGAAAATGAGTGGCCGTGGGGCGGGTGTCGTGATCATGGCAGTCCTACCGCCACTGATGATCCTGGGTTAGTCCTTAACAAGGTAAAGGTTGTAACCGTTCCCACTCTGCCGGCTTTCCCCGGAAGAGAGCTAAGCGTAGGCAATGAGCCGGGCGGTACCGAAGGTAAACACAGTGCACCCCTGCAGGGTTAAATCTTTTCGAAAAGCCGTGTCCACGGTTAAGGACAACTTGGGAAAGGACGATAAGATCATAGAATAACTTTAACGGAATGATTAAAAACTGGGTACTAGAGGTACCACTCAAGAATGCAAGGTTGACTTCCTCGAGGGTGATTCGGGAGGTACATTTAATGAACAGGTACAGTGGTTGATGATGGTAGATGTTGAGAAAAGTGATCAAGAAAAGAATTACTTCTTACCCCCTTTTTAAAATACTCTGAATAGTCGATGCCATTGAGTTATGTTTTCATAAATAAAATCAGTTTTATGCAAAACAGACATAAAACTTTGAAAGCCTCATCGAGCTAAAGTTCTATATTTAATCTTGCGAGTTCGTCGAACTCAACGTCGTTTGTTTTGTTTCAGAGGAGGACTTCACCGACCTCGAAGGTGGGTTCTTTGTGGACGTCGACGAGTAGTCTGAGATTTCCAGGTGGCAGCTTGGGACATCCCGGAACAGCTGGCGCTGGATGTTTATTTGTAGGCCTCTTAGGCCATAATTTGGTTCTTGTTGTTTAGAACAACCTAATTTGCTTCCGCTTGATGTAATGTTGGGTCTGTGACCTCTGGTTGTCATTTGCTATCTTTCTCTATTATAAGAGTTGAACTATATGCTTTGTGTCGTAGAGTCTGTGATGTGCCAGTTGTTCCACAAGTCTTGATCTCTCTATTATGCTTTGATAGTTGAGCCTATGTTAAGGCATCAATCGGGGTGTTGCGTTGCCGGTGATCAATTCCGAGCAACGCCTGCCAAAGGTTTTGGCCGGGGATTGGTAAACCCGTAACCTCCGTTGTATCGCTTAACCGGTGACACTCAGCATCACTGTATAGCAGTCAGGTCGGGGCGCCACAGTGTAGCTTCAAGATATATGACTTTGTCATATATAGGTATCTATCTTTTGGTTTATATGTATCACAGTATCAACAATGATATGTGTCTATTTAGCTTTTGGTTGTATATGTATCTACCTTTTTTCACTTCAAAACGCCAAGTACAATGTAAACGCGAACCGTACATAAAGACTAGAGTTGCTTAACTTAAGATATATGGACGAAGTCATATGTATCTATATTTTGGCTATACTGATCACATTGATATGCATCTATGTTTTGCTTGTACATAGTTTTTTTTGTTAGAATTATCGTGCACAATTTTGACGTGCACACACCGTCACACGACGATGACCGAGTCGCATAGCTTACATTTCCATCGCTGGGTTGAACAAATTATCCCTGATTTGTTATAGGCATCATGGGCGGAGCGTAGTGGAGGCGAAACTGGGCCATGACCCCCCCCCCCCCCCCCCCCCCCCCCAAAGTGCAGATCTTCTTTTACTAGGTTCAACCCATCATCAAATCCCTGCCCGATCGGAGGAACGTCCTAGACCAGTCTACTGTAAGCGTCCACCCCTGCAGGCCCAGCCTATAGCTGCCTGCATCGCTGCCCGCCCAGTGCCCTCCTGTAGCCTGCAGCGTCTTGTCCCTGTCCAGTTTAGAGTTTAGGTTTGTCCTTTTTCTGATTAAAGTTTGGATGTAACTGATACACTTGTCCATTACCAGTTTTATTTATATATATACATATATATGTTGTTTCTACTAAACTGGCCCTAAATTTTTTTTTTTGCCCCCTCTTGTGTTTTGTTCACGCTCCGCCACTGATAGGCATACCTTCCCAGTCACAGAAAAATAGATTTCCATTGTCCTGTTGTGGAACATATCATAGGCAATAACCAATTTTAGAATTGATGATCCATGGGTTGAAGATAACCCTCGAAGAGTATGAACAAATCAAATAACTTTGGTCCATGATCTATAAGACATCAGCCACCATCGTAAATCCATGATTCTACGGACATGCATGAACTCCATTTAAAGACTTAACACCATTCTCAGTACAAATTTAATCTTGGAAGAGTGGCGCAATTGCCCAAATCTTGAGTGTTTATGTTTAGCAATGCTGATCGTATAATAAATTATACAGAATGTTTGTCAAATAAACTGTCAGAAATCCAGCTGATGAGGAACTACAACCGCCGCACATCAATATGGCGATTACAGAGCTAAGACCTAGCTAACTCACGGGCTCGGGTGCAAACTAAATAACATCCTACTGATCGATCACTCGATCAGAAGTTAACGATGGATCGGTAGGCGTGGCCAGGTTGCCAGCCGGCGGGGATGACGTTGCTGGCGACGAGCTTCCTGCCGGAGCTGGAGGTGATGCGGATCGAGATGGGCGCCTGCAGGGTGGAGCCCGAGTTGTACTTCCACACTGCGCCCCAAGACTGCTGCATCGGCGCCCAACTGCCGCCGCACTGCTGGAGCTCGACCGCCGACAGGTCGCCGTCGCCGGACTCGTCCTCCACGAGAACCGCGAGGTAGTTCGGGTTGGAGCCAGCGTCCACCTCTGGCGATGTCCATCCCGCGCCAGTTGCACGGCACCCTGCATGCGCGCCAGGAAATTAAACAGATCAAGGCGGTTATTAGCGGATCGATCGATCGATGGACCAAGGGAAGATGAGTCACTTATCGACGTACCGGTTGTACTGGACTTTGAGGACGCCGGCGTTTCGGAGGTTGTCGGCCTGGCCGGGCTTGGCCATAGCGCCGAAGGCCCTACCGCTGAGGTCGAAGTGGGCGGTCTCGGCCAGGCACGGCCCGCCGGGGCACTGGTCGGTGACGACCACCTTCACCGGTCTGCCGGAGCAAGCGGCATTGCCTGTGCATTTCACCTGATAGCAAGCGCCGCAGCCCTTGCCGTTCTTGAAGATGGAGGGGCCGCCTGCCGTGATCATAGCGGAGAACGGCCGCTGCTCGACGTCGCTCTGGTAGCCGCACGCACCACCTGCATGCAACACGCATCCATCACTGATGATCAACTACGATATACGTCATGCATCATCATGGATGCAGTACACGTACCGTCGGTGCCGGCGCCGTTGCGGGGGCCGTACCACGTCGCGCCGCCGTTGGTCCAGCCGGAGACGCTGCCGGGATGGAGGAGCAGGAGGCAGCTGACGGCCAGAGCCGCGACGGCGACGAAGGTAGAAGAGGTCATGCTCGCAGTTAACGACGCGCGACGATTGCACTTCGCGTAGGTACAAGAATAACAGAATGAATCGGAGACAGATCAAGTGATGTATGTGTGCTAGCACAGTAGTCGACGTCTATTTGTAGGGATGCTATGCAGAGAGATCACCCGCGGATTAAATTCCGTTTCATTTGCGGATTCGTTGGGATTTTACTTTGATGGCCGTTGATCCACAGGAAAGTTTATCATTTTTGAAGGTTGAATCCCAGGACTTTTAAGATGGCTGATTTGCAGGAATTAAAATATTCCTTATATAGGTCGGAGCTTCCGGCCGGGAAAGACGTTTTTTAACTGTCCAACTTTTTGTGTCGGCAATAATGTGTGAGGTAACATAAACACTTTTGAAGCTTCCATAATAATTGGCTGTCACGTAAGTAGTACGCTTCGAACACACAAATGTATGTGATTTACTATTAGATTTGTGAAGAATCATATTCATATTTAATATTTTGCAAACAAACAAACAACATATTCTAACAAATGCAAAATCGGCGGGCACAATTATGACAAAAGATATTGCTCCATCCATTCGACAGTGACACATCTTTGACCATTAGATTTGTACTCATATGTAAAACTTGAGAGAAATATATTATGATTTTTTCATGTCAACTCTAGTGATACTATGACAAATGTAAATTGGTTTTATATATCAATAGTCAAAGTTATGAAATTTTGGCTGCACACTTTACAAGTCGTCATTTAGGGCGTGTTTGGAAGTGGTCCGCTCCGTGAAAATCCTCCGATCTGGCTCCGTTCGAGCGATTTCTGCGTCTCCTGTGGAGCAGAAAACGTTCGGCGCAGCTCCACCGAATTTATGGGCCCAAAGCCCATCTTCTGTACGATGGCCTGTTAAGAAATAGGACTTGCAACCTGTGCAGTCTGAATTTGCTGCTCCGTGGATCCCCAGAAGTGATGCTCGCAAATTGTACAGCCGATTCGCCCCGATCCGCGGATCTCGCTCCGTGGAGTTCATGTGTTCGCCGCTGCTCCGGCGTGGAGCACCGAGAAGCTGGAGCGCGGAGGGCATCCGAACACGCCCTTAGTTTGAACGGGTCGTATATCTTTGCGATGGTCCACCGAAAATAAAACTAGTGAAGTATGCAGTTAATATGAATTGGCAAAATTATATACAAGAGTATGTGGTTATAGCCTCCAACACGTGTATTTTGCTGAGTTTTGTTGAGGATGTCCATGGATTACGCTGAGGAAAGTAATCACTGCATCTTGTTAAGAACGTATCCAGCTTATTTGTTTGTTGAGTTCGAGGACGGATGCCTCGTTTGTTGATACCAAGCAACACAAATCTACAATAATTTGTTTCATCAAAGAAAGGACTAGCATGGATTGGTTGGAGATCTACGCTAAAGAATGGAACTAAATGGTGATCTGTGTCTTTCTTTTATCTGTGCAGAGTTTCTTATTGAATTAGCTATGGCTTGTTGTTGCATTGCATTATTTCATTAAGATAGAATTAAAAATCTCGAGTCACGAGTAGTGGTAAACAAAAACGGTTTGGAGGGAACTGGCTAAAACCGGAGAGAGAAGTTAATTCATTTTTCTTCTTTGCATCTGAAAAAGTTTAGAGCTAACATAACATAACACGGATCCCAGGTTTGTAGTCAAGGCTTTTTGGTAGAGGACTATCAAACTCACCACCGCTGAATATTAAGTTTAGAAGTTCTTTGACATAGACTTGATAAAAAGCTTGTAATAAGGCAATACAAATTTAAAATCTTGTAACAAACCGTTGCGATGTACTCAATGTGCACGAAGCCACGAAGGCAAACATCGAAAATTCGAGTGATGTCAATTTGAGCGGCGCACGGCGTACCGACCGACGTGGCGGTTCTCCTCCCCGTGTTCATTTCCCACCAAACAAAAACGAGTTTGTAGCCAAGCGCTCAGCTGCCTCCGCCCCGCGGCGACCCCGCCTCCACGTGACCTCTGCCACCGCCCGCCGGAGAGGGATAGCAGCGCCCGCCCGCCCGCCCGCCTCCGCCTCGCGATATCCGATGGCGGCGCACGCCTCCCGCGCTTCGGCATCCGTAAGCAGACCCTATTGCTCAGTAGTTTCCCTTCCATTTTACTCTGTTTTCCACCCAGTATAGAAGCACCGTTCCTCTTGACCTCGTTCCTTGGCTTAGATTGGTCTAGCGCATGTGGATCTCGGCATGCGATTGGTGTTTGCTGGGTACCCTTTTCCGGATCACCCAAACTGGTATATCAATTGTGATGGGAAACATCAAACTAGGGGAGAAACTGAAGTAGCACCAGGTTGGAATGACATTAGAATTTAGAAAGATCAAATTAGGAGGATTTTGGTGGTGAGAAATCTAGGCACGCGCCCTATTCTGATGCAAATGCAAAAGAAGCTACAGACTCTGACGACTTGTTGTTTTGGCCTTTTGGGGAGGTGGAGATTCATACCTCAGGTTCCCTTTCCTAGTTTCATACACACACATGCACCAAAAAAAATATTATGGTCTGAACCTGTCAAGATGCTGCTCAAGTCCTGCAAAACCTTTTTTTATTTGGTATGTGCCAAACGTATGAAAGTGAAACATTATGTTTGGTGTTGTGAGATATAGTATCATTCTTTCGATGCAGTACTGAATATTCAAATACAACTTTCGCTCATGTTGGTATCATGATTTATGTTCGTATCTCAGGTTCCTTTTCCTAGTTTCATACACACACATGCACCAAAAAAATTATGGTCTGAACCTGTCAAGATGCTGCTCAAGACTTGCAAAACCCTTTTTTTTTGTACGTGCCAAATGCGTGAGAAAGCGAAGCATTATGTTCAGTGTTCTATAGTATCATTCTTGTGATGCAGTATTGAATAAACAGACTTCAGATAAAAAATTCGCTCATGATGGTATCATAATTTAAGTTTTTTGAAACGATTTTCTGGTTATAGTATTTTTTGGTCATATCAATGTGATAACTTGGCTGTATTTAAATATACACCTTTTCCCAGTGTTCAATCCCGATTCTAATTATATATACAACTTGCATGTGTGATGCAATTCAGATAATTGCAGGTTTCGGAAGTGCTCTGCGAGGAGTACCCAAAGGCAAGTTGGTTCAGAGAATTTCCTTTTGTGGGGCAATTAGGCTAATCCCGTTTTTTGCACTAACTAATTGAAATTAATCACGTCTCAGGATTTTGTCCTCATTTCAGCAATGTCCAGGGATCAGTATATGGTGGATTTATTCATCGGAAGAAAAATCCTTTTTCGTTGAGATGCTCTTTCCGCTCCATTCAAGCAAGAAATAACCACTCATCTGCCGTCACACCTAAAGATTATTGTGAAACTTACATCCAATTTTTAAGAGACAAATGGATAGTTCCTGATTCAGATCCTCCAAACTCTAAGGATGTGGACCTACTGTACAGGTTTATAGATAAGAGGTGAAAATCTGCGTTGGACTTCTTTGTCAAGTTCTTGAGCTGCATTTGAAGTGAAATGAGCTTAATTATCTGTTACTTGTCTCAGCAATAAGCTCATGGTATTAACTGGAGCAGGAATGAGCACCGAGTCAGGAATTCCTGATTATAGGAGGTACATACATGGTTATATTTCTAAATCTCTCCTGGAACCGTATCAGCTGCCTTACCAGTCTTGTTTTGTGGCAGTCCTAACGGAGCATACAGTTCTGGTTTTAAACCACTTACTCATCAGGTGTGTTAGTCTCTACTCCCTTGCTATTTAATTTTCAGTGATTAATGTAGGTGGATATAGAATTTTCTCCTTCATATATGAAGTTTTTTGATAGGAATATCCCAAGACAAATTATTTGAATTGTCTAGTCTGGTCTTTTGGTCTTTACTTTGAGTCCTAAAGTTACAATGTTGCTTCTTTTACATTTCTTGGCAACTTACACATGCATTTTTTTACGGGGAAACTTAGACATGCATTATCCATGTGAAATCTCATGAATAAGGCCACCTGGCATCGGTTGCTTCTTCCTTCACCATCAAGGAACTTACAAAATAGTCTCAGGTGCTTCCGCAATCTTGACTAAAAAAATGCCCGGTCTGAAAATCAACTCTCCTGTAGAAACCATGGCTCAAATGCTTCTACCATTAAGAATTACTATTGGATCTATCTAGGTATCGTCTTTTAACTCTTTTTCTCTAGAAACCAGTAGTAGCACTGCCATTCAGTTAAGGGCACAATAGAGTATTAATTACAGCCGGGCTTTATTTTTTAGGAACAAGTCACAAAAGCCCCAGGTTCCACACACAAACTACTCCCAAAAGGTCACACTACTCATACTGCAAAAGATATGTATCCAAAGGGGGATCGACGCAGCTTCGCGTTAGTTAGCATTTTTGCATTGAAGATGTGGAAGCTCCTCTCTTTCCAAGTGTTCGACATGACATATATTAGATGTCCACTACGGGCTTGCCATGACCATGGAGCACCAGCAAGGAGAAAGGTTACCAAGCAATTGGACCGTGTAGTCACTGGAGGACCTCCACTTCTAGCGAATGGAGTCCGATCGATTATGGTCTAGGCTCTCGTCCTGAAGCAGAGTCTAGAGGTCAATGAACTCCCAGAGCTGCAAGTTTAAACCAGACACAATAGTAATATATCTTTCTAACAGCTCTAACTGCACGATCCTGTTTCACGCTTTCTTTTATATTTCTTCTTAGTTACCGTGGTTTTTGCCTCTCTGGTGGCCACGTTTGCCAATTTACAGTAGGAAATATGCTAGTGCTTCTTAATACTCTTTCCATTTTTCAGCATCAACTTACCAATGGTTATGTCATCCTTCCCCGCTTTCCATTTGAACAACGTAGGAGTTTGTTCGCTCCATTCGAGCCCGACGGCGCTACTGGGCTAGGAGCTATGCTGGATGGAGAAGGTTTACTAGAGCACAACCAAATACAGCTCATTACGCCCTTGCTTCACTAGAAAGAGTCGGCCGTGTTCACTCGATGGTTACTCAGAATGTGGATAGGTAGTGAGCTGGGTCTGTGTTCTTGTTAATTAAGAATGACTATGCAGCTCATTTTTCACCATCACATTGTGTATGAGTATTTTAGGTTGCATCATCGTGCTGGTAGTAAGCCAATTGAGTTGCATGGAAGTGTATATGAGGTAATTTGCTTAGAATGTGGTACATCCATCAGCCGAGAGTCATTCCAAGAACAAGTGAAGGACCTCAACCCAAAGGTGTGTCCATTTGGTACTGGTTATATATTTTTCCTTAAAACTGTGGTTCATTATATAGGTGGTATCTGTGTAAGGTTTAATAAGAGAAAATTATATAAAATGTGTCATTTCTGTTGCTTGTGAAGTTGTTGACCTGTTTTAATCATAAAATGTAATGTTTATGACACAAATCCACTTGAATTATTTTACCATGGTTCTTACTGATTATTAAGATGTTAATATTGTTAAAGTTAGTTCGACCGCTTATCCATTCATGTCTGTACAGTGCTGTTGCCTCTTGAACAGCGGTGTGTGTGTATTCCCAGTCTTGACTATATTTGATTTTCATTCCTTTGTTTTGTCCTCTGTTGCTCAGCTGTTAAGTCTTGTAAATACTTTATTATATATAAAATTATAGCAGAGCTTCTGCTTTTCCAGCTTTTTTTCTGTGCTTTCTAGCTGCCAAATGTGGATTATGATTTCAGTAATTCTAAGAACTGGGCGATACATTGTGTGTTGCAGTGGGCTCTGGCTATTGACAGTTTGGAAGAGGGACAACCTGGCTCAAGCAAAAGTTTTGGAATGCAGCAGCGTCCTGATGGTGATATTGAGATTGATGAGAAGTTTTGGGAGCAAGATTTTGACATTCCTAGTTGCACTCGATGTAATGGAGTGCTAAAACCTGATGTGAGAATCTTTATTCTGTGCCTTTTCGTGAGTACTTATAGTTAATTTTAAAAAATGTGACTTAAAACTATGGATTTGTTGTCCATTCTCTTTAGCAATTTGTATAACTTAAAAGTAACGGGCAAGTGCTATATCAATATGTCATTCCACCATCCGACTTTCTTTCCCAAGTCTGTATAAATTTAAGAAGGCATTTTTTTTAATATTCTAAGAAGTCTCTATACACACTTTTTGAATGTCTTATTCTATTGTTTGAAGGTTGTGATGTTTGGTGATAATGTTCCTCAAGAGAGAGCGGATAACGCTAAGGAGGCTGCAAGAAACTGTGATGCTCTTCTCGTGGTTAGTTCAGCTGTAATGACAATGTCTGCTTTTAGGCTGGCAAGGTATTACTGAAAATATTGTTTTATGAGTTCCTTAATGTTGTTGATAGCTAGTTATCTTGTTTGCTTATATTTCTTGATTTTGGATTAAATCTTTCAAACTGGATTAAGTTCGTCTTTTTATTGATTGTCACAACATCAAATTGATCATAAACCCCAATCCCAGGCTTGCACATGAAGCAAAGGCTCCAATAGCCGCGATCAACATTGGGGACACGAGGGCTGATAGCATTCTATCTTTGAAAATCAATGCGAGATGCGGGGAGGTTCGTATCTCGTTCTCTTACCTTTCTGTGCTGCAGCAGATGGCTTACTTTAGTTTTTCTTTGGTGTGTTGCATTGCAATCATCTTCTTCAGATACTGCCCAGAATACTTCAGATGGGAAGTCTAGCTGTACCAAACGTAAGTTGAATATTTGCTATCCGGTCATCGTCGTCTTTGTTAACTGCAGTCTCCACTCTCCACAAGAACTAGTGTCTTTGCTTTGGTGTACGAGGGCTTCAACGAGCAAGCTGTGTCTTATGTTTTGTTTGTTTGCTTGTTTACGTTGTTGTCTTGTAAGCTGATTCTTCAGCATCTTGTATCCCTTGCTGTTGGGGGCTTTATTAGTTTAAAGCCGGGCACTTGGTGCCTTCTATCTGAAAGGATAATGCTTCGAGAAATTGGTCATGAGCGAAGAAGATAGGTGAGACACACAGCTTGATAGGTAAGTAGCTGGAGATCACATTCTGTAAACAGGTTCGGACTTCACGCCATCCGGTTGTTGTAGCTGCAGGCAATTGCGTAGCAATAGTGTGCAATTGTGCATGTCACTTAAGCGACAAAAAAAAAGTGCAAAACCTTTTCAGTGATGATTCCTTAATATGTATCTAGGAAAGTGATCGACCTTTCATGATGCGCCATATTTCGAAAATGGCATGCCTGTTGCACTCTGGCCGTGTAAAAAAAAATCCCAGAAGTTTGCTTGTAGTTTCGGTTCTTTACAGATGGAAAACTGAAACGTTTAGGTTGAAAGTCAGTTTAGATTGCGCTGTAAACCGGTGTCTTTTTTTTGCTTTCTTTTGTAATAATGGCACTACGTTGCCTTAAAACTTTGTTTTGTTATCCTTTGATAATGGAGTCAGTTTCCCGTGGAGGAGTATGAAAAAACATAGATTTTGAAAAAGAAAGAAAAAAATTAGAAGTGGAAGGCATCTATAACCAACAAACTACAAACTAGGTACAATTGTCCTCAAACCCATAATCTGCTCCACTTTTAGTCCTCAAACTAGCTATAAAGTGACTCACATACGTGGAAAGTGTTTTTGGCTCTCGAGCTCCAGTGCTCCCTCCGTTTAAAATCATATTTGTGAGTTTCAAAAAATTCTAAAAAACGGATGTAGCCTTCGCACAAACGTGCAAAATATCAATTTGAAATACTTTATATTATGGGATTGTTTATTTTGTGTAGTTCGGAATACAAATTATTTGAAGTTGATATTTTACACGTGAGAGGGATATACTATTGGTGATTTTTAAGAATTTTTTAAACACATTAATATGGTTTTCAATTTTTTTAAATTGGTGGGAGCACTGGAGTTTGGGAGCCAAAAATCTCCACTCTCCACATATGGTCCTTTGTACGCCCCCTCTCATACTGAGCTGACGTGGGGTTCGATTTCTGTTCACCATGACGTTTTTGGGCGGATGACGGTTACCCTATTGCTCTTTTGTATTACTTCATGTTTCTCATATTATTTTTCATTCCCCTATATACACCCTCGCACGTCCAAACCCACAATCTCGGCTCAATCCCAATCCCTAATCAATAATCCCGCCGTAGCCACAAGTCCTCCCACATCGTCGTTGCTCGTCCTCTCTTTCGCCACATCATTCTCCCCGTCGATGCTCGTCTTTCCTGACGACATTGCTCTTCCCTGTAAATGACCTCCCTCGATGCTGAATGGGCAGCAAGCACCGTCTGACGTTACCTTCTCTAGCTGCTAGTCGCGTGTTTCACCGCCCCGATCACCAAAGCCCCCCCATCAATCTTCTCTCCTCCCCCTCCTCATTTTTGTCGATCTAACATAACTGGTTGAGAACAAATTCGATTGTTGTGATTAAATAAGTTGCAATGGAAAAAAGCAAAAACTATCACACGATCGGAAGTGTTCCCGTCTCGACACCACGACAGGTGGAAAATTGTACGCCATATCAGCTCGATGCGAGGGGGAGGGGACATATAAAGGCAACTCCAACGCCCCCATTTTGTGTCTGGATCTGTCAATTTATCATCCATTTTTTTCCATGTGGGGGTGCGGGGCGCCGGACACTTGTCCATCCGATGCACCCAACAACGCCCCCTATTTGGAGCAGCCATGTATTTTTGGCCCATTTTTTCAAACAAAAATAGATTTAGGCTAACTTAAGCATAAATATAAACATAGACATACACATAAATATAAACTCAAACTTAACATAAATTTAAGAGCCACACATTACTAACATTACATAGAAACTTATATAAACTAACTAGCGTTTTTAAACCCTAATATTCATCGGTCGATGACGATCACCGGGGCAGTGGCAGCTAACAGTGAAGATGGCGGCGGTGGTGCCACCTCCATTGCGAACACTTGGAGTGCCGCCTCCAAGCTGGGCCACCCACAGGAGCGCGCCGCCCACCTCGCCCGGCTGTCGCATGTACATCTTGTCGGAGTTCTGCGCGGCGTCGGATGACTCGAAATCCATGAGGGAAGGCTTAGTTCGGACCACTCCTTCGACGGCTCAACGACGAAGAATGAGTTGGGCCAGTACTCGTGCTCCTTGTAAGGGCCTGGTCCGTTGGCAACATGGCCACACGCCAGGCACAGATGGTGGTGAGGCGTGCGTCGTCTGTGGGCGACCGCGGTGCCGAGACTCTAATGAAGTTCATACACCAACCGTGCGGGAGGCGACGCCTCTGGCAACGCCAACAACCAAGGAAAACATTTGTCAGGTGTGGTAGCAGGCAAGACAGACGGAGGTGGAGCTGCGCGGAGCGGGACGAGCTCGCCTCGCGGTCGTTCCTCTAGTCGAAGGAGCATCGTGCAGATCTGCAGCGGTGGTGATGGATATCAGTAGATGCAGGCGGGCCTGATCTATTTGGTGGACGAAAATGGCGAGATAGCGGGCATGAGATGAGGTGGCACGATGCGACAAAAGTTGAATGAGAGACAAAAGGTGCGGGGCTGGAGGCTAGGTTTTCACTGTGTTTCATTCCTCTGGAAAACATCACATACGCTAAACTGGAGCAAACCCATCTCATTACCTGTGCCCCATAGATATAGCGGTGGACTCGTCATCAACCAAACGAGGACGTAGGGATGTGAGCCACAGTTAACCAGACCAATGAGATCGAGTGATCCAAATTCACTACGGGACAAGAGTTAACACATCGAAAGGATAAGCGGGAGTGGTTAAGCGAGGATAGCCGGAGGAGGCGGGTAGTCCCGCAACATTTAAAGGAGTAATTTGTAAACTACAATGGAGCATCTTCTAAGTTTGAGGACTAAAAATTTGACAAATTTTATAGAAAAGAGTAGAAATATATATATGACATCAAATTGATATATTTTGAAACTTCATTTCAAAATGAATCTAGTGATACTAAATTAGTGTCATAAATGTTGGTACATTTCCCTATAAAATTGTCAAAACTTTAATAAACTCGACGTACCTTAAATTGTAGAAGTACATTTATTAACGGACGGAGGGAGTACAAGACATCTGATACAATTAAACCATGATGGAACAATTACGTACAGTTGATAACCCCCAAGAGCAGGGGATCACTGTAGCACCTCTCAATGTGGAAGTAAGGTATCGATCCGCAGGAGCAAGAAGGAAAAGTTATCTATTCCCTACAACTAAAGTGTCACAAGTTTTAGTTGATTATGCACTAAACAAGTTTAAAGAACAAGGTGGTTGATTTAATGGATGGAAGTTTAATGTAACAAAACAAGAATGTAAAAGTGTCCCAATCCTCTTCAATGCAAGAGGACAAGACAAAGGTTTTCTCTTATAGGAACAATGGACATGGGTTCATGGGTTCACTTAATCTCTCTCTCTCATCTACGGTGATTATCATGTTATAGATAAAGTACACACAATTGTCATGTTTTAATGGTAGCTTTTATGACGGCTATATGTCCTAAAACACATAGTTGAAAGAAGTACTCATTTGTGTTGCTAGGTCACCCTCGTAAGGCTAGCGTGGTTGCTCTCACTCCCACATCATACTCTTCCTTTTTACCCCCAGATAAAGGATGTTGGGCTGTATTTCACATGTCACTCAATACATATGCCGTGTCACATCGGCCATCCCGTACCTACATACATCATACTTCATAATGGACAATATTCTAAACACTAGTGCAATGATTCATAATTCGTGTGCATGACCACATCTCTCTCATCTATCCACACTTGGTGGTGTCAATCACCTCATGACAAGGATAAACAAGGCATTATGCATAAATCAAACCATCACATGCATCATAGAATATCTCCAAAGTATGACAAATCATAAAAGCTCCAACACAACGGTAAATGTATAACAAATCATCTCATACCACAATATCCACCATAAGAATTACATAGATAGATCCATACTTATGCAAGGCACATCATATGGACTCCAACAATGATCATACATAGAGAGATTAGATCAAGTTACCACCACAAACCCAAGGTCCAGGGGGTGGACTACTCCCCCTTCATCATGGAGACGGTGGAGAAGTCGTTGGAGAAGATGGAGACCACCCCGGCAGCGCCCCGCCGGAGTTTTCCCCCTCCAATCTGCAGCTCCAGGTCTCTGTTTCGTGGTTTCTGTGTTTCGGCGGCGCTCCTTCCAGAGAACGTCGGGGGGCTATTTTTATAGACGTTTTTAGGTCAAGACGAAGCCACGGAGACGAAAACGGACGGCATCGGAGCCACGAGGAATAAAAGAGGTGGTCCCACACGGCCTATGTACCTGGCCGCGTGGGACCATCCAATTTCTTCCTCGGACTTCCTTTTTCGCGGATTCTTGGCTGGTACGTCTTCTTATTTCCAAATATTGGGCCCCGTAAAATATTAGGTCATTTGGACGTCGTTTGGTCCCTGAAAGTCAAAAACATGGAAAAAGGGGTTTTCTGCCTGTGCAGGGTTAATTCCATAAAAATAGGAAACATACCAAATATTCCCAAAATCATTATAAAACAGTGATATAACCCTTATATGATGCAAATATGACTGGAATATAAGTAAAATAATGCAAAGTTCATGTATGCATTTTACATGCATCAACATCCCCAAGCTTAACCTATACTCGTCCTCGAGTATGAAGGTGATAAAACTAACATGGACTTTGCAATTTAATACTATCAATGGATATCAAAGATGATTACTATTGCTACATAGAGTCAAATGGTTCATTCTTAAAAGGAGTAGCAATATGCAAGATAGTTTATGAAGTGATATCAAGTATTCAATGCAAGGATGTTCAATGATAATTCACAAAGTGTAACATAAGAGAAGAAGTACTATGGACCACATGTATGCATAATAATAAGAACATCCTACAATGGTCATAGAGTATTGATGAAAATCTGAATATAAAAGGTGGACACTTTGGAAAGATATATATATGAGTAGAGGTAAAGCATGAATAAATTTCATCTAACTTCTGAACTTCTCTACTTAAGTCAATGATTGTAATATGGTAATCCTTGGTGTCAAGCTCTCATTCCCCTATCATAGCATCTTGAATGATTAAGTTTAAAGTGAAAGCAATACGAGTAGTGTGCTTGACAAAGTACAGGTTGAAAGTCTCATGCCCCTTGAATACAAGTACCTACTCCATGTGTTACTCAACTTGGAAAACAAAGCAAGTTCAAGTTAAATATCATTGTAAGTAATAATAGTATCATTAAGAGCGTCAACTGGGGTACCTCTTGTCCCAGGATATGGAACAAGCCCATATCAAAATGACAAGACAAACAAACATAATGAACAATCTCAACACCCTTTTTATTTACCATTAGATAGCTTTTTATTGTAAGGTGTATCACAGAAGGTTCACCATAGCATGTAAGTAAATTTCCACCATGAATGATGCATGGCTTAGATTAGCGGCCCAGGCGTCTCTCTAACCATTTATACAAACTCATTTAAACTCACTTCATTTCCTCATTTATTTCACCCATGGTAAGCATCCATAAACAAAAGTACATGATATCAACTAAATGAGATGAAGTGCAATGTTGAAAGCTTGCCATGTGACAGCACATATGAGCTAACTCTCAACCAAAGACATTTGTCAAGTCCACAACATCATAATTTTAATCACAATGGGTCATATTTTATTTATGCAATGAAAGTAAAGTGTGCATCAAGTTCGAGAGAGCTATATAACCAACTTTTCCCACAACAATTAACAACATAAGCATTTTCATTCAGAGGTATAGATAACACAAATATCATGATAAACATACTCGGAATAGCATAAAGCTAATAGGTAGATATGGTGGACTCACTGGAAAAACTTTGGTTGAAGGTGTTGGAAACAAGTTTTTGCTTGTTGGAATTTTTGGGCTAGCAAGAGGGAGAAAGTTGACCATCTAAATGCATGCATGAGTGTCCATAGAACTAACTAATCCATGTTAAAACAAGGTAGAATAACATTTAGCATCAAAACATGAATAAAAGATAGCTCTTGATAAAATATTTGCAAATTATTACTCATTAACAAGCTCATGAATCATGCAATTATATGTATCTTTTAAAATTAACTCCAACATCCCTTTTCCCAATCTTATAATAGCATCCAACATAATTCAACCCAAATTTCCAGTAGCTCTCTCATATATAAATGATAGTGTGGTGGTCTCACAAAATAAAAATCTAACCTAAACAAACAAAAAGACGCTCCAAGTTTATGCGATAAAGTGTTTCGATCGAAAAACAGAAGTTAGACGTGTGCAAACCGAGAGTGTGTAGGTCCAGTGGGGTTGTCTTCACATCCCCAAGCTTATGGTCTTCACCATCCTTGGATAGCTCTTGGTGCATCTCCTCTAATCCCTGTGAAAAAACTTCAAAACACCGTTTCTCCCATTTCTTTTTCTGTGGGGCACATTAGTAGTGATAAACAAATAGATTTCTTGCTGCATATAATCCTTAGACAAAAATTCATATGAATGTCCAGAAATGTATAATGTTGTATGCCTACTCATAAACTCAATTGGATCAAAAAGATTCAAGTTAAAAGTTCTAAGCATGCATCAAACAAAATGGGACAGAATCTGTCCAGAAAAACAGCAGCAGCTAAACGTATTTTTCTACCCTACTTAACTTTGTCGGAAAATTCCGAAAAAATTCATGCATACAGAGGATGAAAAGTTGCCACTACAGTTTAAATATGAGCTCATTCGGAGTTACAGAATAAGAATTAAAAATCATACCGTGCACAGATTCGTGCAGGAATAATATCTCCGAACGCTATAAGCAACTTTTTCATACCAAAATGAGTAAAACTTGGCACTTTATTAAAAATTCCAGAAACTAAACTAAACACTAAGTCTCTTGTTACAGCAAGAGGACACAAAGAAAATCAAAATAAAAACAACCGGGTTGCCTCCCGTAAAGCGCTTTCTTTATAGCCATATAGCTAGGCTTCTTACTTGATGTTATGAAGGTTGAAGCTCATGAGGGAACTTACTTTGATGTGTCCCTCTTCCTTGGAAAGTGTTCATGCATAATACCAGGATCCCATGGTGTTCTCAAACCAATCAAAATAATAGTCAAGTTGAACCCTAGTTGAGAGAAAAACAAAACACAAAAGTAATAACAACGAAGTCTAACTTTCTTTCTATGCATTGGCATTTTGTATATGAATGAATCACCATAAATAGAAGTTTCCCAATGCATATTAACAATATTTACTTGCAGCATATAATTATTAGTAACATAAAGAGGGTTCTTATCACCTCCTCTTTCATAATAGTTGCAAGTAGTAGAAATAAATTCAACCATATAACCACAAGAATCATTCAACTTAGATAATTTAGGCACATAAAGAGGATTATTAAATTTATTATGGAATTCATTAGCATGCTTCCCTCTTTCAAAATAGTTAATAAGATCAATATCAAGTTTACTATCATGATTGCAACAAAGATTTGGAACTAAAGATAGTTGCAAACACATAAGTATTTCTCAACATAAGCAAATTTCTCCTCTATGGTGTAATTAGGAGATTCAAGAACAAAGTAGGACTCTCATGAGTAAGAGTACATCACAAACAGCAAGTATATCATTTTTATCCTCACATAATTTAGTAACAACTAAACATGGAGGTTTATCAATAAGCATAGGACCATCATCTAAAGCATTATCATATAGCATATTTAAGCAATACTCCTCATTATCATCAATAAGTTCACTAGTAGCATTAATAGAAAGTAAAGGAGCATTTTTAGTTTCATCATAATAGCATGGGTTATCATATAGGACCATAGCATTTTCAGTTTCACACTCATCATAACATGGATTCTCATAAATAACAAAAGATTTTTGAGTTTGAGTGTTACTATCATTTGTTGATGGTGAAGTGGGAGATCCAACTCTTCCCCAAGCTTAGGTTGGAACACATCCATTTCAATCTCCTCTTCACATACTTCCTCTTCCAAGCTTATGTTTTCATCATCCTCTTGGGGTTGCACGGGCATCCCCAAGCTTAAGCTTTTGTCATCTTCTTCCTGCAAAATATTAGAGCTTTCTTTGGCAGCTCTCTTCCTTGTGTCAACAACATAGATATTTTCATTAAATTCAAGTATGCAGAGATCAAGGATATTGGCAATAAAAACTTTAAATTGAGAAGCTATAGGGCAGGTTTCATGTTCATCAATGAAGGTGTATAATTCATAGGCTGCCATAAAAATAACAAATTGCTCTACTTCTTCCATCCCTAAGTGAGCATAATTCCATGTATGATAAGTTGCAATAACATGTTCTCTATTGGAAGGGCATTGGAATTCAAAGTGTCTAAAGTATTCAGAGCAACAAGTTTCTTCCTTATGATAATTAAGCAGCACACTAGCAATTTTATTTAGAAGCTCTATGTATTCTCCTAATCTTTTCCCTTCATTTGATTTTCTAAATTCAGCAGCCATCATGGCGTTTTCATAACAGTTTTCCATTTTCTAATTTTTTTGGGTTTTTGATATATAAAACTGAAAGTAAAACTAATGAGAAACTCACAACCAAACAAGTTTAAAGGAACCTCCCCAAGCTTAGATGATTGCAAGATATAAAACAAAAATAAATCTAAAGTCTAGTGCACACAAGAATAGAAACTTAAGCGCTACGCTCCCCGGCAACGGCGCCAGAAAAGTACTTGATAACCCCCAAGAGCAGGGGATCACTGTAGCACCTCTCAATGTGGAAGTAAGGTATCGATCCGCAGGAGCAAGAAGGAAAAGTTATCTATTCCCTACAACTAAAGTGTCACAAGTTTTAGTTGATTATGCACTAAACAAGTTTAAAGAACAAGATGGTTGATTTAATGGATGGAAGTTTAATGTAACAAAACAAGAATGTAAAAGTGTCCCAATCCTCTTCAATGCAAGAGGACAAGACAAAGGTTTTCTCTTATAGGAACAATGGACATGGGTTCATGGGTTCACTTAATCCTCTCTCTCTCATCTACGGTGATTATCATGTTATAGATAAAGTACACACAATTGTCATGTTTTAATGGTAGCTTTTATGACGGCTATATGTCCTAAAACACATAGTTGAAAGAAGTACTCATTTGTGTTGCTAGGTCACCCTCGTAAGGCTAGCGTGGTTGCTCTCACTCCCACATCATACTCTTCCTTTTTACCCCCAGATAAAGGATGTTGGGCTGTATTTCACATGTCACTCAATACATATGCCGTGTCACATCGGCCATCCCGTACCTACATACATCATACTTCATAATGGACAATATTCTAAACACTAGTGCAATGATTCATAATTCGTGTGCATGACCACATCTCTCTCATCTATCCACACTTGGTGGTGTCAATCACCTCATGACAAGGATAAACAAGGCATTATGCATAAATCAAACCATCACATGCATCATAGAATATCTCCAAAGTATGACAAATCATAAAAGCTCCAACACAACGGTAAATGTATAACAAATCATCTCATACCACAATATCCACCATAAGAATTACATAGATAGATCCATACTTATGCAAGGCACATCATATGGACTCCAACAATGATCATACATAGAGAGATTAGATCAAGTTACCACCACAAACCCAAGGTCCAGGGGGTGGACTACTCCCCCTTCATCATGGAGACGGTGGAGAAGTCGTTGGAGAAGATGGAGACCACCCCGGCAGCGCCCCGCCGGAGTTTTCCCCCTCCAATCTGCAGCTCCAGGTCTCTGTTTCGTGGTTTCTGTGTTTCGGCGGCGCTCCTTCCAGAGAACATCGGGGGCTATTTTTATAGACGTTTTTAGGTCAAGACGAAGCCACGGAGACGAAAACGGACGGCATCGGAGCCACGAGGAATAAAAGAGGTGGTCCCACACGGCCTATGTACCTGGCCGCGTGGGACCATCCAATTTCTTCCTCGGACTTCCTTTTTCACGGATTCTTGGCTGGTACGTCTTCTTATTTCCAAATATTGGGACCCGTAAAATATTAGGTCATTTGGACGTCGTTTGGTCCCTGAAAGTCAAAAACATGGAAAAAGGAGTTTTTTGCCTGTGCAGGGTTAATTCCATAAAAGCAAAATAGTGGCATAACAAGGGTGATAGCAACGCACCCACATCTGGCCATTAAATCATCCTATAGGAAATTTTGGACCATCGATTGAGCTAACGCCGTTACCAGGCGAGCAACGGATGCGCCCATCCTTTTTCCTCTCCACCACGCGTGCGGTCTCCTTTTTAGGGGCATCAAAAGTGCAGCGCGGCGCTCGATCTAGGCCACGGCGACGGGAGCAGAGAGAGGGCTGGGGCGGCGGAGGCCCGTGTTGCTCCCGCCTCACCGGCGCGGCGGCGAGTACAGGGAGCTGCGGTGGCACAGGAAGACGGGTGGCTCACACCGCCGTGAGCCGTGAGGCAAGGCGGCAGATCGCCATCAACGGCGACAAGAACCGCACAACTTCTGCCCCGCCTCACCCCGGCGGACCGTGTCCCCGGCCATCTGGGCTGCGGGCTACTGCTGGTTTCTCTTTGTTCTATAACCAGATGTGGGGGACGGTGGTGGCTGCTGCTGGCCTCCATGGCTCGCGGCAACGGCAATTGAAGCCGACGATGGCGGGAGACCCGGAGGAGCGCCGCTCGTCGCAGAAGGTCGGGGGCCGTGCGTCGGAGGATTTTTGGGTCGCGCTGGAGGAGCCGTATCGGCGACCTGTCGGCGTCAGCTCCTCCCCCTGTTCCACCACCGGGTCTCCTCCGTCGGCCGCGCCCGTTCCGCGACCTCGACGCTCCGCAGCAGGCCGTGCCGGACTCCTTCTTCCACTGCGCGCCCGGCAGGCGGCGCTGCTCCCCTACCGGCTACGGAGCCAGCGGCGTGCAGAAATCGGCCCGGCAGGCGGCGCTCCTCGCACTACCGGCTACGGAGCCCGGCGGCGCGCAGAAATCACCAAATCGAGGCGAGAGCTCCGGCTGGGAAGGCCACGCGGTGGAAGGAATCACGTGCCGGCGAGGTCCCGAGCGGGGGCGGCGCTGGGAGGAGCCCGTGGTGGCAGGGGGAGCCACGACGGTGGTGGAGTTGGTGAGCCGCGGTTTAGGGGCGGTGCTTGTGGCCTCCCCCGGCGAGGGGATGCGGGATGACATGGTTTTTTTTTCTCTATTGGAACGTGCACCGTGGTTTTTTGTCGAAAGGAGCGGGCACGACTACTGTATGCCGTCCGACGGCTCGTTTTCTCTTGGACACGGCGACACAGCTCGCAACAACGCAACCACAAGGTTAACAGACACAAACGGCAGCGCGAATCACGGCACCACATCCGACGGTCCTAAGCGCATGTGTAGCTATCACCCTTGTTAGGAAATCCAAAAAATAGGAAACATACCAAATATTCTCAAAATCATTATAAAACAGTGATATAACCCTTATATAATGCAAATATGACTGGAATATAAGTAAAATAATGCAAAGTTTATGTATGCATTTTACATGCATCAACAGTAAAATTAGAATATTGCAAAAGACTACGTTAAACTCAGAATATTGCAAATTATTATTAAATAATCAGGAGGTGTAAAGTTGTTGACCAACGGATTCGGAATCGGGATATCATAGTGGTAAAAGGAACAAATGTCATAGTGTACTATCAGTTCTATGTTCCAAATCAGCAAATCCACTTTCCTAGGCTACCGAGATTAACTATTTATATTAAACACTTTTACTTATTTACGTGATTACGTCTCATATGTGTACAACTTAAATATATATTTACATGCACCTTTGTCAAATAGTTCTAACTGATATTTCTCATTGCATTTAACAACACAAATCACAATTGTGCGGATAAGTTCAATATACATGCAACCGCAACTCCTAGATTTTAACTAACACGCTACTAAAGTAACAATTTTATATTTGATGATATTTCCAAGTTTATGTCTAATATTTTGTTTAGTTGAATTTCTAAATGTAGGAACAACATAAAAGGTAACAAATCACCTTCACATGTGGAAGAGTTTGTGCTCCTTAGGTGTATGATAATGTGTCTGCATATGTTTAGGCCCATTTGTAATCTTTTAATAGCTTGATTAGAGTTTGCAATGTGAGAGCATTACAAAAATATTAATGGAGTTATATAGAGTATGTTTTTAGGTAAGTTATAGTTAATGGAAACAGTAGAAATTATTCGTGGTGTCACTTGGTAATTGGTTGTACGTGTACATATGCAACATAGTAAACTCGACCCTCTTAATTCAGGATCTTAATAGTTGATCTGCCGGAAAAATATTATACGTGCACACTAGGCTCTGTGAATTAGGATATTAATAGGAAAAAGTCCAAATCAAACCTTGAACTTGTAGGCATTAGCTAAATCGAACCCCAAACTTGCAATCCTCGAAATTGGCACACCGAACTTTCGAATCCCGGTCTATTTTAAACCCTGAACCTGTTTGGCAGACCGGGAAAACAGCAATCTCGAAAGGGATAACTGCCCAGTCTCACCGACAATGCAGGCCTACTTGTCATACCCATCTTCTTCCCCACCTCTCTAAAATTCCTCAATCACCCAAACCCAACAACTGCAGGTGCAACCGGTGCGCGGCTTCTCTCTACAGTTCCCCAATCTCCCAGCTCCAAAGACAGCGACCACTGCGAACGCAAGCCGGCTGCCGAGCACGACGTCGGAAGCGACTGCCGCGACGGCAAGGACGCATCCAAAGCCAGCTCTACTAGATCGATTGATTTGGATTCAATCGGCAAGCTAGCATACAAGACAAATACGAGTTGATGACCAGAATCTCGATAGGGCCATAGACGAGCAAATCGATCCAGCTACGTAGTATGTATTAAAGTCTCTCATCGGCTGGTCGTCAGGTCGCCACCGTCAAGATTGGGCTGCCGGAAATAAGCTCGATTTGGTGCTCTCTCTCTCTCCGCTTCGTCTCACTCAGGGAGTTGTTGTTCTAGGCCCAGTGGACAGCGCGTCTCGCCGCCGCTAAAGCTATTGATTGGGGACGAGGAGGAGCCACCTGTTCCGGCGGGCGTTCGCTGCTGTTTAGCCCTGTTCGAGGAGCTGCAGGAGTGCTGGAGCACATGAGGAGCGACAGAGCTCACCACCAAGAGCAGCAATCTAATGCGGTGCAGAGACGCCATGGCTTGGCTCCAGGCAGAGAACGGCTGCCGCGGGCCGAACTCGAGATCGCCATGGCGAGTTGGAGAAGAAGATGGATATGCCACCTATGGATCTGTCGTGTGGGCCCAAGTCAACAACCCAGGTTTGACCTGACACGTCAGCGAAATTCCAAATCAAAAAGCTGTAAGGTTCAAAATAGACCGGCATTCGAAAGTTCGGTGTGCCGATTTTGGGGATTGTAAGTTTGGGGTTCGATTTAGCTAAGACCTACAACTTCAAGGTTCAATTTGGACTTTTTCCATATTAATATGTTCAAGAGCAAAAATGACATAAAGTAACACGCCAGAGCAACCTTTGCATCACCGCCAACACTCACGAAATCTATAAAGTTGTGTGGAACACATACATATATTCTTGCTTCTCACCTCTAGTACCACGGTTGCAAACTGACAAACAAATCGGCTCATCACCCTCTGTCCACTCATCCCAGGAACCTAAGCCCTGCAACCAAATCGAAAATGGATTGAAGACCAGATCAAACATGGCAGCAAGATCACCAGAATGAACACAATTAATAGCAATTTAGATATGAAGTTGCCAGGTAGGGGTGTTAACGGTAGGATAATTTCCGCACCGTATTCGATTTCGAAACCGTTTTGAAGAATCCATATCCGGTTTTAAGGAATCCGGTGGATAAGGATATCCGATTTTGAACTTGACACTCGGATATGGTATAGGATATGGTATGTAAAATAACCCATAATATAGATTATCCGAATATTAAATAGGATTATCCGATGGTTTTAATCCGAATAATCCGGTTTTCTACCAAAATGTCTAACCTAATGGAGCATAATTTGCAGTTAATGAGTTGCCGAGTTTATCTGTTGAACAACCTCTCACCTAAATACTAACTGCAAATATTATGGAGTACAACTTTGTTAGTTACTAGGTTATTAAACAATTAATGAGTTGTCGAGGTTTGACAATTTACTTATGCGCGTATATATCCGATTAATTTTGCTTCCGCTTCGAATCCGCCCTATTTCCGTTCCTGAATCCGTCACCACATATATCCACCTCCGAATCCACATCCGGTCATTATCCGCTCCGTTCCGAATCCGATTAAAAAATGTGGTAAAGGATATGGTAGAGACAAATCCGATCCGATCTGTTTACATCCCTATTGCTATTGCTAGGTGACGAAGACACACACCCGTGGTCGCGACATGGAGAGAGCAGGACAGAGCCGACCGTCTCTGTGGCCCAAGGTTCTCCCGAAGACAATGATGGCGCCGCCGACCTCTACTCGCCCCCGCGCAACCGTGACCCTGTCGGCCGTGTTCTTCCATGGCGACGCCATGTGCCCTGTCTGGAACCACAGCGGGCGATCTAGAATGTAGACAAGAAATGAAGAAGGCGGAGAAAGAGGACATAAGAAGGCGATGGCGGTGGCTGCGCGAGGGAGGGCGGAGAGAGAGAGAGGAGAGGGTGCGAGGAGGCGACGGGTTGGAAGGAAAGGTACGGGGCTGGAGGCTAGGTTTTTTCACCGTGTTTCTTTCCTACCAATGTGATCGAGCGATAAAAGTTTCACCACAGGACAAGAGTTATCATATCGAACATCGAAAAAATTAGCGGTTGAGGATGCAAAAGTAAAATTAGTGGGATAGTTCAAATAGGTGAGGGTGGGGACGACCTAATTTGAACTATCCACTTAGCCCCATTTTCACATCCCTGCTAGCGGGAGTGGTCACGCGAGCATAGCTGGAGGAGGCGGGTAATCCCGCAGCATTTAAAGGAGTATAATTTGTAAACTAATGGAGCAGCTTCTAAGCCTGAGAACTAAATTGACCACCCTCGATGGCTAAGATGCATTTCACTCGACTTATAGAGTAAAAGTTAAAAACGCAGAAAATAAGAAAAGAAAAAGAAGTAGGATAATGCAGGACGGCACGAACCTCCGTCACCATTCCACTCTTTTCCCCAAACCCAAACCCAAACCCCTCGAAAACCATTTTCTCACAAATGGCGACGCCGCCGCCAGGGCCGCTCTCGCCGGAGGAAGAGGAGGATGAGGAGGCGCGGGGGCTTCTCTACGAGGCGTACAACGAGCTGCAGCGCCTGGCATCCGAGCTGGGTGGCACGGCGGTGCCGGCGCCGGCGGTTGTGGTGGTCGGCCACCAGACGGACGGGAAGAGCGCGCTGGTCGAGGCGCTGATGGGGTTCCAGTTCAACCACGTCGGCGGTGGCACCAAGACGCGTCGACCCATCGCGCTCCATCTCCGCTTCAACCCGCACTGCCACTCCCCCAATTGCCGGCTCCTCGCCGGCTCGGGCGAGGGAGACGCAGAGGACGACGCCGGGGACGCTGACCGCGCAATGCCGCTGGCAGACATCCAGGTTCGTTCATCGATGCCCACATGTGGTTGTGAATATGCCGGTATCATCTTTCCTATCCAGCCTGGTGGCGCCTTTGCAGTGCACCGTATATGTTTGTGTTATTGCTGGTGTCATGAATGCTTAGAAGAATTGTGGTGAAAGGGATGAGGTGTATACATGCACCTAATATATTTTATGTGATTACCACTTCTGTGTTTATTGTGCGGTGCCTGCAAGTGCAACTGTAGTACTAACTAGTAACCTAGCTAAGTTCAAACTCTTATATCTTTGTTGTGCGTGTTGGGATCTCAACTAATGTGCAGGTAGCTAATTTCTTTTATGAATAGGGGTTATATAATATACTCCCTCCGTCAACAAAAAGATGTCTCAATTTTGTCCAAATTTGCATGTATCTACACATGAACATGTCTAGATACATGTAATTTTTGATAAAGTTGAGACATCCTTTTGTGGACGGAGGGAGTATTAATGATCTAAATAACTCCTCGGAAAATCAATAAATCTAAATATCGGCAAAAGTTTAAGGAATGGTCAAACCACCTTTGCTTTTATACTGTAAGTGATCTTACAAAAATTATTGTACAAAGTTTCTTTTTCTTAAAATCCAGAGATATGTGCATATGTTTGCACTAGCAAAGTAAGCATACAGTTTTCGTTTCCTGCATACATAAAGGAAAAAGATTTGACCAGCGTCATATGCTTGCACTTGCCAAATAAGCCGCATTTCATGCTGCCATTGTTCATCTTCTAACCCAGAATGTAGAATGATGAGAATTATTAAAGGTAAATGAACATGTGTAGTATTTGTGTATCTTGTATATATTATAATGCGCCATATAATACTTGACTGTTTCCATTTGGTCTTTTGCCAAATGCCTTTAATATATGCCATGTAAAAGGTGTGTAAAAGGAAGTTTATATGTTTATTAAGTGGCCAGCTAAAACAGGCAAACCATGAAATGTTGGTATCGTACTAGATTGACTACCTTTACCTTGTCAAAGGCCTTTGAAAAGGCAATAAAAGCCTTATTTAGAACAGTCGGGAGTTAGTTGGTTGACTTGCTATAAATGGTAGGTGTATAAAATAAGTACTGTCTATGTAGCAACCTGATAGACAACGTGACTCAATTACTGTGGTTGTCAAGCGAAGCATGCAGTACTTCATTATTAATTTGTAGGTAACAATTATGTCACTTTATTGGTATTGCCAACTTGAAATATCGATAAGACCGGACTGTTGCATCATATGGTTCACTGACCGGACCTCTACCATTGCATGTCAATATTATTTAATATAAGTATAATTACTTTCAGGCATATATTGAAGCTGAAAACAAGAGGCTAGAGAATGATCCATCCCAATTTTCAGCAAAGGAAATTATAATAAGGATAGAATACAAGCATTGTCCCAATCTCACCATTATTGATACTCCAGGCCTCATTCTTGCAGCTCCTGGCCGTAAAAACCGAGTTTTGCAGGTACTTTCTTATCCATTTACTTTCTGTTAGTTAGCACTAGTTCTTTGTAGCCTTTTATGTTCCTTTGTTTCCACGGAAACTGCACTTACTGCAATCCGATGGACTCCTCTCCGCTCTAGTGTTTACATGGTGACCTCCTTTGGTAATCTTGCAACCTGTAGAGTCAGGCTTGTGCAGTTGAGGCCCTTGTTCGTGCGAAAATTCAGCATAAAGAAACTATAATTCTATGCCTTGAAGATTGTAGTGATTGGAGCAATGCAACTACAAGAAGAGTGGTGATGCAGGTTTGTTCTCTTAAACTTTCTTCTATGGAAAGATTCTATACAACATCCTATGCATGAATTGGCATTTGTTATATCTAATTTTTGTAACACCCTGACAGAAACACAGGACCTTCTTAACCATCCTCAAGCCTAAGAACAACTGGACCCCATCCTTGTCTCCGGCTGAACACCTAAGAAGCCACCCTGCTTTACAATCCTTCCTTGTGAAAACCAACCCTAAAAGACAATAAGTGAGCCTTTGATAAATTACAATTCTAGGATCTTGTGGGCAAATCTTCTGAAAACAGGTAGCATTCCTAGTCATCCAAATTGAACAAACGAAAGGAGCTGCCCTTGAAGCAAGTGATTTTCTACTCTTAAGTGGAAAGTTCCGCACCAAATTACAGAAAGTAAAATAATAACCAGGCATGAGATTAGTACCAGAAGCACAGCCAACTGCACTGCAAGTATAATTAGCTACCGCACATTCAAAAAAAAAAGATCTTATAATCTACTATACTAATTCGAACTACAAAACATAAACTTAGGGCTGCCTGTCCAACCTCTTTTTAACAAAGTTATCGCAGTGAGTCTGCTATCTCTAAAAGTTAACCATACTAGTATACTACACTATAATCCTCAGGAACTTCTATATAGCCATCTAACCTTATTAGCTTTTAGCAGAACATATAAATAAAGATGTCCCTGAGAAGACACCACTGTTCTTAAGTAACCACATGCACTTTCTGTTACTCCCATGTAGGCAGACTTTACTATGAAATTTCAGAAGCTCTTGCCGAACTGCACCTCATTTACTGGGTTACTATGTTTAAATACAAAATGCACTGACTATCTCAATTCTGTTTTTCAGTCAGAGTATTCAGTTAGCATAATCCTTTGTTAACCAAGAAGGTGGTGCCTTCAGCTATGTCGTGTTCCTTTTTTTATACTACAGGTTGATCCTGATCTTGCAAGGACTGTTCTTGTCTCCACAAAACTTGACACGAAAATTCCACAATTCGCACGTGCATCTGATGTTGAAGTATTTCTTCACCCACCAACTTGTGTTCTAGATGGCTCCTTATTGGGAGATTCTCCCTTTTTCACATCAGTGCCTTCTGGGAGAGTTGGTTCTTGCCATGAAGCTGTCTTCAGATCAAATGAAGAGTTTAAGAAGGTAATGCCACTATTCCAGAGCTTTAGGTCTACTTTTTTCCCTCCTGTGAACTTCGAGTTTTCTGTATAGTTTTTTGTGACATCTCGGGAGTACTTCTACTCCAGCACTAGCCTCTGTGGACTTCAACAACGTAAATAGATTGTACTAAGGGTCTATCTGTGGATCTAATGAGTTATACCTGTTAAGGAGTATTAGTATTGGTCTAGGAGTCCGTATTAGACTAGATTTACTTTCGTGTCCCCCAAGTCATATGTACTATATATTGTGGCCATTGGCCCCCGTGGAATACAAGTTGCATATTTCCCTAACATGGTATCAGAGCTAGGTTAGGGTTTCACGGACGCGCAACTCGTCCGTATTTTATTTTTCTTCCGATGTCAATCGTCAATTCCGCCTTGCTGCTTCCCCGGGCGGATCCAGGTCGCCCCCGTCCGCGCCGGTCCTGCCTCGGGCCGCAGCCGCATGTTCCCGTCCGCGCCGGTCCTGCCTCGGGCCGCCGCCGCCCGGCCGTTCCCGTCCGCGCCGGTCCTGCCTCGGGCCGCCGCCGCCCGGCCGCCCCCGTCCGCGCCGTCAGGCTGAGCCACCGCCGCCCTGCTGCCTCCCTGTCTGATTCCGGCCGTCCCCGAGCGGATCCGTCCTCTGCTGTTCGCATCCGGCTGGGCGCTGCTTCTCTCGATCCGATCTTGCTGAGGAGTTGACCGAGCAGTAGCAGTCCAGATCGGTTCCCGGCTCTGCTCGGCTCCCATGATTGTGCGATGCTGTCCCTCGCTGCCTCTGTGCTGTTGGGCTGTTGCTGCTTGTTGGGCTGGTCTGCTGACTGCTGCTGGGCTGTCGTACTGCTCCTTTGCTGCTCGTCATCTTCGTTTTTTTTTTCAATCTGATAACGAGTCAAAAAAAAAAAAAATTGTGATATGTCGTTATCCAGCACCTTCTATTGGTGTTAGGTGTTTTGTTTTTCCGCTGCGTCCACCAAATCCGTCGTTTCTTTTTCGTGTTTATGTCATGAGAGTCCATACCTTTATTTGTCAGCCTATTTTCTCGGTCCTGTTCCTTTTACAGGATTTTTGTGGCCTCCTCTTATCGGTCCTATTGTGGCCTCCGGTCCTATTGTGGCTCCTCTTCTCGGTCCTTTTGTGGCCTCCTCTTCTCGGTCCTTTTGTGACCTCATTATCTCGGTCCGTTTGTGGCCTCTTTTTCTCGGTCCGTTTGTGGCCTCTTTTTCTCGGTCCTGTTGTGGCCTCATCTTCTCGGTCCTGGTCCTCTCTATAGGATTTTTGTGGCCTCCTTTCGCATTGTCATTGTTGATCTACGCACATTCTTTTGCCGTGGGTTTCTTATGCCATTGGCTTCTTGTGCTATGATCTGTTATGACATGCTCTACTTCTGATCGTCTATCGGTCTCCGTCAGTTTTCTATGATCGATTGTTTGGCTTGACTCCACAGGTTTTGAAGACTCTTCATGCTACGACGACACTCTCAAGACGCGGATTTTGGATTATCTTTTTATTTTCTAGTGTTACACTTCTTCAAATGCAATGCTATTGCATACGCTTTGCATTTGAGGGGGGGTGTTAAGGAGTATTAGTATTGGTCTAGGAGTCCGTATTAGACTAGATTTACTTTCGTGTCCCCCAAGTCATATGTACTATATATTGTGGCCATTGGCCCCCGTGGAATACAAGTTGCATATTTCCCTAACAATACCACTATTGGATCTTTGATTAATGCCAAGTAAGATCAGATGAAATGTTGCAGCCTAGCAGCAAAAAGAGAACTCCTTTTTAGGACACTAACTAATGTCCATGTTAAGGAGAACCTTTTACCAGGATTCTTCTCTGTCAGCACTTGTTAGCCAATTTTGTTTGCCTTTTGTCCTATCTGTATTGTGTAGTTATTGAGTACCTTTTACGAACTGGATCCTTGAAAGGCAACTAATTAATCTAAGTTCTGCAGGCAATCTCACTTAGAGAGTTGGACGATGGTACATCTCTTGAAGACAAGCTAGGAAGGTCACTTACAAAGGAGGAGAAGAATAGGATAGGAGTGAGTAACTTAAGATTATTTTTGGAAGAATTGCTTCAGAACAGGTATTCTTGTATTTATTTGCAGAGCCAGAGCATATAGTTTTTTATCGTTCTTTGTATCTAGGAGTAATACAAATTAATATGAACAAGGTACATTGAGAGTGTTCCATCAATTATTCCACTTCTTGAAAAGGAATATCGTGCTGCATCAAGGAAGTTACGCAAAGTCACACAAGAAACCAGGTGATTCCATTATTGTCAGCAAGTATGTCTGTAGTTTAGTGCACTTAAGTGGCCCTATAATCGAGATTTATTTTCGCTAAAACTACTTGGGTCCTGTTTCCTTAGTATCTTATATACAGCTATAAATTAGGGAGTTAAGCAAATGAACTTTCTTCTTCGATAATTGCAAGTCAGCCTTGTGTGCACATCCGCTGCTGGCGCTGCACCAGGGGTTCAGTATAATGCTCTTAATATTTCCTGAAAGTGACAACTAGTCCATCTAGGAGCATGTGCATATTGCTAATAAATAAGAGGCACAAAAGACTACGTTCTAGTCTTACTTCCATATAGCAGAACAGGTTATCTGAAGTACTAAGTTTATGAAGAAAAGAAAGCTAAGGCTGTCTGTTCTTTCTGCCCTTATGGGCTTTGTGGCCAAACTTTTCATTCAAGATGCCTGCTATATCCTGCTAATGCTGTTCTATATCTTGGCAGTGATTTAAACGAAGCAAAACTGAAGGAGAAAGCTCGCATGTTCCATGATTCATTTTTGACAAAGGTGCTTATTAATCTAGCACAATACTGATTGTGTATCACCTTATTTTTGAAATAAAGATTTTTTCATGCAATTATAAGGATGAAGATAATCTTTAAATGCTATTTAAAATATATAGTTATAGTTCTTCTAAGTTGCATACTTTTTCTTCAATGTGTGTGCATGACAGAGACATATGCTTCTGAAGTTTTCACTGAATATAGTGCTCAGGACTAAAACTGCTGGATATAAATCTGAAGATTGATTTATTATCTCCATGTTTCAGTTATCTTTGCTACTGAAAGGCATGGTGGTGGCACCTCCTGATAAGTTTGGTGGGTGTTTTATCTCCTCCGGTTCATCTTCAGATAAAGGTTCCTATTAACTGGAGTTGTACTAACACTATCTCTGAACTGTTGGGCCTTTAGGAGAAACTTTAGTTAATGAGAGGGTCAATGGAGGAACATTTACTGGAAGTGAGAATTTCCAGCTGCCGAACAAGATGATGCCTGTAAGTTCCTTTCCAGTGTTTTCCCCCTGAGTTTTGTGGTTGCATTGTGTCTACTTAGCCTACTGGAAGTGAGAATTTCCAGCTGCCGAACAAGATGATGCCTATAAGCTCCTTTTCAGTGTTTGCTCCCCCTGTGAGTTTTGTGGTTGTGTTGTGTCTACTTAGCCTCCTGAACTTACAATCCTTAAAGGTGGTATTGCCAACATGACAGATGTCTCAGCAGATGAAATATGTAAAAATCTATATAGAATTGCCCCACATGTCATTGTTTAAAACTTCTTCCTCTCTTGGCTATCCATCTCCCAATCACAAATTGACTGGACCAGCAACCATACACCATGCCGCGCTTTTCTCTATCTGTTTCCCTTCCTAGTCTTTGGCGCTACTCGCTCGCATTATCACTGGGGAGGCTGGGATGACGTTCTACTAATGGATGGCTTCAGAATTCATTCAGCGAGGAGGAGGCCGACGCATGTGGCTTCATTTGTGTATGCTTCCCTTTTATTTATATTTGTTGAGTCCATCTTAGGAGGTTGAACAGATGCTTTGACTTAACTCTTGAATATGCTGTACCAGAAATGTCTTCCTAATTAATTAAGTAGATCCGAACTCCAAATTTGTTAGTAGTGACACATTACATAAATGTGGGTTGTTGTGCGCTCTTTTGACTTTCAACTTCTTTCCAACCCTTTAATCCCTAGAGTTCTCGTGAAGAAAGCGTAATCGCATTTTTTCTTGAAACTCAAGCTCAGCCCTTCATGTAATGCATATACTGTATTTTGATGTGGTTGCACTCTTATAACTACTTTTGTCATCCAAATGCATACTATGTTTTGTTTTTCAGAATGCTGGAATGCGTCTTTATGGTGGTGCACAATACCACTGGGCAAAGGCTGAATTTCGTCTGGTAGTTGGAAGTATCAAGTGCCCTCCGATTACTAGGGAGGAAATAGTCAACGCCTGTGGTGTTGAAGATATTCATGACGGGACGAATTACTCCAGGTATTCTATTTCCACACGTTAGAAATGTTTTGGTTGTGTTTATATAGTATATTTATTCACTTTTGACATTGTTTTGCTAGGACCGCTTGTGTAATTGCTGTGGCAAAAACACGTGACACATTTGAGCCTTTCCTTCATCAGGTTGGTGAGCTTGGCTCAAGTGTGGGCATATTACTGTTCTTTGTATAGATGCCCCTCTTCACGTTTCTTCATGGCTGCCCATTCCAGCCTTGCACTTTCATCTACACTTCAGAGAAATTTATGTGCGATTATGGTTTCAATGAAATCTCCGACCATGTTTTCGTGCTCCGTGTTTCTATTCTGGACTGAGAATCTGAGACCAACATGTGAAAAATATTTCCACATAAATCATGATTGCAAGTAGACATAATTGTAGAAAGTAGTTGAGTTCCGTATGGTTGGATAAGGTGGAGCTTTCCTTGTTTAATATGCCCCTTCAGTTAATATCTATCTTTTCTTTTGTTTGGTGCAGTTGAGTTTTAGGCTGCTGTACATACTGAAGAGACTGAGTCCGATATGTGTTTTTCTGCTGGAGGTACTAATCTCTCCAGAAGCTATTCAATTCATGTACTCCCTCCGATCCATATTAGTGGGCATAGCTTTGTCTAAATTCATATGTATCTAGTTAAGTATTTAGACTAGATACATGTGTATCTAGACAAAGTTGTGCCCACTAATATGGATCGGAGGTAGTATTTCTATTTTTGCATTTTCTAATGCTCTGATAGAACTCCAACAGAAAGACGCTGAGCACTTTAGCAGCCATGATGTACTTGTGAAGCGTGTCCAAGCTGCTTTTGACAAATTTGCTGAATCCACTGAGCAATCGTGCCGTGAAAGGTGATAGTGTTCTCCATTCCAATACCTTGAATTTATCTTTCAGTTTACTGGTTGTATGCACTCGTCACATCATATTGCGAACTCAGTTGCAACTAACTCCTTGAGGCTTGTTCAAATTAAATATATGTTCTAACATTCCCTCTTGTGTACTCTCATCATCTCAATGTCATGCTATTAAACTAAACATCAACTTGTTAGTTATGACTGCATCTTTCTTTTTTGAGGGGAAGAGTTATGAATGTATCTAGGAGATGTTAAAGTTGTTATCTAGCTTAGTCACACCAAACTATGACATAAATGTAATTTTCCTTCAATGAAGCTTATGGATGTAATTTCCTTCAAACTACGCCAAGGTGCGCCCAAGGACATTGTTGTTACATGGCCTCCTTATGATGTAGCAAACCATAACTGCAGCACATCAATAGCCTCTTTTGATGTGTGGGCGTTAAAATTCGGTGTATTCCAGAGCATATATTGCAATAAGTGGTGCTGTTCTGTTAAACTAAACCTGTTCTGGTAGTATTCTTTGTCAAATTTTTGTTCATATTTCCTTTGGAGTTCAAACTGCTGGATCGCATGCTTTGTGGTACAACACATGCATTCCCATATATTGTTTTTATCTTCTAACCTAGTTTTTTTGCATGTTCAAATATATAATGCAGATGCATGGAAGATCTGGAGAGCACCACTCGTTATGTTACATGGTCCCTGCATAACAAGGTAGATTTATTTACTTACTAATTAGAACTGTATTGGCATGCCTAAATCTTAATGTGCTACACTGGATATAGAACCGAGCTGGATTGCGACACTTCCTCGATTCATTTGTTGCATCGGAGCAATTATCTGCTTACACACACAGTGCCCACTCAGCTGGGCTGCATGAGCAGTCCTCTGGGTTGAATGACAATAAACAGGATAGGCCAAAGGGAGACCCGAAATCTACTCATTCGTCAGACTCACATCCATCCAGTGTTGTGGCAGAAACTAGACTGGTCGATCTATTGGACAGCACGCTCTGGAACAGAAGGCTGGCACCCTCATCTGAGCGACTTGTGTATGCGCTGGTTCACCAGATTTTTCATGGGATCAAAGAGCATTTTCTTGTCACTACAGAACTGAAGGTCTCCATGCAGTAAAACCCTGCACTCTCTAGTCATTCTACATATTTTTCTGCTCTATCTCCTCATGCTCTGGCTCATTGTGAAACTGCAGTTCAATTGTTTCCTCCTCATGCCAATTGTTGACAAGTTAGCGGCGCTTCTACGAGAAGACCTTGAATCAGCTTTCGAAGACGATCTTGATGGCATCTTCAATGTCACCCAGCTGCGCCACTCACTGGGGCAGACGAAGCGAGAGCTGGAGGTCGAACTGAAGCGGGTACATAGCCTCTCAAACCATTTTAATCACTTAAAAGCATAGCTATCTTTTCCCACCTAACATTTTGCTCTTGAATTCAGATCAAGCGCTTAAAAGAGAAATTCGGAGAAATAAATAAGAAGCTCAATTCTCTCCAAGTTAGACAGTAGGTCTGCCTAGGTAGGGAGGAGTCTTAGTGCAGGTAAGGTATTTTTATGTAGCAATAAACTAGTAGCCCACCTTGTGTGGGTTCCTGTTGGGTCCTTTTTCATGAGTAAATATGAACCATCTCCTTCGTATGCTCTACTTGTCAACGTACTCGTGGTTCAATCATTCCTTATATCAATAAAGAAAAATGTCCTTGCAGAAAGGTGCAAGTTTGAGGTGTTGCTTAGTCAGTAATTTTGGCATGCTGTGAAAGAAAGATAGACAACTAAAGCAATGTCATGATACATTGTTCATGGCTTACTACGTCTTGGTTTTATTTGCAAGAGTGAAATAGCTGCACCTCATTGTTGGATTTAATCCATCTGAAAAGTACCCTGTGAGTCGTACTATAACACCCCAGGTATCAACACTACCTGAAGTGCTACCACATTACACTAAAAACTACTGTTTCTGAGATTATTCAAAATTTCGACAGAGTTTCCCTTGTATAAAAGGGCATGCGAGACAAGCAATTGGCAACAATAGGATAAACATCAATGTTATAGGTTGAAAGAACACCCATGCCGCTCAGGATATCACAAAGGGTTTCCAAACAAAGCGGCACAACAAGACACCGGAATAGGAAACTAATATCCAACAACTATTGATTAAAACATGGGTGACCACTAAGTATATGAAATTATGTGTTGTGCTCAAGTGGTGAAGGGGTGCTACGCCCGACTCCCATGCATGTCGCTTATGAGTACCTGAAACCAAATGAAACACAAGGATGAGTATAAAAATACTCAACAAGTACAATTGGAGCCATACGAACAATTAAACATGAAACAATATACTGATAATATCACTGTCAATTGGAAGACTGCAACTGAATATCTGAACATGTTGCCCGGACTAGCCCACGAGCTGACAGTTCTCACCGAACTCTATCGGAGTAGCCACTCGGGACAGTCTCTCACCGGACCATAGAATCGAAAGAACCGAATATCTGAATTTGTCGCCCGGACTAGCCCACGAGCTGACAGTTCTCACCGAACTTTATCGGAGTAGCCACTCGGGACAGTCTCTCACCGGACCGACAAGAAAGGTTAGCCATCGGACTAGCCCACAAGCTGACAGTTCTCACCGAACTTTATCGGAGTAGCCACTTGTGAACAGTTTCTCACCGAGTTAGCTATGAATTTAAGAATGTGAAATATCTCTGAACATGGACGAAGGAATCGAATCGAAAGAACTGAATAAGCCTGAAGTGAACCAACTGAACAAGGGATCTCAGTCCGTGAAAGCAATCAGTTGAACCGTCACACAATGGACAACCATAGAGAACAAGGGTTCGTCATGCACTTGCCTTTACTGAGGGCGGAGGGGTTGAAGAGCCAACCCTTTGTACCTGTAGGCAAATAGATGCACACAAGTCTCAACATATATCTTGCAACTCAATACAACAAACCTACAAGCCTCAAGCAGTACACCAAATCATCCAATCTAAGGCACACACACAAGTAATCCGAATGACATTCTCCAGGAAGCAACCATTTGCTGCCCCTTTACTAATAAATCGATAACTCGAGCTAGGCTCCTCAAAACCAAGCAAACGATAAGTTTCTGGACTCATTAGAAGATTATCTAGAAATAACTCCAACTATTTTAACTCATATATTGAAGTTAACTAGGTCATAACCAGCAAATACTTCTCTGCTGTTTTCCAGTTTCAGAATAACGAGCAGCCGCCTTTGAAAATTCATAACAAGGTGAATACTCATGGAAATTAAGTGAATCCTTTTGGTTAGAACCTAGGCACCACACACCAGCTAGAAGGAAGCAAAACATGCATTTAGATGAATTTTAAAAGCTCCTAAAACCCACGGGAAAACGCTACCCTTTGCTGTCTGTGAACTTTGGACAGCTACAATGAAATAAGAATAACAGGAGCTCTACAACTCCGATTGGAACGTTTAACCTCTCAAAACGATCGTGGGAACAAGGGTTAAAAAACGTTTCATAGACCCAACCACAGATTTTCCCAGTAAGGTACTCGAAATCACTGATTTCCAGGACTGTACACCCAGAACAGCAGCAGGAAATTACTTTTCCCCTAATCTCTAAAAGGATTCGCTCATCCCCTGCCCTAGGAACTTAGTAACCACCAAGTACAGCACATGAGAGGGTCATGGATGGTGGAGAAACTCACCCTTGGTGATTGGGCAAGAAAATCGGGCAGGAGGAGGTCAAGATCTTCTCTTCTTCTTCTTCTTCTTCTTCTTCTTCTTCTTCTTCTTCTCCTTTCTCCTCTTCATGCTCCTCGTGTTCTTTCTTCTTCCTCCTCAAGACCTGGTCCAGCGGCTGCACCTGCAGGGAGGGTAGAACGTGGGGATGCTGGGAGGTATCAAGGGAGAAGAGGAGATGAAGGTCGGTTGGAGGGAGGAGGCACCATGTGAGGGAACGGCTTACGGGTGAGGAAGGGAAAAGGGAATGGGCTGTTTGGAGATCCGAATGAGATGCTCACCGTGGAGGCAGGGATAGAGATGAGGATCAGCTGCAACCATTTGTATTAATATAATTTCGAAATTCCAAAATAATCATGGCCCTTGAATTTAAACCGACCATAGAAGAAGCATCCAAGATCGAAATTGGGCAAACGAGTAGTCCATTTTGACTGTCTCGACGAGCCCGACGCAACCGCAACATCGGATTTTGATTCAAAGAATCGACTGAAGGACAGATTAGGAGAGTGCAAAAGCATCATTTACCAAAACATAATTACTGGAAAAACAGGGTGTTACACGTACATCTCCTCCAACCTCTCAAATCCTCAACCTAAACTTAGCAGCAGCGCCACCACCTCTCTCTCTCTCTCTCTCGGCGCGCGCTCGAACCACGGTGGTAATGCTACGCGCATTTGGCACGGCCAAGAACGCGACGTCGGTATGAGGGGCGGCGACGGCGACAAGGAGGCCTTCTTCCAATGCCTGGACCGCGTGCCGTCCGGCATCTACATCGACGCCGACTTACCCTCTGACGACGACGAGGATGATGAGGACGACGCCCGCGCCTCCTTCTCATCTGCCATGGGCGACCATCAATTCCAGAGCTTCCGCCGGCACCAGGCGGCCGTGCTGCTGGAGGAGGAAGACGAGGCGCAGGGGGAGGCGGAGATGGAGGACGCGTCCAAGTACGACATGTGGATGTCCGACGAGCCCATGTCCATCCAGGAGCGCCGCCGCCGCCTTCACCAGGGCCTGGGCATGGTCAGCAGCCGGGACCTCGCGCTGCGCCGCCACAGCACCAAGAAGCGCTTCGTCGACGTGCCACGGAGCGTCTCCAGGAGGATGCTGCAGCTGCAGCAGCAACAGCCTTCACCGTCCCCGTTGCCGGCTGCCGACGCATCGGCCAAGACGACTCCGGCGCCGCCGACATCGGGACTGGCCGCCGCGCGCGACATTCTGAAACAATCGCCGGCCAAGCCCATCACGCGGCGCCGGTCGGACAGCTTCCTCGCCATGCGAGACGGCACGCCCGTCTCGGGGAAGTCGTCTCTGCGCCGTGCTCGCTCCTTGCTCAGCCCGCACGATCGCTGCAGCAGCTCGCTCGCTGACAAGTTTAAATCAGCACGCGACGTGCCCCTGCCGGCAGCAACGCCGGCGGATAAAGGCAGCAAAGACGAAGGTGACGATGGGAGCGTCGGTCGGGCCAAGAAACAGGACACCGGCAAGGAGGGCGCCGTGGTCGCTGCGCCCAAGGACCAGAGCCAGACCGGTGTGCAGCTGGGGCTGGAAGAGATCGAGAAATTCATCGGTAACACCCCCATCATGAAGCACCTCATGCGCCGCGGCCAGAGCCAGCACCACAGCCAGCCCATGCCGGCCCTCACCGGCGCCGCACCACCCAAGGGTGACAAGTCTGCCAGCAAGAAGAAGGGCGGATGGCTCAAGAACATCAAGTCCGTCGCCATCAGCGCCTTCATCCAAGAAAAGGAGAGCAACGGCAAGCCGGCCCCCGCTGCGACGACAGGCGCCGTCCCAAGTGTGGGCCCTGCTGGTGCCGCCGTGCTGCCATCATCGTCATCCTCCTCGACAACCTCGGAGAAGCTCAAGGTGCTGAACTACGGCAAGTCGAGCAAGGAGCTCACTGGCCTCTACATGTCCCAGGTACCCAGCAGTACTAGCAATTGAGCATTGCTGCAGAGAGACATGCGCTGCATCGTGCGAGTTTCTGACAGTCACCTTGCCAATGTCCAACTCGCAGGAGATCCAGGCGCACGAGGGATCCATATGGAGCATCAAGTTCAGCGTGGACGGGCGGCGGCTAGCCAGTGGCGGCGAAGATGGCATGGTGCGCGTCTGGGAGGTGGTGGAGACCAGCGCGCCGGCAGGCTCCGTGCCGCAGGACGGGTCCCTACCACCACTGCCCACCGGTGGCACGAGCGCGGACGGATCGTCGCCGGCACCCGCGCTGTCCAAGAAGTCGACGACCAAGGCCGGCAAGATCGCCAAGGACGCGCTACCGGAGCACCTCGTCGTCCCTGACAAAGTGTTCGCGCTCGCCGAGCAGCCGATGTGCGTCCTTGAGGGCCACGATGACGACGTGCTCGACCTCACCTGGTCCAAGTCCGATCAGGTCATACCCACACATCGAATAGCTCTCTAATTTACTAGTACAAACACTTGTTGACACCGCGTGTCCTCGCCCGCAGCTGCTGTCGTCGTCCATGGACAAGACGGTGCGGCTGTGGGACACGGCAACCAAGGTCTGCCTGAAGAAGTTCTCACACAGCGACTACGGTGAGTGAGTAAGCTGACCGCGGGTGGCCAATTTGGATCGCCATGGGAACCTCTCGTACGTGCTGTTCTCGTTCCTAACGGAAACAAACTGTGGCATCGCAGTGACTAGCATCCAGTTCAACCCGGTCGATGACCGGTACTTCCTCAGTGGCTCGCTGGACGCCAAGGTGCGGCTGTGGAGCATCCCCAACCGGCAGGTCGTCGACTGGACCGACGTCAACGAGATGGTCACCGCCACCTCCTATACCCCCGACGGCCAGGTATGCGGCCGCCTCACCCCGTCGACGTTTCTAGAAATGACGCCTATTTCTGTTTCCGAGACGCCGTTGTTGATTGCTGACATGAACAACTGAAGGGCGCCATCGTCGGGTCGCACCAGGGGAGCTGCCGGTTCTACAAGACGGCCGGTACGATTAGTATCTTAAAATCGCATCCAGGGTTGTGCAAATGTTGGCTTAATTCTGTGGCACGGTTACTTTACAGACTGCAAGCTTAGCCCGGAGGCGCAGATCGAAATCGAGACCAAGAAGCGCAAGTCGCAGGCCAAGAAGATCACCGGGTTCCAGGTCTGTATGCAGCATAAATTCTGACTGATCTATACCATGAATCTCACGTACTCCCCTTCGTGCCCGCCATCCAGTTTGTTCCAGGGAGCCCGTCGGAAGTGCTGGTCACCTCCGCTGACTCGCAGATCCGCGTCTTCGATGGCGTCACATTGGTCCAGAAGTTCAGAGGTAGGTAACGACGGCCACCGGCCGAGCCGACCAACAGATTCAGTCTGAGAAATTATTCGCGGCTGAACGAAACAATGCAGGATTCAAGAACACGAGCAGCCAATCGCGGCGGCGTACACCTCCGACGGTCGGTACGTAGTGTGCGCGAGCGAGGACTCGCACGTCTACATCTGGAAGACCACCCGGAGCGCGCCCGCCGTGGCGGCCATCGGCATTGGCATGAAGCCCAAGACGTGGTGCACCACCCGATCCTACGAGAACTTCTACTGCAAGGACGTCTCCGCCGCTGTCCCTGGACCCACTCGCCGTCCCTGCCAGGCAGCCCGCAGTCGCACCAGGGCGGCGTGTCGTGCAACGACGAGGTGTGCACCATGGCGAGCCACGCCGCCAAGGCGCCGGACGTGACCAAGAGCGGCGAGCTGAGCAGCCCCGGCGCGCCGTCGCCGCACTCGGCGGGGCACGGCGGCAATGCGTGGGGCTTGGTGGTGGTGACGGCCACCTTGAGCGGCGAGATCAGGGTGTACCAGAACTTCGGGATGCCCTTCAGGATCAAAGGCCAGGGCAATCTCTTCTACTGATCAATATTATATCTGAGAGATTTTTCGGAGGCTAATCTTTTCAAGATACAAATTAAATTAGCGATGACAAGATCTTAGCCACTGCCTTGACGATTTTGTACGTGAGACTATAGGAAGAGCTCAGTTTAGTTAGCGCAACAACTGAAAATATTGTAGATGGAACTCCGAGATGGGATTTGCTACCTTCGCATCTGTACCAAAGAGTGTATACGTACACATGGGGTAAGTTGGATCGAGCAAACATCTCTCCAACTTATATGGCGCACAACTCGTATCTCGGGCTGTCCATTTCCTTGATTAAATGGCCGAGATTTGATGTTGAATGTGTTGAATGTTCAACTCATTCAACGTCAAATCTAGACCATCCAATTGCGAAAATGGATGGCTAAGATATGGTGTGCCATACAGATTTGATAAGCTCATAACCGGAACGAAGGAGGGTTGATTTACATAGTCCGCATAATTGTCGAATTTGCTAGAAAACAGGGAAGAAAAAGCAAGAGAGAGTGCGACTTAAAACACCAAATATTGGTCAGTTGATTCAGTAATCTTTTAGGCATAATGTCATTTATACTGGTCAATAGTCAGACAGGCTCCCTACAATCAGAAATGGAGGAGAGTACTTTTCGATATAAACAGGACGCATAAACTTTACCCCTTTACCCCATTGACATATCTATATATCCTATGGTCATCTTCGGCTCCATTATCTCTGAGCTCACTCACAAACTTTGGATGGCACCAACAAGGCAAAGGCACAGGCCACCTGGTTTTTGTTTAACAATTTTCACAAGATAATGTGATCAGCAACTTACTGTATGTAGAACTAGAAAGTAATGAGATCATGGGGAAAAATAGCACGCTATAACACCACGCTATAGCGTTTTGAGAATTATCTCGATAAATAAATCAGTGTACAATGTCACGCTAATAGCATATTTTAAGGTTGGCGCTATTTTGCTATAGCGCGCAGTTTTTTCCATTGAATGAGATGCATTGAAAATTCAAAATACCTCTTTGGATTAACATCACTATCAGCTTCAATAATCCTGTCAAACAAAGCAAAGAGAGCATAACCAAAAAGTAATGCATGGCAAATCGGCTTCAGCAAGATCCTTAAAATGTTGGTACAAGTGTTAACAACCTGGTACTCCCGAAAATCGAAATATGCTTCGGATGACAAGCACTAAAAATAAGCAAACAAAATACCTTCTATTCTCGAAGGGCGCCAAGGCTTTCAAAATCGTATTCCATGATAGATATGGGGTTCCTATTTTCTTGTCATAGAATTCATGCCAACAAATTTGCCATCAAAATCAACAACAGGCCCTCCAATCCCAGCCTACAAAAATGAAGTGGCATTGAAGCAGGTTAATGGAGAAGATGCCATTTGTAACACCAAAGATTTAGTACATGTTACTAGATGAGCAAACATTAGACTGTGCTGCGTACCTTGGTGATTCTACAAGTGAAGTACTGAAGACTATTGCCAAAATTGCCCGACCAGGGTACCAGCTTACCACATGTAGCCATTAATGTGCCAGATTGAAAGCAACGTCCAATAGCTACGACACTCAGGTGTCTAGTATACTGGTTGTGACGTTCAAGAATATTGGCTGAGTGAAGCGAATTGTAACCCTTGACACTGACAAGGGCAACGTTGTAGCGTAAATTACAATGTTGCAAAATCCCTTCTCTGTGTTGATTGTCTGGGAGCAACACTTCAATCTGTAAATGACACAGCGAGACTTGAGTATAAGGAGAACGTCATGATTAGGAACACCGGCCCACAAGTTTGCAGCAATCCACAGTGAGACTTAAGCAGGAAAAACAAGGAGAGCATAATGATTAGGAGCACCAAGTTACCAACCTTCATGTTTGCAACCATCTTGGTTTCGTCATCAGGATCCCTTACCAAGCTTGCCGATGTCAGAATGGTGGTGCATCCATTCCATTCGATAAATAAGCCTGTGCACGCGAAAGATCTTGTTTCACCTACATAGCATGATTTTGAACATTGCTTTAGTGATGGCTAAATGAAAGTATGGAATTGCAAATAGAACGTAACTGCACGATTACCACTGAATGAAGCAAGCGAGACAACAGTTTGACATAAATCAGAAGACACCTCTGTACCGAGTTCACTCCAGACACCTTTACCCGAATCATGTTGATAACCGAAAGTCTCTTCGAAAGTATTAACCAAAATCATGCCATCTGGTTAAAGATACATGGTACGACAGTTGTCAGGGTGAAACAAAACTATAAGAAAAAGTATGAAGTTATACAAGCATTGACTCACCGGTAATCTCAGTCTCTGATGGCTTTGGATAACCGAAAGAGTCTGTACTCCAAATTGAACATAGCCATGAAAACAGTGTAATAAGGTTAAGTAACTAGCATTGACCCATTTAAATAGTCAAAAGTCATTATAGAAGTAGAAACTGTAACAAGCTAAATCTGCACCACCTGTGAGGATCTTACATATAAATATGATTTCAAATTTAAACTAAAAAAAAAATTCATTTCAAATGACTATGACTGGCGTCACAGTTTATCATTAATGGACTGATAGAATAGCTGTGTGCTGACCTCTTTCATAGGAATAATAGGGTGTGGATATCATTTGAACCTCACTGCTGGAACGTTTATGAACCCTACAAAAGAGCAAAGTAAAGTTGCAGGAGATTACATCCAATGATCCAAATGAGTATCAACACACGCTAGAAAAATGGATCAAACCAGTGCAATGATATGGAGCAGCAATATCAATAGATTGATAGAGAAGGAAAAGAGGACCTCAACATGTATAAAAATCGGGCAAATATTATAAAATCCAGAGTCAAGAAAAATATCATAAATCCTTCTGTTTTAGTGTGAACAAAATAAGTCATCTAGTGTATAAGCATGAGCAGGAACCGAAGGTTGTAAAATTAACATATCAATAATGACAGAGTGGCGAATCAGTAATACAAGTTATCAAAGCTAATATAAGCTTTACCAGAACCCCTAAAATCAACATGTAAAGCTAAAGCAATAAAGAAGTCATTTATGCCAAAAAAAAAAACAATTAGCTGGTTGTTAGTTTATCATCTCTCAATTAATATTGCTCATCGTATGTTCATGCTGTATAAATGAAGGGTGCCTAAGATCAGTGCCAAATAATACCGCTTTTTCCAGCCAGATAGGCGCGCAACAACTCTCCTACGGGTTAAAACGTTCAAAAGGTTCACAAAGACAGGTTTGTATCGACAAGGAGCATTTTTTTTTTGACGTGATCGACAAGGAGCATTGCCAAGAGAAATTCGTGGCTGTTAACAGTGGATTCAGCATGAAGCCATGAACCCAAACATCTTTAAAAGCTCCAGGGGCTAAAGTAGTAGTCCAAAAAAGCAACAAAACAGAATGGCATGATCTCACGGTGAGAATCTGACCTTATTTTACAAGTGTCTAAGTGCCTAAGTACACAACTCGTCCCCACATGTCGTCTGGTTGAAAGAATTTCATCACAATGACTGCATTGAGCTTTGACAAGTTTTCCAAGATGATAAATAGGTTTGAAATCCTTCGAAACTTTACAAGTTAGTCTGTGTGTTTTTGCGTCCTAGTAATGGCATTAGCATAGCATTATAAGAACATTGTAACTGCAGGTGTACATGCAAGTGGCATAGGTGAATATAAAAAGTTGACTCACCCTGTGAAACTTTATTTGAACCACAAACTAGAGAACTTGTCAGAGAGGGAGATCTTGGTACAGATGGTGACCTCACCGACGGCTTGGGCCTTTTACACAAAGGGGAACTTTCCGCCATCGTTGATGCAGACCTCCCTCTTTTTGAAGCCGCTAGAGCCCCAAGTGAATACCTCAACATATTCACTGTTGGTGACCTCACGAACGGAGACCGTGTAACTCTTTTACTCAGATGTGTTGCCAAAGGAGAACCTCCACCCTTGAACAAAACAGAGCAAACTCAGACGATACTATTAATTTCTACTGTGGAAACTTGAAACAGATTTCCTAGACATGGTGCAAATTGCAAAAGTAGGTACGGAATTACCCTCGCCATCTTCAGTTCACATATTTCTGCTGACTTCTTTCTCCTCTTCTTCAGCCCCTTCCTCCTAACCTCCAGCTCCATCTTCTTCTCCCTCTTCTGCTGCTGCTTCTTCCTATTCTGTAGCTTCTTCAATCTGCCAGCTCAAATATGGGTAATCAAAAAATCAAAGAATACATATAATAGGACAATGAATACAAAGAGGGAGAGGGACACACTTTCGCAGCTCGTCATTGTCCTCCCACATCTGCCTCTGCTTGTCGACATCACCAGAGTGGTGCACTTCCTCAACTTCCTGACCCGGGTGATGCACTTGCTTGTCAAACTCACCTGAATGGTCCACAGCATCTGAGACCTTCGCTTGCTTGTCGATGTCACCCATGAGCTTCACTTGCTCATCAATGTCACCCATGACCTTCAATTGCTCATCAGTGTCACCCAAGATCTCCCTGCCAGCTATGGTCACTTCCTGGAGCTGCAACGACTTCATGGACGTGCCAGCCACAAGGACAAAATATCGTCGACTTCAAGAGGACCTGAAGAAGATAAATTAGAAAACCATTCTACAAATAACAATTTACCTATGCTCCAGAAAGTGTAGAAAACCATTCTACAAATTTTAATTTACAAATGAAAAACAATCTGTACAGATTATGATTTTTTGAAGTTCAGTTACTGGGTTGTATAATCAGATAGTTTATCACTGCATTTTAAGTGCACACTTGAACACAAATTGTTTTGTACGGATATGTATATGAGAAATGATCTCAGGTAAGCCTTGTGTAACAGGGACTCGTAAGCAGTGGTGATACCAGAATGTAGATAATGTAAAAATACGAGACCGATGAGGAGGATCTCATGGCATTGTCATTAATAACAAAGGTACAACAATCCCAAATTGCGAGTGAGAGCACTCGAACCTGGGTGGGTGGGAAGGCCACAGCCCCTCCCCACCACTGGGCCATGCCTCAGTCTGTGAATGTAGATAATGTCATTGCACACGCATCTCTTCCAAAGTTTTAGCATTCTTAATACAGTTGACTTAACAACAGATAGGAGGTGAGGCTATTGGAATGAATGAAGCCATAGCACGCTATAGCGTTTTGAGAATTGTCTCGCTAAAAGTGTACAATCTCTTGCTAATAGCACGCTAATAGCATATTTTAAGGCCGGAGTTATTTTGCTATAGCGCGCTAATTTCCCGTTAATAGTACCACATGAGCTATGAAATTCTTAACAACGGAAAGTGCACAACAAGAACAGAAGATCTTTGTTTACATTATACACAGATAACAGACCACTGTTACTGGAAGCAACACTTTGGTTTGAACATTACCTCGACGCAAAAAACTTATCAGGACCAGAACTTGTCCTCTCGCTGCTTAATTTATGGTCAAACAAATGCAAGACAAATGGCAATTTAATTATGTTCTCGTGTGCTTGGAATCTATCTGAGGGCAGATTAGGGGCTTAACCTCTAATCTTGCAGCTGATTACAGGCACAGATGGATGGGTCCCAGGTGATTTACCTGAGTATGCTCGACCTCAAGCCCGGGAGGATGGTGTCCAGGAGCACGGAGACACCTCGATGGGGAACAGGGAGCACTGACGCTAGTGCATGGCGTCCGGCGACAGAGTCCGCGAGCAGAGCAGAACAGGGGCCGCTGAGGCGAGGGGACGCTGGGTTGAGGAGGAGACCGGAGAGGAGGGAGCCACTAGGGCACGGAGGCGTCACGTTTGGAGAAGCGGAGCAAACGCCTCGGAAAATATCACGTCCAAACCCCTATACTTTCAATGAAACCCTTGAAAATCACGAAAAACATGTTTAGAGTTTTTAAAAATTCTTAACAAAAATGCATTATGTTGTAAGGGTAGAGTCACGAAAAAAATCATGTTTAAAAGTTCTAAAATAATTAACCAAAATACATTACGTTGGGAAGGTAGAATTTTATAGACATACAAATTTGCAAGTTAAAACTCAAAATTGTGTAGAAGATATGAAAATGACAAATTCGGCAATGAATAGTAGACTCACTAATGAGTAGTAGCAAACGTTACTGTTCATTCTTCCATTTGTCATTTTCATAACTCCTAAGCAATTGTGAGTTCAACTTGCAAATTTGCATGTCTATAAAATTCTACCTTCCCAACATAATGCATTAAAAAAATATAACTTTTAAACAATTTTTTTATGGTTTTGATCGGTTTCAGTTGGTTTCACCGCATACTTTCTCCCTGAATTAAATGAGCCCCGTTTGAGTGCTTTTGCTCGCCCACGTGAAGAAATATCAGGCTTGTCTTCTGATGCGTGTGAATTATACGCATATTTATCTATAAACAAATCGTATTTTGCCATGAAAATCATGGTATATTAACTCCATATATGCCACTGATTATTAATGTGTGATTTATTTGTAAATCGTCTTATGAATATCGACGAATTATTAACTCTATATGCTTGTCTTCCTCTTATAGTTAGGAGTGATCCAAATTGACGATGGCTCGGAATCAAGCATTAGAAAACTCAATGACCACTGGTACGGTCACACGCGACCGTACTGACCGTTATACCGATGTCGGTCGGTTCCGCGAGGTCAAACCAACCAACTTTCGTGAAAGGACCTAGATCCAATTCGAATGAGAAGACGTCTAAAAACCTAAGAAGGAGGGGGGCAACAATCAGGGAGAGCCGCCAGCCATTTATCCTCCAAGAACTGATAAAATGTCAAATACCAAAGACAAACAAGTGTTTCACACGAAATAAAACCGTTTTCAGTGATTTGAGCTTGTCACGAATATACGACAAACACCAAAAAACCACATCAAGGAAAGCAAAATAAGAATCCAGAAAGATGCTGTCAAGTATGCAAAGGTTTGAGCTTTTTACGTACGGTATGCTAAATCTACTAATAGTACGCTCATCTAGCCAATAACCCAGTCTCCCGACTGTCATCATGAGACCGATAAAACAGAAACCTATGAAGATCATATATTTGTCTTGCACATTCCATTTGAGCCAGATGACGATGATCATGAACACCTCATGTTGGAACACATTTCTTAATTGCACTCCGCTTGGTGAAGATTCACATTTGCTTGCCATAAACCCTTACAGGAAAGCCTCTCTTAAGGCATATTTTCGCTTGACCATAATCTCTGAATGGATGTCAAGCTTCAAGCATAGGGTTCGAGATGCTCGTCTTGAACTTGTTCTTCTTAACCTTGATGACGATCTCCAACTTGTTGTGTCCTCTATGGGTGATGACCCACAAGTATAGGGGGTGTATCGTAGTACTTTCGATAAATAAGAGTGTCGAACCCAACGAGGAGCAGAAGGTTGACAAGTAGTTTTGGTCAAGGTTTCACTGTAAACACTAGCAGACAAGTTTTTAGGGGTTTTGATATAACAGATAAATAAAATACAAGTAAATAAAAGACAGTAATAATAATTGCAGCAAGTGGCCCAATCCTTTTTAGAGCAAAGGACAAGCCGGTTGGTTTACTTATGATGGCAAAATGTTCTTGAGAACACACGGGAATTTAATCAAGTGCTTTCGCTTCATATAGTTGATTAATCTTTATTGTTTTGATAAGTGTTGTGTGGGTGAACCTATGCTAATGCACCGCCCTTACTTGGACTAATACATACTTGTGATTATACCCCTTGTAAGCATCCGCAACTACAAGAAAGTAATTAAGATAAATCTAACCACAGCCTTAAACTTTGAGATCCTACGCTCCCTTGTGCACCGGTTTACTAACGAGGGTTTAGGTTTCTGTCACTCCGGCAAACCCACAATTAGTAGCCAGCTACACAATGCATTCTCCTAGGACCATAAAGGTGAAGTGTCATGTAGTCGACGTTCACATGACACCACTAGAAGAATAACACCACAACTTAAATATCAAACTATTAAATATTACTCAACATAATTCCACTACTAACGACAAGACTTTCCCATGTCCTCAAGAACTAAACGAACTACTCACAAGACATCATATGGATCATGATCGGAGGTGATATAATGATGAATAACAATCTGGACATAAACTTTAATTCAGCGATAAAACTCAATAGCATCAACCACAAGGAGTAATTAACACCGGGAGAGTTCCCCCTAGGAACTAGACAAAGTACAGCCCTAGATGTTACAGCGGAACGAAGTGGAGCGGTGGAGATGATGATGTCGGCGGTGGAGATGATGATGATGATGATGATGATCCTGATGAAGTCCAGCGTGATGACGATGGCGATGATTTCCCCCTCCGGGAGGGAATTTCCCCGGCAGATTTCTCCCTGCCGGAGAGCTTTTTCTCTCTCTGTGGTTTCCGTCCCGTGGAGGCGGCGGAATATTTTCTCGATGCCCCCCGACGCTTAGGGTTTCTAGGGGTAGAAGTACGCGAAGGGTGAGCGCCAGAGGTGGGCCAGGGGCTCCACACAAGGCCTCGGCGCGGCAGGCATGGGCCCCGCGCCGAGGGTGCGTGTGGGCCCCTCGTGGCCCATCTCGACCTCCCCTTTTGGCTGCCTCCGTCTTCTGATAAAATAGGAGCTTCTGTATATTTTCCGTGATTTTTAGAACTCCAGAAATATAGTGTCTTGATGGTGCTTTTTCCAGCTGAAATCTGACTCCGGTAGTTAATTGTCCAATAATCATCAAACATGCAAAATAAGATAAAATAACATAAGTAGAACATCTTAATATGAAATATATCAATGAATAACAGTAAATTATGATATAAAATAGTGATGCAAAATGGACGTATCAACTCCCCCCCAGGCTTAGACCTCGCTTGTCCCCAAGCGAAAGCTGAGCTCAGTAAACAAGACCACATGTTTATGGAGTGAAGAGTCGATAATAAAGAATACGGACAAGAAGCATCATTATTTACTAACAGCACAAATCATTTTAAACAACAAGTAATCTTCATATAACTTAACTTGAACATAAGTAATGAAACAACCACAATAAAGGTGCATGAAGAAAATTATAAACTAGTGATGGCACACTTCATTCTTAGTCATACAACAATCAGCAATTCAAAACTTATCTTTCGAAAGGAGTCTTATATCAGAGCTTATATTACAGAACTTTCATACTCAATCATCACAATCCCCTTATAGTCATTGATAACTTTCAAAGTTATATTCTTAAAGGCAAAGGTCTTTGTGCTCAGACAACGGAAAATAAAGGACATGATTGACAATATTAATGCTATAGATGGTTGAATCACAACAACTCAAATGCTTGCTCAAGGAGGAAGGAAATAGGTGTACTGACTCAACATTTAAAAATAAAAGAAAGGCCCTTCGCAGAGGTGAAAGGATCGGTATGACACCTAGAGGGGGGGGGGGGTGAATAGGTGCTACTTCAATTTTAGTTCTTTTTCAAAATTAGGCTTGACACAAAAGGTAAATTCTCTAGATATGCAACTATGGTGAATTTACCTATATGACAAGCTAGCAACTAAGCACGGCAGACGAAGTAAAGACGGTAAACAAGGATAGAGGTAACCGAAGTGAAAGCACGCGGAGACACGGATGTATTCCCGAGTTCCTCCTTTTTAGGGGAGTACGTCTCATTGGAGAGGTGTGAACCAACACAATGGTTCAACAGCCACAAAGGCTTCACCTTCTTCTCCGGTGAACCGCACCACAAAGGTTTGGTTCACTTTCAACTATCGGAAACCTTCAAGGCGGAGTCCGGAGCCTTTACAACAACGATCCGGGGCACAACCCACAAAAGGATTGGGGGCTCCCGAATAGCTACAATCTGTCACAAAGACAACAAGTGAGTACAACGGGGGGCTAGGTTTTCCCAATGGAAACCCTAGCAAATGGTCCCTCAAGTGAATGAGGGGGAAATGAAGAACGGCTTGGTGAAGATGTAGATCGGGGCCTTCTCCTTCAATCCTCCAAAGATCAACGAGTTTGGGTGGAGGGATTGAGAGATCTAGTGATTCTTGAGCTTGCAATAATGGTGTCTTCAAGTCTGGGCGAGCTACTTGGCTGGAGGTAGGTGGAGGGGTATTTATACCCCTCCCAGAAATTCTAGCCGTTGCAGACAGCGTCACACCGGAGACTCCGGTCTGAGTGACCGGAGACTCCGGCCTGGACCAGGGGCTGAACCAAATCCTTGTCTTTGACGATTTCCCCTGAGTCCGGAGACTCCGGTCCTGTAGACCGGAGACTCCGGCCTGGATGTCTCCAAACGCTCTTTTCCTTTTTGTTGTTGATGCACACATGTATACACAAATAAACCTGCATCACTTAACACCTGATTAAACATCACAAGTGTTGTTAACTAACACACAAAACTAAGGGATCACAAAATGTTCTTTCAATCTCCCCCTTTTTGGTGTTAGATGACAACACACAGATTTGCAATAAAAAACCACGACAAGATCATGTTTAACAAATGGAAGGACTCCCCCTAGATGTGTGCATATAAATCAATTGCTTTGGAATGCAAATGCACACATATAGAGAGACAAGTTCCAACAAGATATAACAACATGATAGGGAACAACACATTTCACAAATAAGACATATCACATAATAGGTTGAGTCTAGAGATGAAAACCATACCTTGTGCATATAAATGTAGATAAACATCCATAGAGATCATAGCACAAAAATGTAGTCTCAACCATACATAATAACAAATCCATATGTCTTACACACCACATAGTTCACAACATAGTTCACAACTCACAAGAAGCAAATAAGTTCGACAAATAGAGATAAAGGGACATAAGCGCAATAAGAATGATAAAAGAACATGCTTGTGTCCGACCCATGCAAATCCCACGGAGAGAACCTAATAGAACTACCTCTCCACCTTTGGCATCGAAACACCAAAAAGGGAGAAGAGCATAGCTACCGACACCCAAAGAGATCACTCGGAGGCTTCGTCGTCATTCTCCTCATCATCACCTCCATCTTCATTGTAGTCCTCATCGGATTCATTCATAGGTGCCTTGCCGGTGTTGCGAGAAGTGGATGGCATTGAAGACACGTCCGCAAAATCCTCCCAAGGAAAGTAGTCTTTGTTCCAATGGCCATAGGTGATAGTGGTGTCGGAGGACTCGGAGGAGGCAATTGGATTACCATCTTCATCTTCTTCGGGAGGAGGAGTGGTACCACCATTGTTAACCTTGCGCAATTCCTTGATGATAATACCTTGGTTGTGCAAAATGGTCTTCCTCTCAAGATAGGCATCATGGTTCTCCTTGTGAACCGCAAGACCCAAGCAAAGCATCTTTCTCTTCCACCATGAGAGCTTACTCACTTCCTTGTTCACTGTAGCCTTGCCTCGAGCATGTGAGGGAGGATTGGCATTCTTGCTTCTTCTAGGCATTGGGGCCTCAGACGCCGCTTCCTCATCACTAGATTGGTGAGGCACATGAGAGGTAGACGGATGTTTATGCTTGCGGAGCTGTTGGAGGGTTCCCTTGGGGTGCTTGGTGAGAGAAGAGGTATCGACACTAGTAGGGAAGTGCCTTTCTGTGGCGCACCAAAAACTGTTTCTGTGGCGCATGGTCGGTGCGCCACAGAATCCTCGCCACAAAAATATTATTTCTGTGGCGCACGGAACCATGCGCCACAGAAAGTAGACAATTCTGTGGCGCACTCCAGAAATGCGCCACTAAATTATTTCCATGCGCCACAGAAAGAATTTCGATTATTTGCTGTATTTGACAATAATGTATCTGTGGCGCACTTTATTCGTGCGCCACAGAATATGGTGCGCCACAAAATTATTTACCGTGCGCCACTAAATTATTTGCTGTATATATTATCGATTATTTGTTGTATTATCGATTATTTGCTGTATTTGACAATAATACAGGTATATTACAGAATTTATACAGAAAATAATAGAAACAGTAATATATTTTGACACAGTATTAAAACAGACAGATAAATATGTACATCACCACTTAGAGCCCGAGATACATACATAGTGACAATTAAGTGCCAAATTAATTGTACAAAAGTTCATCTCATGTCACATAAGTCATAGTACAAATAAAGTTACTCTAGCGGTTCCTCCCGCAGAGACCCTCGACAAGTGGGCATTAAGCAATCACTAGGGCCCACTTATCATCGTCGGCTCCTGCGCCCCACGCTGAATCTGGCTTCTCAGCCTCAGCCCACTTGTCGAGGGTGCGGGAGGAACCGCTGGAGTCTCTTCTTGAGTCGCCGCTGGAGTCTCTTCTTCTTGAGTCGCCGCTGGGGTCTCTTGCTGGGTCGCTGACGGAGAACACGTCTAGCTCCACTGGTAGGATTGAGCCTTCTGGTGTATCGGCTCCGGGAACGGTTTATAGCATTCTTTCGTCATCCACGTCCTCATGTCATTTTGCTTGTCTAGGCGTTCTTCGATCTCCCACTTAGACAACCCTGGAGATGAATTGGGATATATATTTGATTAATAATATAAATAGAGTATGATTTATTCATCTAATTAAGTGGATAAGTCTATAATAAAGAAAATAAAGAAGCACTTCTATCGAGTGAGGCAAGGCTTTCTTTTACAATACATCCTACCTCTGGCGTTGTGTAAGGACCCCCTGCTTCCATGACATCTTCCAAAATGATTTGCGATAACTGCCTCTGGATGCGATGGAAGTCTTCTCTAAGCTCAGAATCGGTGATTTCCCCCGCATTTTTGCTCCATTCTTGGAGACTAGATGGCCACCTCGTTGTCTCTACATCCCGGACAAGCCCTTTAATGTGATGGAGGACGTAGAAGGCATCCTTCACGCTGCCAGGCGCATGCTTGATGCAATGGAACCCGGTCCCATGCCAGAAAATGTGTTTGTTGTCCTTCGTTAAACGTTCCCCATTCTTTTCTTTGTGGAAGTGGCCTCCCTTTTGGGCATAGCCCTCGAGAGCCTCATCGAGAACACCCTTTATTCTGGTGTAGTCTTTAAGACTCCCCGAGTCGAAATAAGTGGCAACGGACCACCTCGGGCTTACGACGATGAGTACTGCGTACTCGTCACTGCTCAACACAATTGAAACGGAATGTTGGAAAGGATCAACAACGGAAGAAATCTATAAGAAAGCATAAGATACGACGGCGGCGACCGGATGTGTACTTACTCGGAAAAGAAAGGCATAAGAAAGCTGTTCTTATCCTTGTTGTTCAGCATGATTCTCTGGAGGAACTTCGTGGCCTTGGCCCGTGTCGTTGATCCTTCCACCAGCAGGCTGTCACGCATGTAGTAGGGATCCACTACCTTGATGTACGGGGTATTATCTCTCCTGATCCTCATCGCTTGGTTGAGCGCGTATAGGCGGACCAAGTTATAGTCCAGCCGTCTAAAGTGAAACAGCCTGAAGACGTCCTCGTACGATATGAAAAACAGATCCGCGGGGGTTTCATGGACGAACTCGGCCAAGTCTTTTGGCACCTTGACAGTGAACACCGGGTAATTTGGATTATCTTCTTTAAGAAGGTTGCTCTCTCGCGTCAAGATAGCATTTTGCAAAGAGAGCATGCATCCGTCTGCGAGGTGGAGCAGCTCCCGAGACAGGATCGGTTGACCAGCTTCATGAACTCGGCTCAAGCCATCCGCACGGGGTGATACCATGTCTTCATACCCCCGGATAGTCGTCTTAGGAGCTGGCTTACTTCTCTTCCTGTGCTTCTTCTTCTTTACCTCTGGGGATGCTGGGGGTGCATCTTCTGTAGTAGGCACATTGATTGAGTACTTGTTGGAGCCGAAGCTGATCACTGGGGGAGGCCCTTTTCTCCCTCCCTCAATCCAAACCCTGACAGACTCACAGACGGTAGTAAATATCGACGTGAACGTCGTTGTCACTGCCTGTGCGATGACCGTCTGAATCATACTATTTTCCTCTATCGGTTCCTCGCCTCCTGTTCGAGAACCCCCGGCCTCGTTATTGTCAGCCATGTTCGTCTCACCTATAAGAAAAAAATGTCGAAGTTAGTACACCAAATATAAGAAAAAAATCACTTAATTAAGTACTAAGATACCCGGCCCATGCATTAGTCGCAATACCCCATATGTCTTGTTTTTAGCAAAGCCATGCCAAAATTCACGAAAAATTTCGGCATGACCTTTGCTAAAAAAGGGACATATGGAGTACCCGAATTTGCCGGAACGGAAGTTAATCGACGTTCCGGCAAACTCAAGGGCCTCATGGGTACCTGCAGACATTTCACAAATCATGTTGCCGGCATCTCCGGCCGGCCAACAACAAACACATATCCACATCTGCCGGCCGACAACAAACACAATACCACATCCACATCTCCACGTGTCCTATTTTTAGCAAAGTCATGCCAAAATTCACGAAAAAATTCGGCATGACCTTTGCTAAAAAAGGGACATATGGAGTACCCGAATTTGCCGGAACGGAAGTTAATCGACGTTCCGGCAAACTCAAGGGCCTCATGGTTACCTGCATAGATTTCACAAATCATGTTGCCGGTATCTACGGCCGGCAACATCCACATACACGACACGCTGGTCGGAACACAAACAACCACGACACGATGGTCGTGGTAGCACAGAACACATGGTCACCGGGTTAACCAATAGCTCACCAAAGGGGGAACTATAGTTGAGGAGATAGTTGATGTAGTCGAAGCCGGTGGTCTGCACAAGAAAAAAATAAGAAAATTCACATCCATATATATCTTCATTTCCTTTAAAAAGTACCAACTTTGGAGCATTTCTAAAGCATCAAATCTTGATCCTATTTCACATTAACCCTCATGGATCTCTTGTACTAAGTTAGTACTTCATGATAAACCCCAGAAATAATTTTTTGAATACATCTAGAACCTTAAATGAAGACATTTTTGTAGGCATGTTTAAATAGTGACCATATTTAACTTAGCAAAATTTTAAATTTTTTTGGTCTCCAAAATTTTCCTAACACCACTAGCACCAACTAGAAGCATTAGCAACTACTTGCAGCAAGCAATCAACAATCAAATCATCAAATTTTCTAAAATTGTGGGTTTGGCATTTGACCAAACACCTTATGTGCAGGTGTGGAGGGGAGGGAGAGGGATGGAAGAGAGGAGCAGCACCTCGGGGAGGGGATGGAGAGGGCGGCGGCGTCGGTGTCGAAGTGGCGGGCCGGTGGCGACGGCTTCCTTCGTCGGCGGCGGCGGCTCGAGGCCGAGCGCCACGCGGCGCGCCGCGGCGAGCGTGTGCGTGGGGCGCGCGGCGAGGGGTTGGGCGGGGCGGGGAGGGGAGGTCGCCGGGGGGGGAGGAGAGGGCAGCCGGCGGTGGTGGTCGACGGCGACGGCGGACGCGCGCGCGGCGGTGGTGGTTAAGTGAAATTTGAATGTGGATGAATAGGGGAAGAAAGGGGAAGGGGAGGCCCGGCCCGTGTAAATGGCTAAGTGAAGGAATTCTGTGGCGCATCCCTACCTAGATGCGCCACAGAATTACGTGATTTTGTGGCGCACCTAGGTAGGGATGCGCCACAGAATTTTGTCGATAGATCTGTTAAAATACACATTTTTGGTTATATTTAAAATGTGTACACACACATTTTAGGTTATTTTTTAAAGAACCGACACACATTTTAAATATTTTTGGTTATATTTAAAAAAAGAACCGACACACATTTTAAAGAAAAGAATATACACACATTTTGTTAGTATACCATTATTTTATTCATGATATACATATATATATATGATTGTCTCACACACACACACAAATTAATACACCAAAAAAGTCTTCTTCGTCCCGGCCGGTTCCGAGCTAGCTTCTCTTCTTTCCCTTCTTCGCGGTTGAATACTTTAGGCCGGGCATCTTGAGATTTCTTCGCGTGAACGGACAGCCTTTAGTAGGTACGGATGTCTTCCTTCTTTGTTTACTAGTAGTCGGCATGTCGAAGTACTTGTCGAACTCCTCCTCGATCTTCGGATCGCCGTTTTTGTCCAAGTCTTCCTCGTTGGCATCTCCTTCCATTCCGATGATGCTCCTCTTGCCCCTCCTCACGACAACACGGCTAGGCTTTGACGGGTCGGTAATGAAGAAACATTGCTCAACTTGGCTAGCGAGTACCCATGGCTCATTTTTTGCGGAGGCGTTCTTCGATTTGGCATCGGGTATAACCATGGTGGTAAAATACCGGTCTTCTTTGACGACGTCCTTGGCCCATCTCACACGGAACATTGGCACCAACTCTCCACAGTAGTTGAGCTCCCATATCTCCTCGATCCTTCCGAAGAATCTTTCCTTGACAGTAGCCTCGTCATCGGCGTAGGATAGCATAGTTACTCCTGAGTTTTGATATTCGCTATACCTGTCCTTTTCCTCGGTGCAGAATCTGAAACCGCCGATGTCGTACGACTGATAGGTCTTTACGTTCTGCCCGGGGCCCTGTGATAAGGAGAATATGAGTTTTTCCTCTTCCGTAGATGGCTTCCTGCTCTGTGCTTCAAGCAGTTGCCTTTTCTTGAACCAACGCGTCAAGCTGGAGTTGTGCTCTCTGATTACGTCTCCCTTCTTCCTCTGTCGTCTCATGTCGACGTAATTCTGCTCGATTAAGATTTTGTGCTCTTCCACATAATATTCGGTCACTTTTAAGTGTTGTAGCGCGACCCGGTGAGCCCTGTCGAGGTCGTCTTTTTTACCATGAATGCCGACAAAGATTGAGCGGTAGCCGTCGTGGTGACCAACTCCATCGAGCCTGCCGAGGTGTGTCCTGGTGGGCAGACCGACATCCTCGTTCTCGGTCCTTAGATAATTCTGGCAGAAGGAGATGCACTCGTAGGTTAAAAATCCCTTGGCCATGCTTGCGTCTGGACGGGCCCTGTTGCGAACGTATCCTTTCATGACACCGTTCTGCCTTTCGAACGGCATCATGTAGTGCAGGAACGTCGGACCGAGCTGCCTGATGTCATCAACGACATGGAGAAGGAGATGCACGCAGATATCAATGAATGCGGGCGGGAAGTAAATCTCGAGCTCGCATAGTATCACCACGATCTCTTCCTCAAGCATGTCGAGCTGCTTCACGCCGATCGACTTCCTGCTGACGACGTCGATAAAGTTGCAAAGGGCAGACAACGTATCACGGACGTGCTCATCCATTAACCCTCGGATCGCAACGGGAAGTATCTGTGTCATCAGCACGTGACAATCGTGAGACTTCATCCCGGTGAACCTCTTCTTTGTTGCATCCAGATATCTGCTTATCTTCCCCGAGTAACCGTGAGGAACTTTGACTCCTAGAAGGCACCTGAAAAACTGCTCGAGCTCCTCCGGACTCATACTGAAGCAGGCAGCGGGAAGCATCACCGTGTTCTTCTTTGCCCTTTTGCGGCGACCTTGAGTCCCTTCTGTCTGATCATCATCATCATCATCGTCGTCATCACTATCGGGGGCCTGAAGTTCTTTCCTGATGCCAAGCCATTTCAGATCGTATCTTGCTTTCGTCCCATCCTTGGTCTTATCCGACATGTGGCAAAGTGTGCCAAGCAGACTCTCGGTAACATTCTTCGTAATGTGCATCATATCGAGGCTATGTGGCGTCTTGAGGACCTTCCAGTACTCCAAGTCGTGGAAAACAGACCTCGCTTTCCATACACCCAGCAGTGGATCTACCTTCGGTCGCTTCTTTCCCGGCGCTGGGCACTCCTTCCAGTTTTTCAAAAGCTCGTCGATTTCTGTGCCGCTCCTCGGGCACGGGGCTCTTTCGGGCTCGTCTTTACCATTGAACAAATCACCGCGTTTTCTCCACGGGTGATCCATGCGAAGCCACCTTCGAGCCCCTGGGAACACGGTTTTCGAAGACCCGGGATCCCTTGGTAGCTGGAGATGCGGGGTCTTATCCATGCACTTGACACATGCGCAAAATCCGTGACCTACCTGGGCCGATACATATGAGCAACCAGGATAGTCCTGCACCGTCGTGAACAACGCGGCTCTCATATCAAAATAATCAGCTGTGTAGGCGTCCCACGTACGGGCTGGCGTCTCCCACAACGTGGCTAACTCCTCTTTCAACAGCCCGAGATACAGATGTGTTAGCCCCTGAATGAGAATACTCATGTGTATGTACCTTTGCTTCGTGCACAACCACGGGGGAAGGTTGTAAGGCCATACAAATACGGGCCAGGTGCTATGGGTGCTACTCTGGTTGCCGAACGGATTGAGTCCATCGGTGCTCATACCCAGCCTGACGTTCCTTGCGTCGCCCCCAAAATTTTCGAAGGCCATGTCCAATGCTTCCCACTGGCTAGCATCTGAAGGGTGTGTCAGGATCTTTCCCTTCTCCGGATCTTCTTGGGGCTTCTCCCTTTCCGCATGCCATTGCATGAGCTTTGCTTCCTTAGGGTCTACGAAATACCGCTGCAGACGGGGAGTGATAGGAAAGTACCATACCACTTTTCGAGGAACTTTCTTGTCCTTCCCACTCTTGTACCGTCCTTGGCCGCACACCGGACATGTGTATCTGTCCTTGTACTCGCCCCGATAAATTGCGCAATCATTGATGCAGGCGTGGTATTTAACGTGCGGTAGGTCAAGAGGGCACACGACTTTCTTGGCATCCTCGATACTAGTTGGCAATGTGTTCCCCTCGGGAAGACGATCGTGGAAGAATTTCATGTTCTTGTTGAAGCTCACGTCGGTCCATTTGTTTTCCGACTTCATCTCCAGAGCATCAAGCGTTACTTGCAAGCGCGTATCCTGTGGCCGGCACCCAGGATACAACGGAGTCTTCCCGTCTATCTCCATTTGCGCCAGCTTGGCTTTCTCTCTGGCTGCAGCTCTGTCGTTGCTCGTCTCCTTGAGTAGCAGTTCTTGAACATGAGGGTCCTGCAAGGCCGAAATTAGCGAGGTCTGCGTGTTCGCGTCTTCTCCACCACCATCTACTCCTTCATCATGACCGTGTCCGCCGGCATCTCCTTCGTCACCATGATGATCTTGTTCGCCGGCATCTCCTTCGTCATGATGATCTTGTCCGCCGACATCTCCTTCGTCATGATCATGATGATCTTGTCCGCCGACATCTCCTTCGTCATGGTTGAAGCCTAACATGAAACCGCGCCTGAGCAGGTGATCCTCCAATTGTCCGGAATCAGGGTCGATCCAGCTCACGAGTTTGCATTTTCGACACGGACATCTTATCTGGCGCCTGTTGCACCGAATCATGTCCGCCTTCGCTTTTTCCTTGTATCTACTGATTCGACCGGAGCTCATCCTGACGACCATGGTTGCGGCCTACGCGGTATACATAGAGCACAAACAAGAGTATGTTAATTAGAACCGCAACATGCATGCACACACATTAGTTGGCCCATGCATTAGTCGCAATACCCCATATGTCCTATTTTTAGCAAAGTCTCATGCCAAAATTCACAAAAAAATTCGGCATGACCTCTCCTAAAAGTAGGACATATGGAGTACCCGAATTTGCCGGAACGGAAGTTAATCGACGTTCCGGCAAACTCAAGGGCCTCATGGGTACCTGCAGACATTTCACAAATCATGTTGCCGGCAACATCCACATACACGACACCATGGTCGGAACACAAACAACCACGACACACATCCGGCCATACACACACCGTCGGCGCCACCAAACATGCATATGCATGTTCATCATCCATGTAGATCCATGTCTCACCTAGTAGATTCGGTGCCGAGACGTGACCGCGATCGATGAGAGAGCGTGTGATGTTGGAGAGAAACTAGTGGACAAAAAGAGATGTATTGGAGGCTCTCCTAAACCCTCACCAATAATCTATCAAACAAAATAGGTTTAACAAAAAAATGGAGAAAACTATGGGCAAAATAGGAGGGGAGGGAAGAGAAATACGAGCTAGGTGGAGGTGGAGGAGGAAGAAGAGAAGAAGTAAATGGTGGTAGGTAGAGGGGTTGCCACCTTTTTGTAGATCTGGGGCAACATTCTGTGGCGCATGCATCATGGTGCGCCACAGAAACATGTCTTTCTGTGGCGCACCATGATGCATGCGCCACAGAATGTTGCCCACTTAAATTATTGGTGGGGCCGCACCATGTTTTCTGTGGCGCACAGTGCTGAATGCGCCACAGATAAATTACCAATGCAATCATTGGAGGGGGCCCCACCGAATTTTTGTGGCGCATCTGGATGGATGTGATGCATCCAAAATGCATCTACTTTTACAAGCACTTTGCCTCATAATTTGCTCCGGAATCTTCCCATATTTGAATAAAACTGCTGAATCTGACGCTGTTTTTAGCAAAGTCTCTTTTCTGGCTATTTCTGCAGGAAATAAAATCGGGGAAAATTACCATGCCATTTTTTATGGAAAAGGAGGACAATGGACAAAAGATGGACACGAGGAAGCGCTCGAGGGCCAAATGGGTGGGCCCCACGCGGCCCATGTACCTGGCCGCGTGGGCCTAGCCCAAATGGGCCTCGGCACCGCCTCGCCTTCGGTCTTCGACGTACCCCCTCATATATACGAAAAAGTGCTTGCCCTAGGAGCAGAGGAGCTTTCGCGAAACACACCACCGCCGCCACCACGATCTTTGTTTCGGGGACAGATTGATCCAGGATTTCTCCTCGGTGGAGGGATCCGGAGGCCGTCTTCACCGCCTTCATCACCGCCTTCATCTCCATCGACCATGAGCCCCTTCACCATCACCATGTGTGAGTAGTCCGCTGTAGGCATGTGAGGTGGATGGGGATTGGATGAGATTGATCATGTAATGCTACCCGTTGTTCGGGATTTTAGGGTTTTATCTTGAGGATACTTTTGTATTGTGTTGATGCACTCTTGCTATGTTTAATGCTTGCTACTAGGGCCCGAGTGGCATGATTTCAGTACTGAACTTATATTGCCCCATCATATATTTGAGTTTGGTATTTATCTGCAAAGTGTATCACCTGCTATTATGTTGAACCTGCGAACCCTAAACGTGACATATAGGGAAAACAAGGGGGAGATGTTTTAGTTTGAGGATTCTATGTGTTCATGAAGTGTTAATGTATTGTTTCGGTCTATTCGAAAGGGTAGACCTTAATTACCTGTAGTTCCAAGTTGGCCTCGGTGAAATGGGCAGGTTGGACAATAGATGTTGTGCAAATTCTCTTGGTTAGTACGCACAACTAAATATGGAACACATACCTACATATATCGGAGTTAGAGATAGGTCCCATTGTTATTTGTTTCTTATTATATGATCAATCTCATTCTTGCAACACCCGCTATCACCTCATGCCTACATTTTAAATCTCTGAGTTACACTTTCACTTTTCCGTGAAAACTGGGAAACACTTGTTCACTGCTACTGTTCTGCTTGTTACTTGAATCATACTACTGCCATCACTATTACTGCTGCAAGTTATTGATATACAGGTGTGGTTGAGAGTGACGCCTCAATTGCCAAGGTCTTATTGATATTCTTGTGTTCCCATCGAGTCGAACTATAAATTTGGGTAATACTTCCCAACGAAGACTTCAACGATCCCCTATACTTGTGGGTATCAAGACGCGCCACAGAAAGTATAATTTCTGTGGCGCATCCATGCAGATGCGCCACAAAAAGGTCACCAGATATTTGTTGTGGTGGGACCCACCATGTTTCTGTGGCGCACGCATGCACGTATGCGCCACAGTATTTTGTGGCGCATTCGGAGTGGTGCGCCACAGAACGTTTTTTGTGGCGCATGGTAGGTTTGGTGCGCCACAGATAGGGAATCCACAGAAAGGCACTTCCCTACTAGTGCGACGGTAGGCACCTTGTCAAGGATGAGCTTCATCACATAGGGTGCATACAAGGGATTCTTATGCTCAAAAATCGCCCAATGGAGCTCACACTTGATGAAATCCATAACATCAATCTCAACACCTTTGCAAGTCGGACCGGCCTTTTGAACTTTGTAAGCATGGTAGAGGAGATTGACAAGGCCTCCTCGAATAGCATCCACATTTCCGGCTTGAGGAGCAAGACTAAACCGGACCATGCGGAGGAAGATGTTGTAAGTGGGGAGGAGGTCTTGGTTTGTGCCCACGGAAGACGCCTTAGAATACAAAGGGCGTAAGCGGCTCTTGTTATAGGAGAGACCCTCCACATGCATCCTCTTGCCAACCGGAATAGTAGCCCCCTTGAACTCATAGCCCAACAACTTGCCAAACTCCACAAAGTTAGATGTACACTTGTGCAAACCGGTCATCCAAGTTAATGAAACCTCTTCATCCTCTCCAAAGACAAGAGTGGCAAAGAACTGATGAACAAGGGAAATATCATAGTCTTCGTGAGTGTGGGAGATAAGCCTCTCAAGTCCAAGCTTCTGAACAATCCACACAGCCTCTTGAAAGTATGGCTTCGTGTTCAAGGCCTCAAGATTTAGCACATTTTGCTCACAAACGGCATGCTGGGGAGAAAGCTTGGCATATATCTCATGCATAATGAGTTGCTGCTCTTTCCGCGGAAAGTTGGGATCATCGGTGTTGGGCGGCATGTCAAAGAAAGGTTGCATCCTCATGTTGCGAAAGTCACTCTTCCCCATACCCAAAACTATGGTCAAAGTATCATAACGGGATTTCTTGGCCACTTCTTGTTCCTCAAAATCAGCCTCAGCTTGCAGTCTTGTGGCTTCCTCTTCCATGGTACAAAGCTGACGCCAGCTGTCTGTGTTGCGATCATACAAGAGACTATCCCTAGTTTGAGCATGATCTTTTCTCGAAACCTTGTCGGGGTTGGAGGCGGATGACTTGGTTCTCTGACCACCTGTGAGAAACAGAATAGGAGGATAGCATAGGGATAAGCATACATGTCCATGGAAAGCCAAAAGAAGGAAATCATTTGAGACAAATTTTCCCTCAGGTATGATCCAGACCGGAGTCTCCGGTCTCAGGGGGCGGAAACTCCGGCCACACCGGAGTCTCCGCTCTGTGAGGACCGGAGTCTCCGGCCTGAGACTGCAAACTCCGACCTAGGTCAAATCTAAGGGGAAAATTGACACAAACAATTTTCTGGACTGCACATTGCCAACCTAAAGGTTCTACACCACTAAGTTCAACCTAATCTGCTCTCAAAACAAGATCTAGGATGAAACCCTAGAGAGAGAGAGAAGATTAACCTTTGCCCTTCACGGTGGAGATCAAACAGAGGGGAGATAGATCCCCGACACTTGGAGGGTGGAGGAGCCGGTGGCACAGCGGAATCCGGCGGCGGGGAGAGGCCGGAGCAGCAGGTCGAGTCGTTGGCGGCTGCTGGGAGGAGTTTGGGGGTCGGGGTGAGAGAGGAGTTGTGAGTCAACTCCTCACCCCGATCCCCTTTAGAGCCCAGCGAAACACACCAGAGTCTCCGGCCTTGGCTAGAGATTCCGGGGTTTGGGGTGGAGACTTCAGTCAGACCAGAGTCTCCGGGTTTGAGCACCGGAGTCTCCGGTCCCTCAGACTCAAAACTGCCAGATTTGGTGTTGGACAAGTATGTTGCAAGAGGAGTATGTTTTGTGATACGAAAGGCCTGGGTTTAGACACAAAGTCACTAGAAATGGTACTTCACACTCAAACTTGGTAAGAAGCAAATACAACAAATAAGAGTCATCATTTGAGTGTGTTTTCCATAAAGAACAACGGATAGGCAATAAAACCATAAAGCTCCAAAAAAAATCTTCACAAAGCAGAGGTCGGTGGCCTAGGCCACCATGTATGAGTGTAAGTGGTGTGACACCGCGAAGATATATCTTGGGTTCACCGCCACTACTCGTCATTTAAGCTCACAATTCATGAAATGAACATATAGAGACAAAATGAGTTCTTACTATCGGCATAATGGGGGAGGGATAGTCCAATGTATTAGGACCGCACTCCCCTATGTCCATGCCTACACCTAACCCAAATAGATAGCTAAGATATAGGTGTGTATGCAAGATAGTCAAGCCACGCTCCTTGAATCCACGATATTTAGCTCATGCCTCAAATAAGTGAATCTTGCTTCATCAAGTGGCTTCGTGAACATATCGGCAAGTTGGATCTTCGCTGGAATATAGCCAATCTCAATGTCACCCCGGGTAATGTGATAACGAATGAAATGATAACGAATCTCAATATGCTTCGTTCTTGAGTGTTCCACCGGGTTGTGACCAATCTTGATAGCACTTTCATTGTCACATAAAAGAGGCACTTTGTCACAATGGACACCATATTCCTTTAAAGTTTGCCTCATCCATAGTAATTGAGTGCAAGCACTAGCGGCCGCCACATACTCGGCTTCGGTGGTGGAGAGAGATATACAATTTTGCTTCTTAGAAGACCAACTCACCAAGGACCTACCAAGGAATTGGCATGCCCCGGAAGTTGATTTCCTATCATCCTTGCAACCGGCCCAATCCGAATCCGTGTAACCGGCAAGAGAGAAGTTGGAGCCCTTAGGATACCACAAACCAAATGTGGGGACCCCGGACTAGCCGTCCGAAATACCCGATTATGCTTAACACAATGATCCCGTGATCAGTCTGTCGTTGCACATAATCCGAACTGGGTACCATAGTTTACATCCGTTACAATACCAAATTAAAGTCTTACATAAATGGTCATTTAGACCAAGTCTTACATAGGTGCCTTCATGGGCCAAACCAAAATAATCAGCGGAAGCTACGGCGTAGTAGACATCATATCCTAACAACGACCCGACAGGCAGCTGACTTATGGAGATCCCTAGTTCGCATAGAAGTCGACATACTCCTCCTCGGCGTAGTGCTCCTCGAAGTCTGGCTAAGACAATAGCCAGGGACGAAACCAATATGAGTACATTTGATTGTACTCGCAAACTACCCCAACAGGAGTATGCACTAGTTTTATTTTAATTTCAGACTTTTATTTATTTAAAACATCTCTATATCTTTATTGAAAAAGGTAAGAAGAATTTTATAACTATCTTAAATAAAATCACCATTTTATCTGTTTTTCCAAAACTCCTCCTTTTTCCGACCATAGCCCGTCATGATCCACCTGCATCCAACAACCTCATACCGATCTGTTGGTATAGGTGTATGAAACATTCTGCACTTCATTTTTTTAAAAACTCAAATCTTTTCAAAACTTGCACATGGTTAGAGTAGAGCCTCCCAACTGTCCATCCGATAACTCATCGTGTCAGCCACGTCCCGCCATACAAGGTGTATGCGAAGTTGAGTCACCGACCCTAGCTTATCCTTTGCTCATGCTAGTATAGGACCCTGCCGCTATGACACTTTCCATTAACACTTAACCCAGCCCATCGGAATCTAAGTGTGAGGACTCATAGTTCTGCCCGGCGGTGTATAGGGGACCTCCTTCTATCCACCACATGTGCGAGGACCATCCTTCTCCACATGTGCGAGGACCCGTGTCAGGGGTAGGTCACCGAACCATCCCCTCATGGAACGGAGTCATCTCCGTTGTTGAGGCATCCCATACTAATAAGAGCAAATTATATGACTAAGCCCTTTCCCATATGTGGGTAAATGTGGTCGCACAGGGTAAGATTGGTCATCATAGTACTAGGACACACTGTGCATTTTTCATAAACATCACCATCCTCCATTTCTTCACTTCTACACCGACATCTCGGCATTCCATATCCATACAAGTATATTCAAAGGAGTTTTGAGTAAACAATATTTATTTTTCCCATCCTATAATTTTATATAAACTATCTTATACTTCTACATAGGGTGGCAAAATAGTTTCCATATACTTTTGAAAAGGTTTTAAAAATCTTTGCCTTAAGAGTAAATCATGTTATCAAAGTAGATGTATATATATTTGGGGTGCAAGCTCAGAGAGTAGCTTGCCTTGCTCGGCAAAGTGACCTTGGTCTTGATCTTCGGGTTCAACAAATTCTCCTTCCGTGATAAATCCGACAACGCTCTCGTCTAATTAATAAACAAACAACACAAACAGTCACTATACTACTCAATCAAACATCACAACATTGCAATCTTAAATGCTATAAATAGCCACTGCACACATTAAGCAACCCAATTTGGTTTCAATTTAATTGAATTAACCACTATTTATCTATACTACTATTAAAAGAGCAAACATGTTGGGATACTTTAAATCTTATCCGTTCAATTTTCAATCAACGATCCAGATTGTCCCGATGTCGAGCAGCAAACACTTTAAATCTTGTCCGTTCAATTTTCAATCAACGATCCAGATTGTCTGGTCAAACAAAAAAGTGCGGCTAGGTGTCCGCCTCAACACGTTCAAAAATAAGGAAAGCAAAGAAACAAAGTTTTGGAAGTACACGGATAGGTGTTTGACCTAAACACGTACATGGATTCTGTAGAAGAAAACGGACACTATAGCCCAAGGCGGACTCAATAATCCCTCGGTTAATATAAGGCCACCATACGTACATACGTACATGTACCTAAGCATAGGCCCGAAAGAACCTGTCACGCCTGGAGACCACCAAATCCGCCGTCGGCAAATCGAAGGCATGCCGAGCGAAGGCAGTTTCCTGTCCATAACTGCTTCACGTTCCACGCTAGGGTTTACCGTCACCGACGCAGCTCCGGAATCCGGATGTCGATCTACCTAGCTGACTCGGCCCCAACATCATCGTCACGCGCAGGAACTCACATGTCGCCGGCTTTGATCCGATTTAATCGATCAGCCATCGACGCACCCCAACATGTCGACGCCAGGCGCTCCACTCCCAAGCAGAGGAGTCCGCAGGCGCAGGCAAGCTCCAAGCAAGCCCCGTCACGATGCAAGGATGGCACTACATGCATTATGCACAAGCGTTTGCATATATCCTTCTAAAACCGAGGCCTCCGTGTCCCCCGGCCAGCAGTCCACCTGCCTCTGGCCCCGCGCCGTCCTCGAGGCCCTCGACTCCGCCGTCGCCTCTTGCAGCTGGGAGTCCGCCCTTGAGGTTCCAACCATTGATTGATTAATGCTTACGCGTACGAATTGCTCTTCTCAGATCTTCGAACTGATATTGCGGAAGCAGCGGTTGTACGAGCAGCCTGGCCTGGCCACGACGCTCTTCAAGATGATGCTATCGGACGATCGTCTCGCGCCGACGGCGGACGTGTACACGGCGCTCGCAGGCGCCTACGGCTGCACAAGCGCATGCATATCCTTCTACAACCAACGCATCAGCTGTCCTTTTTCTTTTTTGGAAACGTCAGCTGCCCAAAATCACATTTAGTCATTGATGTATGCATTACGTACATGCATAACCACACTGAGTCCTTCTACTTATGTGTTCTCAAGTACTACAAGCTGAGCATTTTTTTTCACATTATGTTTTTCTATATGGATCTTCATTTGTTATTCACGCTCTCATGTTTTTTATTTGTATTTTGAACTTTTAGATCAAAATGATGACGGGAACCAGGATTGCATGTTTACTCATTGGAGGCGTTGGCGACTCTGTACACAAATTGTGATGTGAAATGACTTTTACTTATATTCATAACAAATTACCTATATCTACACGAACTTTGAGCGGATTGACATAAAAAATTACATACAATTATTTAAATTGGTTGATTCTAATAGTAGAATTTCTGTCATCGCACTGTCCTAAAGCTGGTGCATTGCCATCTTCATCAGGATTCTTAGGTAAACATCTCGACCAATCGACTTGCATTTATCATAATAATGTTGGTAATGTCTTTGGCTATCTTTAGATTAATGTAGCACGGTAAAAGCTGAAATTGTATAGAGAACAAAATTGGTAACTAAATAAAAGAGCGTGTTCTCCATCTATTTGCTTGTGACATTTGATTAGATTGATTGTAAGATCCTTTTGTTTGAATGCTACCTTGATGTGGAGCTAAGCAAAGCTGACAATGGATATTTGCTTGTAGGAATACCTCTGCAGACAGTGTGCTTGTCACTGACTGCCCAACAACAGAACGTTCCGTCCATGGAGTGTTGTTCAGTCCCAACAAATAGGGAGGGGATATTGACTTGCACCAAAACAAGTAATCCAACTAGGTATGATTTTTCCTACTTGTAAATTGTTCCATTTAATTGTGAAAACGTTCTACTTGTAAATTGTCTCTTTTGAAGACCTTCTTCCTGTAAAGTGTCTCATTTAACGTGCGTTGCACGTACATTCCAACTAGTTTATGTCTTAAATATGGCAGCAACTAGTTGAACATGTTTAATTGCATAACTCAAGTTCTGTTGGTCACAAAAATACAAACTAAAATTCTACAGAGAGCTACTGATGTGTAGAAGACAACACAATTTGATTTGGATTAATTGGAGTTGCCAAACTCCCTACACAATTGTTTTTATTCAGAAACTCAATAATCAAGTTTTAGCTACAAATTAAGTTCTGTTGATCCAAAAATTAAATACTTTTAGGGGTAACTAATAATGAATAAATGTGATCTAACAAAATTGGTCCTAACTCATTTGGGTTAATCAATAATTATCTATAATGGTTTTGGTGCAGAAGGGTTTGCTAAATTTAACTTTATACTAAACAATTATAATTGCATAATTAATTCTACCAAAATTAGGGAACCTAATAGATCACAGTACCAAGCTAACAAAATTGGTTTGGAATTATTTGGGTTAATAGAGTATCAGAAACAAACAAGTTTAGGTTTTAAACCTTCTGTGGCATTTTTAATACTACACATTTATTATTCATTTAAATGAAATGAAACCACTTAGGTTGGTTATACAATTTCATAAGCTTTCCAGAAAATTTTAATTTGATTTATTTGGACTTATAAATCTCGAGATATTGAATTTCAAAGTTCAGTCCAGTACTGAAATTTCTAGAGAAATTAAATTAGAAAAAGCTTTCTGTTCTGGATAATGTTGAGGATCCTGACGGGTGGGGTCCACTCGTCAGTGACTCAGCAGAAATATCTCGCGTGCTCTAATATGTTTAAAACGCTGATAGTGGGGCCCACTGGTCAGCGACACATCTAACCGAAACGGTATGCTACCGTGGATCTAAGATCCAACTGCTGGGAACAAGCGCATCGGCGACGACCACAAACAGGCGGCGCCGTGGCTCCGGCTCCGGCGAGGTCTGCGATTCGCTCACCTAGGGGCTCGGGAGGAAGCGTAGGTGAGGCAGAACGGTCGCGGCGGCCTGGGGAAGTTTGCTGGAGAAGTCACGCTTCCTGGGACGGCTCCAGTCGACGGCGGCGAGCAGCTCCGCTTCCACGAGCAAGTCCTCCAACTCCGGCGAGGTCCTGGCGACGATTCTGTGCGCGATACAGAGGGGAAAAGGTGTGTGTGAGTGTGGTGAACTAAGGTAACAATGTAGGGGTTCAGAAGGAGAGACGGAGCAGCAGCACGGCGTGGCCGTGGTCAGCATTCACCTTCTGCTCCAGCGGCACCTGGCCGTGGTCGACCAAGGCAGCGAGGGCTGCGGCTGCGTGCTCGCCCTCCTGGCGGTGCACGAGTGAGTGTGGAGCAAGGGGGAGAGAGTGGTGCGGAGTGGAGAGGAAGTGAGAGCTCGAGGTGGCTTATAAGGCCGACGCTCGGCTCACGGTGGTCGTGGTTCACGCGAGGTCTAGAGAGGGGGAGAGGTTGCCGTTGGTTGTCTGGGGGGCCGCAGGTGAGCTGCAGAGTGGCTGGGCGCGGCCACGCATCGAGGGGTGCAGTGGAGCGCCGAGGTCGACAGCGGTGTCCTCGGGTCGGCCATGGCGCACGGCGAGCACGGGCGCGTGCTATGCGCGCGAGTGGGCGCTGTCGTGCCGGTGTTTTCGTGTCCACGGAAGCAGAAGAGCAAGGGAGAGAGGGGGGCACGGCGCTAGGCCACCACGGCATCGCCACCTCCTTCTTCCACAGTGGCAACCATGGCGGCATGGGCGCGAGCTCCTGTCCCCTGGCGTGTCGGTCAAATTACACCGTTTTCTTCGGCTCCAGAGAATGCGGTGAGGTGAGTGAGGTGAGAGGGATCGAATGGTGCCAAAGGTTCGACGAATTTCGATCGAAATCGATCGAATTGATCTCGGATCAGAGGAAGAACATGGTGATGCCCACCATGTGTTCGACGAAATTTTTGAACCAAACTTAATTTCCAATTTCTGAAATTTATTTTCATAATTTGCTTCACATATGTTTATCAAGATTTGTGGTGCTGTTTAATTATTTATTTGACAAGTGCAACATAGCACATTTCTTGATTTGAATAAGATAAAGAGAGATATGGAATTTAAATTTAGGTTTTTGAATTTAATATTTGGAGAGGGAAAAGTTGTAGGAATAAAATGGGAGTGCTCATATCATCACTCCACTGAATTTTGTTTGGAAGAAATTTAATTTCGCACTTGGAGAAATTGTGTGACACTTGTCACATTTGTTTTATTGTTTTAGCTTTTTATTTTATTCTTTTGCTTTTCCAAGTTTTTAATTAGAGCAAACAACATCACAAGCAACAAGACACAACCAACACACATAAATCAACAAAAGTTTTTGTTGGTCCACATTTTTGGAATAATAATACTTATTATAATTTTGGGATGTTACAAATCCTTCCCCCCTTAAAATAAATCTCGTCCCGAGATTTGCTAGGCTTAGGCACTAAAGAGGTTTGGGAATTCGCTTCTAAGATAGTCTTCGCGTTCCCAAGTTGCATCTTCTTCAGAGTGGTTAGTCCACTGGACTTTGTAGAACTTGATCGCGCGCCTCCGGGTAAGACGAACATCCTCGTCAAGAATCTTGATGGGTCTCTCACGATACGTCAGGTCATGGTTCAGGTCGATGGAGAGGTGGTCGATGTTTTTGAAAACGTCGGGCTTGTCGGGAACTTCAAGACACTTCCGGAGCAGGGAAATGTGGAAGACATCGTGATATTCCGATAACTCTTGGGGCAACTCCAGTTGATAAGATACTTCTCCTCGACGAGCAATGATCTTGAAAGGTCCAATATATCTTGGCGCTAATTTCCCTTTGACATGGAAACGCTGCATTCCCTTGAGTGGTGTCACTCGGAGATAGACATAATCTCTGACACTGAAAGTGACATCGCGACGCTTGGGATCAGCGTAACTCTTCTGACGGGATTGGGCAGTTTTGAGACGCTCACGGATAAGTTGAACCTGTTCTTCAGCTTCACGGAGGGTATCTGGCCCAAACAATTTGCCTTCTCCGGTGTCGGACCAATTCAGGGGCGTACGACACTTCTTGCCGTAAAGTGCTTCAAAAGGGGCCATTTGCAGACTAGACTGGTAGCTATTGTTATAGGAGAACTCTGCAAACGGAAGACAATCTTCCCACTTGGAACCATAGGATAGAACACATGCGCGAAGCATGTCCTCTAATATCTGGTTCACTCGCTCAGTTTGGCCTCCGGTCTAGGGATGATAAGCTGTGCTAAATGCTAACTTGGTTCTGAGGGCTTCGTGAAGGGATTTCCAGAATCTTTAAGTGAACTGTGTGCCTCTATCAGATACGACCTTTTTAGGCACGCCATGCAGGCTTACTATTCTGGAAATATACAAGTCTGCCAGTTGATTTCCCCGATAAGTGGTATTAACGGGAATGAAATGGGCAACCTTGGTCAGTCGATCAACGATGACCCAGATTGAATCATGGCCTCGGTTGGACCTTGGAAGTCCGGTAATAAAGTCCATTCCAATTTCATCCCACTTCCACTCAGGAATTTTCAAAGGTTGAAGCAATCCAGCGGGTCGCTGATGTTTAGCCTTGACTCGCTGACAGATATCACACTTGGCTACAAAAGAACCAATTTCTCGCTTCATTCCATGCCACCAAAATCTCTCACGAAGGTCTTGGTACATTTTTGTCCCGTCGGGTTGGATTGAATAAGGGGGTCTCATGGGCTTCCTTCAGGATTAACTCCTTAAGTTCCATGACATTGGGCACACAGATACGACCATTGAATCTCAGCACTCCTTCGGCATCTTCGGTAAAACCGGGTGCTTTGCCGAGAGAAATCTTCTTTTTAATTCCTTTACTGCTTTCCTGATCTTTTTGGGCTTCCTTGATTTGATCCATCAGGGTTGGGGCTACTTCTAAATTGGCGAGATATCCGTGGCTAACAAGCCCTAGTCTGAAATCTTCGAACTCTTTGAACAAGGCTGGTTGTTCGGCTTGGATCAAGGCATTCAGGGTGCAAGGTTTGCGACTAAGGGCATCGGCAACTACATTAGCCTTTCCGGGGTGATAATGAATTCCAATGTCATAATCCTTGATTAATTCCATCCATCTCCTCTGCCTCAGGTTCAACTCCTTCTGGGTGAAAATATACTTCAAGTTTTTATGATCCGTATAGATCTCGCAACGATGTCCCGCAAGATAGGGACGCCACATCTTGAGAGCAAGAACAACAGCAGCTAACTCCAGGTCATGGGTTGGATAATACTCTTCATGCGGTCGCAACTGTCGAGACAACCTTGCCTTCTTGCATCGCAATACACGTCGAAACTCTTGGTGACGTCTGGCATAATCAAGACTGGGGTTGAGGTCAGTATCTTCTTCAATTCTTGGAAACTATCTTCACACTTCTGAGTCCATTCAAATTTATTGTCCTTCTTCAACAGTTGGGTCATGGGTTTGGCTATACTGGAGAATCCTTTAACGAACTTGCGGTAATAACCCGCTAGTCCGAGAAAGCTTCGGATTTCAGTCACACTGGTTGGGGCTTTCCAGTCAACAATGGATTGGATCTTCTCTGGGTCTACAAAATTCCTCCACAGATACAAAATGTCCGAGAAATGCCACTTCACTAAGCCAAAACTCACACTTGCTGAGCTTGGCATACAGCTGGTGCTTTCGGAGGGTCTCCAAAACTAGACGCAGTTGTTCAGCATGCTCTTCTTCGGTCTTGGAATAAATAAGGATGTCATCGAGGAAGACTACCACGAACTTGTCGAGGTACTCCTTGAAAATCTTGTTCATGAGATTCATGAAATAGGCTGGGGCATTGGTCAGACCAAAGGACATCACGGTGTATTCAAACAAACCATAACGGGTGGTGAAGGGTCTTGGGAATGTCTGACTCTCGGATTTTCAACTGATGATATCCTGTCCGAAGATCGATCTTGGAAAAGACTCGGGCTCCGTTCATCTGATCGAACATATCCTCGATCTTGGGAAGAGGATACTTGTTTTTAATGGTTACGTCGTTTAGCTTAATACACACACAGGCGTGTGGTACCGTCTCTCTTGTCCACAAAAATGATGGGTGATCCCCAAGGTGAAGCGCTTGGGCGAACAAGACCTTTGCTGAGCATATCAGCCAACTGCTTCTTCAACTCAACCAGTTCTTCTGGATTCATCCGATAGGGTCTTTGGGATATAGGGGTGTTCCTGGGATAAGTTCAATTATGAACTCAATATCCCGGTCTGGCGGCATACCAGGCAACTCTTCAGGGAAAACATCCGGAATAGGTGAACAACACGGATCTCATCTAGGGTGGGTCGAGCTATGCCCTCATGGCAGCCTGGTTGGGAATGACTAGCTTTGGACACATATTCCACTTCGACCTCTTTGTCGGTGGTGATGGATACAGCTCTTCTGGCGCAGTCTATTCGACCACGGTACTTGGCTAGCCAATTCATACCAAGTATAACATCTATGCCTTGGTTCCCAGAACGATTAAGTCGACTGGAAACTTTTCTCCTTTGATCTCAAGGGAAACGTCGGGGAAAACAACTTGGTCTCTACGGTGGATTCTGGGATTTGGATGACCATGGGTTTGGGTAAGAGACTCCGACTAAACCTCCTTAGCAACAAATTCTTGGGTAACAAAGGAATGGGTAGCACCAGAATCAAACAGAACAGTTGCAGGTACTGAGTTGACAAGGAACGTACCCAGCACAACATCTGGCGCATCCTGGGCTTCTTCAGCATTGATGTGGTGCAGACGACCCTTGGCAACAGCAACATTTCCGCGGGGTGCGGCATTCTTGCCATTTCCATTACGGCCTTGGCCATTGTTCGGTGCCGGTGCATTGGGGCGCTGAACATTCCTCTTAGGATTGGGGCATTCTCTGGAGTAGTGACCCTTAGTGCCGCATTCAAAGCAGACAACATTGGCATTGCGGTTGAAGTTGTTGAAGTTTCCTCCGGGACGGTTATTGTCATTGGGCGGTTGAAGTTGTTTGGGCGGTTAGGGAAATTGGGGCGTGGAGCTTGCGGTGGTCGATAGGCAGGCTTGGGGGTTTGCTGAAAGATACGAGGCTTCTGGTTGCTCGAACCTTCCTGAGCTTCTGGTTGGTCTCCAGCTGGATGGCTTTGTCCACAAGTGACTCCAAATCAAAGAAGTCATGGATAACCAAAGCACACTGCAGTTCATCATGAAGTCCATTAGGAAACGCTCCATCTTCTTCTTCTCTGTGTCGGTGTCATCTGGAGCATACCGAGATAAGTCGGTAAACTCATCAAGATAACCGACCACATCTTTACTTCCCTGCCTCAGCTTGCGGAATTCATCCTTCTTCCTCTCAATGAGTCCGCCAGGAATGTGCTTCTTGCGGAACTTCTCCTGGAACTCAGCCCAGTTGATAACATGGCCAGCTTGCTGGAGAGCCTTGGTAGCTTCCCACCAAGCTCGTGCAGGTCCAGCAAGATAGTGGGTTGCATACAGCACCTTCTCAGGTTCTCCCACGGCAGCAACTTCCAGGTTGTTCTCGATGGTGCGAAGCCAATCATCGGCTTCTAGTGGGTGAAGTCCCTTGGAATAGGTAGGTGGGTTGGTCTTCTGGAAATCGCTCAAAGTGGATCGCTGGTTTCCATCGCCATTGCCATTGCCACCATTGTTGTTGTTATTGTTGTTGAGATGGGCGGCAGCGATCTGCTGCAGGGCAGCGAGATGAGCTTGACGCTCCTCCCGGGCAGCTTGGCGTTCCTCCATGATAAGCGCAAGAAGTTGGGCGGGGGTCGGGTTTGGGGGGTGGTGGTGTCCTCCATCTGAGCTGTGTGACGAGTGTCCACCATCCTGAAGCACACCGGGTATAAGAGGCAAGGCAAAAAGGTTTCGACTAAGGGAAAAAGACGGTTTCGCAAAGTGGTTGATTAATTAAGGATTATATGGAAAATATTTTACACAGATCAAACAAGACTAACACACTTATATAACACAAACATCACATCAAGGAGTTCACAACATCAAGCTTACAACATCGCCCTACATCTAATGTACATAATACATGGTTTCCAAAAGAACCACTACTTCGACTCGACTAGCGATAGGGGGTCAACTAATCCTGCGGTAGCTCAAGTCACTCGCCTACTGAGGTGGAACCTCAGGCTCTGCTGCGTCAGTGTCGGACTGGTAGGGTGGCTCCTCTGTCCTCCTCCCGTCCTCGAGAACTGCCTCTAGTGGCTCCTCCTCCTCGTCAACTAACTCCTCCTCGTCGTCCTCCTACTCATAGTCCATCTCCTCCAGGAAGTCGTCATCGTCACTGAGGAAAGCGTTGTTCTCCTTGCGGAGATCCTCGCCCTCCTCCTCCATCGCGTTGGCCTGATGCTCCATGTCCTCAATCATCTCGTCCTACTCCGCCACCTTCTTGCGGAGCTTGGCGATGTCCTCCTCAGCTGGGTCCTCTTCTTGAGAAGAGCGATCTTCTCCTGCTTCAGCTGCGCCTCACGCTCACGACTCTCACTGAGCGAGATGCGCTCAAAGCGAGACCGAAGCCTAGCGCACATCAGATCCTCCTGGGTGCGGTAGAGCATAATCTCCATGTCCAGGATGTACTCTCCAACGTCGGGTGTAGAGGGGATCGGATAGGGTGTCCATCATCAGTGCGCCTCCCGTAGAACCGGAAACGGAGTTCACCAACTCCGCCTTGTGCTCCTCACAAAGTCGGGCCATCAGCCTCTGCATGGCACGACACAGTCCGTCGTCCCAGTGGACGTCCATGGTGGTGAAGATCAGCGTCCTGGATCCGGGAGACTTGATGTTCCCCCGAACAGACGACTCACTAGCCAACACAGGTTCCCGTTGTCGAGAGTGTCAACCTGGGCTCCCTTAAACTCTGGAGCGGGGCGACCTAACAGCTTGCTCAACTCGAACAAGTCCTTCTCGAACATCAACTTGTCGTCCTTCTCAAGCTGAATGAACTCGGTGAAATGGATTGCCATCTACAATTTTTAGCAAAATTTTAAGTTAGTGAGATGACAAGTGTACAAAATTTTAAATTTAGTGAGGCAACAAGTGAGCAAAATTTTAAGCTTAATGGGATGACAAGTGTGCAAAATTTTAAGGATACAAGGAAAATGTGATATTTAATGAGAGTAAATTTTGCATAAGTAAGAGGATTGGGAGATAAGAAATTTTCGAAAATACTTCACTCCTTTATTTTTAGAAATTAATTTTTGTAACACCTATCTAGCGACCATGCTAATCTAAGGTTCTTAAAGTCAGGATGGCTCTGATACCAGCTCTGTGGGGACCCCGGACTAGCCGTCCGAAATACCCGATTATGCTTAACACAACGATCCCGTGATCAGTCTGTCGTTGCACATAATCCGAACTGAGTACCATAGTTTACATCCGTTACAATACCGAATTAAAGTCTTACATAAATGGTCATTTAGACCAAGTCTTACATAGGTGCCTTCATGGGCCAAACCAAAATAATCAGCGGAAGCTACGGCGTAGTAGACATCATATCCTAACAACGACCCGACAGGCAGCTGACTTATGGAGATCCCTAGTTCGCATAGAAGTTGCCATACTCCTCCTCGGCGTAGTGCTCCTTGAAGTCTGGCTAAGACAATAGCCAGGAACGAAACCAATATGACTACATTTGATTGTACTCGCAAACTACCCCAACAGGAGTATGCACTAGTTTTATTTTAATTTCAGACTTTTATTTATTTAAAACATCTCTATATCTTTATTGAAAAAGGTAAGAAGAATTTTATAACTATCTTAAATAAAATCACCATTTTATTTGTTTCTCTAAAACTCCTCCTTTTTCCGACCATAGCCCGTCATGGTCCACCTGCCTCCAACAACCTCATACCGATCCGTTGGTATAGGTGTATGAAACATTCTCCACTTCATTTTCTTTTTAAAACTCAAATCTTTTCAAAACTTGCACATGGTCAGAGTAGAGCCTCCCAACTGTCCATATCCAAGGACTCGGCTATTCGTATAGTTTTACACTCTGCAGAGGTAGCACGCTTTTCCCACATCCATCCGATAACTCATCGTGTCAGCCACGTCCCGCAATACAAGGTGTATGCGAAGTAGAGTCACCGACCCTAGCCTGTCCTTTGCTCATGCTAGTATAGGACCCTGCCGCTATGACACTTTCCATCAACACTTAATCCAGCCCGTCGGAATCTAAGTCTGAGGACTCATAGTTCTGCCCGGCGGTGTATAGGGGACATCCTTCTATCCACCACATGTGCGAGGACCATCCTTCTCCACATGTGCGAGGACCCGGGTCAGGGGTAGGTCACCGAACCATCCCCTCATGGAACGGAGTCATCTCCGTTGTTGAGGCATCCCATACTAATAAGAGCAAATTATATGACTAAGGGCCCTTTTGTTTCAGCTTTTCTGGGCTTTCCACGGAAATAAGCAGGGCAAAGGAACCAAAAGGGGTGCGGTGGCTTCGGGCTTCGCCAAAGCCGGCGAGCGAAACAAGCATACGAGATAAAGCACCTCAGGAGGTGCTTCCCGCGGCTTCCCGCAAAGGCGACTGAAGCGTTTTCGTTTGTGGACATGTCGTTTGATGAATTTACACGCAAACTGCCACCCCGAGGCATAGGCCATCTACTCCCTGGCTCCCGACTCGTTTTTCACCTTATCTCTTTCCCCAACCCATCGACAAGAGCCCCGCCGCCAGATGTCCTCCTGCCGCCCGACCTCCCTCCGCCGAAGCTCCTCCCCGACGCCCGACCTCCCCTCCGCTCAGATCCCGTCCGACCCCGGCTGATTCGCGTCGCCACCTCGCGTTTGGAGTCCTGCGGCGAGAGCTTTGGCCCCGCCGCCAGACGTCCTCCCACCGCACGACCTCCCTCCGCCGAAGCTCCTCCCCGACGCTCGACCTCCCCTCAGCCCAGATCCCGTCCGACCCCGGCTGATTTGCGTCGCCGGCTGACCGCCAGAGCATGTCCCCGGCAGCTCATCTCCGCGCCGTTGCGGATGAGCACGTTGGGACAACCGGAGGGAGGTACACGCGGTGGAGAGGCAGTAGACAAGGTCGTCGTGGTCGCCGCCGAGGTCACGACGGAGCGGCGCCATGGCGAAGAGGCGAGCTAGAGGTGGAGGCGCCAGGGAGGTGCAGCCGGAGAGTCGAGGTCGCCGGGGAATTCTTCCAGATGCTAGGCGGCCAGATCTGAAGAGGGAGCTACCCCATGGTGCAGACGCGGCCGGCCCTGACGGAGCGGGAGCAGCCACGCCGAGCTGTGAGAGGCCGGCTGGAGATTTGACGCCGTCGCGCGGCCGGCCGGCCGAGCTCCGTCGCGACCGTCCTCTGTGTGCTGAGGTGTTGTGTGTGCGCTAGCTAGGTGAGAGATTGATGCTTGAGGTGGTGTTGTTCGTGAGTGTGTAGCTAGCACAAGACTGACTTTGTGGAAGAACCATTTTGTGATTTTCTTTTGCTACGGTACTGCTGTAAATTCTAGCTCAAAGTTGTGATATTGGCTGGTATGCTGCTGCTGTAAATCTTTCTATATACTAATCTCCCTAGGAATGAAGACCTCTCCTTAATTGTGGCCCCACCTTGTGAGAAAATTTACTTTTTTGCCCCTATTTACTTTGGATTTTGATGATTTGCCCTCTATTAGATTGTAATTTAATTTTTGCCTCACTTTTTTTTGGACTTTAATAATTTGCCACTAGCAGGTTGGGCCCGCGTACCAATGACGAAATTACCCTTTCGATTGTTTTCCTTGGTCGAGTCGAACCAGTAGCTTGTGACGGCCGTGCTATTCCCCCACGATGCTCTCGTCCCGCTGACCCCGTAGTCAGTTCGGTGCTCGAATCTCAGGACGGCAGCTGCAGCAGTCTCGGTGTTGAGCGCTCGACCATCGCCCGAACCGCCGAAGCTAGCAAAACACATCTAGGCCACATGCTCGGGCGGCTCCAACATCGCCCTTGAGCATGTCTCTTGCACGGCTACGCCGCGACACTACCCGCCGCTTACAACAACGCTGCCAAGGCAGGGAGCGGAAGACTGTGATGGAGAGGACGGTGCAATTGGAGTTGGAGGATACCAGAAGTGTTCGTAGTTCATGGCTGCTGGAAAAATGACTTGGGTGTACAGATGGAAGTAGTGGGGTTCAGAGAGAGAGCCAGGGTTGAGTGGGAGAGCGAGGATGATCTCGCCAGACTTGGAGAAGAACGCGAGATTTCGGAGAGCGGGCAGTAAAGGGTGTTTCAGACAATTCCACAATCAACAGTCAGACAGCCAGCTGGTTTGCCAAAGACCTCCACTCAGAAAAGCAGCTTCTCCTGGATAGCTGCTTTTCTGCACAGCACCCACAGCCAGCCCAAACAAAAGGGCCCTAAGCCCTTTCCCATATGTGAGTAAATGTGGTCGCACAGGGTAAGATTTGTCGTCATAGTACTAGGACACACTGTGCATTTTTCATAAACATCACCATCCTCCATTACTTCACTTCTACACCGACATCTCGGTATTCCATATCCATTCAAATATTTTCAAAAGAGTTTTGAGTAAACAATATTTATTTTTCCCATCCTATAATTTTATATAAACTATCTTATACTTCTACCTAGGGTGGCAAAATAGTTTCCATATACTTTTGAAAAGGTTTTAAAAATCTTTGCCTTAAGAGTAAATCATGTTATCAAAGTAGATGTATATATATTTGGGGTGCAAGCTCAGAGAGTAGCTTGCCTTGCTCGTCAAAGTGACCTTGGTCTTGATCTTCGGGTTCAACAAATTCTCCTTCCGCGATAAATCCGACAATGCTCTCGTCTAATTAATAAACAAACAACACAAACAATCACTATACTACTCAATCAAACATCACAACATTGCAATTTTAAATGCTATAAATAGCCACTGCACACATTAAGCAACATAATTTGGTTTCAATTTAATTGAATTAACCACTATTTATTTATGTCTTAAATATGGCAGAAACTAGTTGAACATGTTTAATTGCATAACTCAAGTTCTGTTGGTCAAAAAAATACAAACTAAAATTCTACAGAGATATACTGATGTGTAGAAGACAACACAATTTGATTTGGATTAATTGGAGTTACCAAACTCCCTAAACAATTGTTTTTATCCAGAAACTCAATAATCAAGTTTTAGCTAGAAATTAAGTTATGTTGATCCAAAAATTAAATACTTTTAGGGTAACTAACAATGAATAAATGTGATCTAAAAAAATTGGTCTGAACTCATTTGGGTTAATCAATAATTATCTATAATGGTTTTGGTGCAGAAGGGTTTGCTAAATTTAACTTTATACTAAACAATTATCATTGCATAATTAATTCTACCAAAATTAGGGATGCTAATAGATCACAGTACCAAGCTAACAAAATTGGTTTGGAATTATTTGGGTTAATAGAGTATCAGAAACAAACAAGTTTACGTTTTAAACCTTCTGTGGCATTTTTAATACTACACATTTATTTTCATCTAAATTAAATGAAACCACTTGGGTTGGTTAAAAAAAAATTATAAGCTTTCCAGAACATTTTGATTTGATTTATTTGGACTTATAAATCTCGAGATATTGAATTTCAAAGTTCAGTCTAGTACTGAAATTTCTAGAGAAATTAAATTAGAAAAAGCTTTCTGTTTAGGATAATGTTGAGGATCCTGACGGGTGGGGTCCACTCGTCAGTGACTCAGCAGAAATATCTCACGCGCTCTAAAATGTTTAAAACGCTGACAGTGGGGCCCACTGGTCAGCGACACATCTAACCGAAACGGTATGCTACTTTGGATCTAAGATCCAACGGCTGGGAACGAGCGCATCGGCGACGACCACAAACAGGCGACGCCGTGGCTCCGGCGATGGCGAGGTCTGCGATTCGCTCACCTAGGGGCTCGGGAGGAAGCGTGGGTGAGGCAGAACGGTCGCGGCGGCCTGGGGAAGTTTGCTGGAGAAGTCACGCTTCCTGGGACGGCTCCAGTTGACGGCGGCGAGCAGCTCCGCTTCCACGGGCAAGTCCTCCAACTCCGGCGAGGTCCTGGCGACGATTCTGTGCGCATACAGAGGGGAAAAAGGTGCATGTGAGTGCGGTGAACTAAGGCAACAACGTAGGGGGTTCAGAAGGAGAGAGGGAGCAGCAGCACGGCGTGGCCGTGGTCGGCATTCACCTTCTGCTCCGGCGGCACCTGGCCGTGGTCGACGAAGGCAGCGAGGGCTGCGGCTGCGTGCTCGCCCTCCTGGCGGTTGATACGTCCCAAACATATCTATAATTTTTGATGTTCCATGCATGTTTTATGTCAATTGGCACATGTTTTATATACACTTTATATCATACTAGGAAACATGCCCGTGCGTTGCAACGGGAGAGCAAAATCTGTATCATGGAGACAATACTCAGCGCAATGCATATTTCGACCACTTACCTCATTCAATTATCCTTTTCAATGCTTGCATTTTCAAGCATTTTTCACTAAATTTTAACCGCGTTCCCGTCTTAAGAAAGGTGATATTGACACAACAATAATGCAGAGTCTAAACGTGAAAAAGCAGATCACTATTCACTTTGTTCACAATTATAAAATGGTTTTGCATTTTTAGATGTATCTAGACATATTTTAGTGTGTAGCCTCACTCTGACCCGTATATAGCCCACACTCAAATATCTAAAACATCTTACAATTTGTGAAGGGAGGTAGTACCATAGAACAGACTCGCAAGGGAATAAGAAATATACCAATAACATTCCCTTAAATAAATGTGTGTAACCTCGTCATACATGTAAGCATAACACATATAGACATTAAAATGTATATATGAAGTATTCCCGTGCATTTCCATGGCCAATGAAGTTAGATCTAGATACATATTATAACCATATACTAATTCCCATTAATAAATACAAAATCAACATTCTCTCTTAGCCAAAATGATAAATAAAACATAATTATAGTATTCTTTGTTTGTATTTACTAATTCGCATCAGCATAGTATTCCTTGGTGAAGAATATATGTGGTATGTTCCTTTTATCCGAAACACGGTGGACGGAAGCTGACTCATTGTTCTCTCACCCTTTCCATCGGCTTCATATGCAAACATTATCACTCGTGACTGCATTGACTTTAGAATCAAATAATCTCCTGTTAAATGCCATGCAACAAGAAAAAAAACTGTTGTAATTACCTTCAGAAATATCATCAAGAAAGAGTAAGTAAAAAACCATAATGACTATTACATGAAGGTCATTGTCCAAAGATTTAAACATTTCCCTATACCATGTTAACTTAGTCGGACAAGATCTCTGCAAAAGTCTGAATATAATATAAGCATGGAGATATCAGCTTGTTAATCGCTGTAATATCAAGTTGTTTAGCTGGGCTCTTGAAGTTTTCGCCTCTCCCCGTTCCCCTCCCTGTCTACAGTACCCAGAGGGCGACCGATCTTCCGCCGGCGATTCCGCCGTCCTCCTTCCGTCCGTCGGCCCTGGCGCCGTCGGAGGGGGGAGGGGGTGTGAATCGTCGGCTGGATCTGTGTACAGCTAGTTAGTTTAGCTAGTCTGGTTAGGTTTCGGTCGTCCTCCGTCGCGGCGATGTCGGTGATGGTGGCGGCGTCGAATAAGATTGCTCTTGATCTGCTCTTGCTGACTTGCGTGGCGGCGGTCACGAGCAGATTGAGATGCTGCCTTTCCTTTCGAAGCTGGAGCAGCGGCGGCGACGGCTTCGTCTCGGATTTTGTGCTCTGGCTCCGCCGCCGTGGCGGCGCTCGCTCCGGCGTCGACGCGGAGCCACGGAGCTTGTACAGGAGCGTGGTGGGGAGCTCTTCCTTGCCTCTGGTGCATCCTCTGGCCGGCCGTGGCGGCGAGGAGAGGATCTGGAGGTGGTCGAGGTCCCGGTTTTGTTGCAGGTGGTCCTGGGTGGTGCTCTCTGGTGTTTCTACTCCGGCCGGCCGAGGTGGCGAGGGGAGCAGCTCCTGGAGTTGGTGCTCTGCAGGTGGTGGTGGTCCTGCGTGCCGCGGCGGCGGCTGGATGAAGGGTGGAGGCGAGAGGATGGTGCTGTGGCCGTGGTCTTTCATCGACACCAGATTTCGTCTCTGCGCGGCGGATGGATCTTGCGGCTCTCTGCTACATGTGGTGGCACTTCTTCTCGGCGGTGGGCGGTACGGTGTCGCCGGCGGCGCGTAGGAGGCTTGGGCGTGGCCGTGGGTCTGATCGCGTTTTCTCTCCGGTGGCTGTGGGTGCTTTTTGCACTTTGCCAGGTTTCCTTGTTATTTTGTGTTTGTGTAGGGACCTGTTTGTAAAGTGTGGAGCCTCCTATCTTTGTATCAGGTTTCACCTAGTGTGACATAGCGTTTCGTTCCCCTCCCCCTTCTACAGTTCCTTAGAGAGGCGAAAAGGGAGGCGGAAAAGTTCCCTCTTTCTCTCACCGGAGCAGGAGCGGATCTTTGCCATCTCTCGTCGCTGCGGCGGCGGGGGGTGGTGGAGGTCTTGCTCCTGGTCTCCTGGTGTGTAGATAGTAGGGTAGGTTTCTTTGGTGTCGGCGCTAAGGTGGAGGTGCTGGTGCCGGGTTTGAATAAGGTTGCAGAGGTTTGTTCTCCACCTCGGCGGTGCTCTTCGGGGCGAAGCCGGCGAACCTCTGGTGGTGTGCTTCCAGGCGTTGTCGACGAGGCGGAGGCGGCGACACCGCTGTGGAGCTTTTGTTCCCCGGCCTCAACCCCGCTTCGGCGACGGCTTCTCCTCCGTCACCGCGAGGCTTGTGGGAGTTGGCTCGGGAGATTTTCCAGGACGGGTGGTTCGGAGCTGGGAGGGCGGCATGAGGCGAGCGGTTCGGAGCTTCTTCTTCGACTTGGTCAAGAGATGGCTTCGCATCTGGGATCCGAGGAGCTCGGGGCGAGTCCCCGGCCGATGTGCTACCACTGCCATGGCGTTGCTTCTCCAAGTGACCCTCTACTTATGTTCACAAAGCTGCTTTGCGATGAGGCTTCTTCGGATCTTCGGGAGTTCGTCCTCCTTCGGCCGGTGATCGGGCGACGGCGGGCGACATCGACGGCGAGCTTTGGCTGCAGGAATATCCACCTCAAGGGCCTTTTCGGATTTTTTTATCTTTTGAGGTTCTTTCTGCAAAAGTTTCTGGACACCTGTCCTTTCTGGGCCTTTCTAGGCGTTCCTACGTGTATGACTACTGTTTGTATCCTTACTGCTTAATATACGTAGATATTATATTCAAAAAAAAAAAAAAAACCCTTCCTCAAAAAAAAAGTTGTTTAGCTGGGATCTCGTCATCCTAATTAGCTCACGGATGACCTGTGTGCTTAGTGAATTAGAAAGAATTTATACATGCACAAGGTTTAGACAGACATCATGACAGCTTCAACAAATACCTCACATTTGGATCTTCAAATTCAGAATACCATGACCAAGTACGGAGAATAACACCAGGTGGTCAGAATATGAGCAGCCCATGTCATTAGAATTCTACCATTGGAACAAGCAGGACTTCTCTTACATATACAGAAAGAACATGATTTTGTTTACGTCCTGCAATGCCAAGTCAAGTAAATCATATCCTACCAAAAAACAAAAACTCCAAAAGTTAATCCTGCTAACATCCACTCACTCAGCTGATCACATATGGCTCTTACTTACTCTAGTGTAGTACAATTTTCTCATTGGCACGGTGGTGCCGCCGGATTAATGACACTGGTACATACTATTTGACGTGGTTTCGTAAAATATTAAAGAAGAAAAAGATCAATGATACATACTATCGTTAGATCAATTCCATTGTAAGATAGGGCAATGTATGTAGTGGCGTAGTATTTTTACCAGATAGTAGCAAATAAAGTTGTGGCATACTAAATAGCCCGGAAAAAAATCTCCAGAATGGAATAATGCAGTACAGATCCTAATGGAGTGTGGAATATGATGGATTACATCCTAAAGTTATAGTCCATGGAGTAGACCAATTGCAACTTCGCAAGCTCGTTAGTTGTGTACCGCTTCTGCTCATAAAACTGATATATGTTTCACTTGAACATAATGTGCTAGCCCAGATCAAGAGGGAATCGGTGCTAGCAGCTGCAAAAGATCCTTGTCTACAGCATCCATATGTGGTTTCTTCCGTCCTCGAAAATTGGACTCGTATCCTATACAGCAGGTGTTTGCGGGAGTGCTGCCATCTGAATCATCTGATTCTACGCCAACAAAAAATTCGGGAGAAGATTGGAGCCGGCCGCCACGAAGGTAAGCGAATAAGGGGATGAGTCGGAAGTCCGAGCGTGGGAGAAAGTGCTCAACAGCCTGCAGCAATCTAAATTGCGCTGCCCATGGTGGAGGCTCTATCAGGTCGACCTTAACTGTGCTGCCCATGGCGAAGGCTCGATCAGGTCGTGCGCTACCCGTGGCAAGCAAATGTACTTAGTTGTACTTCATCATTGTCCTGGTCCGATGCATCTGCCCGCTGCTCCAAATAATCTCGTGCTCAGATCAATCGCGCTTGAGGTCTTCGACGGCCTTCGCCGCGCCTTTGGACAGCGAATAGCTGCCTTCCATAAGGCGTACCCATCCTCCTGTCCTGCGATAGTGGCGCTATATGTGAGCAGGGAGAGCCGGCGCAGAGGATTGGGCGCCTGCGGCATCGCGCGTGAGGCGAAAAAACTCATCACGGCAAGCTCTAACGTGCACCCGGATGAGATTCCTCAGTGAACTTCATGACCCATCAATTGATCTGCTCGGACGCTTCCTCTCTGCTCTTGTTGAAGTTAAGGGTGCGCGCCTCCGCCACCGCCATGAACGTGCAATGATGACGGACGGCCTCGCGGTAGGTCGGCTAGCTTGAGGTCTTCGACGGCCTTCGCCGCGTAGGTCGGCTTCAACAGACAACGTTCAGTCGTTTCCAGACGCCGCACGCGAAGATGACGCTGGAGCCAGTCAGATCGGTCCTTCCAGTGAGCCGTCGAGATCGGCGTCCTGACGCCCTCGATCGTTGTGGCCATCAACTTCTTTGCTCGTTCCATCGATCGATGATCGTGGGTTAGGTCAGGTATTGGATAGTTCTCGAGCCGTATATATAGCGAACCAGGGGGTGGGTGCTAGGATAGGACACTGTCAAGTAGGAAAGCCAAATACCGGATCGACCTCGAGTTGTATTCTTCGTCGAGAGACTAATCAAACGTGGTGACTCGTACAATATACCAAGGAAAATAGCGATGTACGACAAGAAACCCAAAACGGACGAAAATCTGAGGGAAGAAACGTTCCTCTCTTTATTATTAGGTATAGATTATGACATTTATTTTATTAACCTACTAATAGTTGCCAAAGTGCAAAATCTTCTTGTTTTCCTAGTTGTTGTGTAGGATTTTCAAAAATACGAAAGGAAACCTTGTTGGAGTCAAATTGGGACGTTCCTGAAATCTGTCTGAAAACTTTTTACGGAGATTGTCAGTTTGACCCTCGAAGATGGCGTCCAATGAAAATCAAATTAAAGAGAAAGTTGTCACAATTTTCCATATAAAGATTTTAAACCCGAGATCAGCCCAATCGGAGTTCGGATACGGCCTGTAGACCCGTTTTGGTGGAACCCTAAAAGGGGGTGACGGAAATCCGAGAGTCCATATAAAGAAGGAAACCCTAGGTCGTGAAAAGCCACCAAAAAGCCACGAATTTTCCTCCTCTTGGCAGCCGCCAAGGAGGGGGAGGAGCTCCTCCATTACTGCACCATCACCAAGGAAAAAGAAGGGGGGCCAAGGGCCGCCGCCCCCGAGGGCCTCCGCCGCCGCCGCGCCGTGGCTGCTGCGGGCCGCCGCCTCCACTCTGGGCTGCACCTCTTCATCAACCTCTCCATCAAGTGTGCTCACCATGACCATGTGTGAGTAGTTTTCACCGAGGCTGAGGGCTCTACCGGTAGCTATGTGGTTCATCTCTCTCCCATGGTGTGATTTTTATGTGATCATGAGCTTTGTAATCTAGTTGGATCCATGGATGTTACTCTTCGTTATCTTATGAATTATTCTACTCAAGTGGTTTTATTAATGTAATCTCCGGAGTCACCTTTGTCCCATGGTGCGAAGTTGACAGTGTGCGCACCGTGTGTGACTCTTAGGCTAAAGATTACAGGAATACTTATCATGAGTTGTTCTTTTGTTGGTTGTCACTATAAAATTGTGGTGTTTGTTTAGTACTATTTTGGGGCGCTCATAGTGACATTGGGGTTCCCTAGATGTGGAAGACAGACTTTAAGGTGTGCTTTTGCAGCCCTACACGATGGTCTTGGTGTTCTATGATATTGTGGTGTTTGTTCACTCAGATTTTAAGGTGTGCTCTTGTAGCCCTACGCAGTAGATTGGTATTTCTATCCAACGGGAGAATAGTTCAGAGTAGCATAGTGAAGAGGAAATATTTATGTATTCAATTATATTATTATTGTTGGGAGTGTCCACTAGTGAAAGTATGATCCCTAGGCCTTATTTCCAAGCATTGAAACACCGTTTGCTCTCATTTTGTCTCATGTTTGCTTGCTGCCATTTTTATTTCAGATTGCAATTACCACTTATAATCATCCATATTGCTTGCATTTCACTATCTCTTCGCCGAACTAGTGCACCTATACATCTGACAAGTGTATTAGGTGTGTTGGGGACACAAGAGACTTCTTGTATCTTAATTGCAGAGTTGCTTGAGAGGGATATCTTTGACCTCTACCTCCCTGAGTTCGATAAACCTTGGGTGATTCACTTAAGGGAAACTTGCTGCTGTTCTACAAACCTCTGCACTTGGAGGCCCAACACTGTCTACAAGAATAGAAGCGTGCGTAGACATCAAGCTATTTTTTGGCGCCGTTGCCGGGGAGGTAAGGTAAAAGGTACTCACATCCTCCAGCTACTTTCTGTCCCATTTTGTTTGATGCATGCTTAGAACTTTTAACTTGAACCTTTTTTATCCAATTGAGTTTATGAGTAGGCATACAACATTATACACTTTCTGGACATTCATATGAATTTTTGTCTAAGGATTATATGCAGCAAGAAATCTATTTGTTTATCACTACTAATGCACCCCACAGAAAAAGAAATGGGAGAAACGGTGTTTTGAAGTTTTTTCACAGGGATTAGAGGAGATGCACCAAGAGCTATCCAAGAATGGTGAAGAACATAAGCTTGGGGATGTGAAGACAACCCCACTGGACCTACACACTCTCGGTTTGCACACGTCTAACTTCTGTTTTTCGATTGAAACACTTTATCGCATAAACTTGGAGCGTCATTTTGTTTGTTTTGGTTTGATTTTTATTTTGTGAGACCACCACACTATCATTTATATATGAGAGAGCTACTGGAAATTTGGGTTGAATTATGTTGGATGCTATTATTAGATTGGAAAAGGGATGTTGGAGTTAATTTTAAAAGATACATATAGTGCATAATTCATGAGCTTGTTAATGAGTATAATTTGCAAGTATTTTATCAAGAGCTATCTTTTATTCATGTTTTGATGTTGAATGTTAGTTTACTTTGTTTAACATGGATTAGTTAGTTCTATGGACACTCATGCATGCATTTAGATGGTCAACTTTCTCCCTCTTGCTAGCCCAAAAAGTCCAACAAGCAAAAACTTGTTTCCAACACCTTCAACCAAAGTTTTTCCAGTGAGTCCACCATATCTACCTATTAGTTTATGCTATTCCGAGTATGTTTATCATGATATTTGTGTTATCTATACCTCTGAATGAAAATGCTATGTTGTTGATTGTTATGGGAAAAGTTGGTTATAGAGCTCTCTCGAACTTGATGCACACTTTACTTTCATTGCATAGATAAAACATGACCCATTGTGATTAAAATTATGATGTTGTGGCTTGACAAATGTCTTTGGTTGAGAGTTAGCTCATATATGCTGTCACATGGCAAGCTTTCAACATGCACTTCATTTAGTTGATATCATGTACTTTTGTTTATGGATGCTTACCATGGGTGAAATAAATGTGGAAATGAATTGAGTTTAAATGAGTTTGTATAAATGGTTAGAGAGACGCCTGGGCCGCTAATCTAAGCCATGCATCATTCATGGTGGAAATTTACTTACATGCTATGGTGAACCTTCAGTGATACACCTTACAATAAAAAGCTATCTAATGGTAAATAAAAAGGGTGTTGAGATTGTTCATTGTGTTTGTTTGTCTTGTCATTTTGATATGGGCTTGTTCCATATCCTGGGACAAGAGGTACCCCAGTTGACGCTCTTAATGATACTATTATTACTTACAATGATATTTAACTTGAACTTGCTTTGTTTCCCAAGATGAGTAACACATTGAGTAGGTACTTGTATTCAAGGGGCATGAGACTTTCAACATGTACTTTGTCAAGCACACTACTCGTATTTGCTTTCACTTTAAACTTAATCATTCAAGATGCTATGATAGGGTAATGAGAACTTGACACCAAGGATTACCATATTACAATCATTAACTTAAGTAGGGAAGTTCAGAAGTTAGATGAAACTTATTCATGCTTTACCTCTACTCTTATATATCTTTCCAAAGTGTCCACCTTTTATATTCAGATTTTCGTCAATACTCTATGGCCATTATAGGATGTTCTTTCTATTCATTATGCATACATGTGATCCATAGTACCTTCTTCTATGTTACACTTTGTGAATTATCATTGAACATCCTTACATTTAATATTTGATATCACTTCATAATCTATCTTGTACATTGCTACTCCTTTGAAGAATGAATCATTTGACTGTATGTAGCAATAACTTCATCACTTCATTCATAACATGTGCCTTACAATATTATATGATCAAGATTATGATGGTAGCATGTCAGTTCAAAAATTATTTTGTTTTATCGTTTACCTACTCGAGGACGAGTATGAACTAAGCTTGGGGATGATTGATACATCCCAAACGTATCTATAATTTTTGATATTCCATGCATGTTTTATGTCAATTGGCACATGTTTTATATACACTTTATATCATATTATGACATTTATTGATTAACCTACTAATAGTTGCCAAAGTGCAAAATTTTCTTGTTTTCCTATTTGTTGTATAGGAATTATCAAAAATACAAAAGGAAACTTGTTGGAGTCAAATTGGGACTTTCCTGAAATCTGTCTGAGAACTTTTTACGGGATTGTCAGTTTGACCCTCGAAGATGGCGTCCAATGGAAATCAAATTAAAGAGAAAGTTGTCACAATTTTCCATACGAAGATTTTAAGCCCGAGATCAGCCCAATCGGAGTTCGGACGTGGCCTGTAGGCCCGTTTTGGTGAACCTAAAAGGGGGTGACGGAAATCCGAGAGTCCATATAAAGAAGGAAACCCTAGGTCGTGAAAGCCACCAAAAAGCCACGAATTTTCCTCCTCTTGGCAGCCGCCAAGGAGGGGGAGGAGCTCCTCCATTGCTGCACCATCACCAAGGAAGAAGAAGGGGGGCCAAGGGCCGCCGCCCCGGGCCGCCGCCGCCTCTCGCCGCCGCCGCCGTGGCTGCTGCGGGCCGCCGCCTCCACTCCGGGCTGCACCTCTTCATCAACCTCTCCATCAAGTGTGCTCACCATGACCATGTGTGAGTAGTTTTCACCGAGGCTGAGGGCTCTACCGGTAGCTATGTGGTTCATCTCTCTCCCATGGTGTGATCTTTATGTGATCATGAGCTTTGTAATCTAGTTGGATCCATGGATGTTACTCTTCGTTATCTTATGAATTATGCTACTCAAGTGGTTTTATTAATGTAATCTCCGGAGTCACCTTTGTCCCATGGTGCGAAGTTGACAGTGTGCGCACCGTGTGTGACTCTTAGGCTAAAGATTACAGGAATACTTATCATGAGTTGTTCTTTTGTTGGTTGTCACTATAAAATTGTGGTGTTTGTTTAGTACTATTTTGGGGCGCTCATAGTGACATTGGGGTTCCCTAGATGTGGAAGACAGACTTTAAGGTGTGCTTTTGCAGCCCTACACGATGGTCTTGGTGTTCTATGATATTGTGGTGTTTGTTCACTCAGACTTTAAGGTGTGCTCTTGTAGCCCTACGCAGTAGATTGGTATTTCTATCCAACGGGAGAATAGTTCAGAGTAGCATAGTGAAGAGGAAATATTTATGTATTCAATTATATTATTATTGTTGGGAGTGTCCACTAGTGAAAGTATGATCCCTAGGCCTTATTTCCAAGCATTGAAACACCGTTTGCTCTCATTTTGTCTCATGTTTGCTTGCTGCCATTTTTATTTCAGATTGCAATTACCACTTATAATCATCCATATTACTTGCATTTCACTATCTCTTCGCCGAACTAGTGCACCTATACATCTGACAAGTGTATTAGGTGTGTTGGGGACACAAGAGACTTCTTGTATCTTAATTGCAGAGTTGCTTGAGAGGGATATCTTTGACCTCTACCTCCCTGAGTTCGATAAACCTTGGGTGATCACTTAAGGGAAACTTGCTGCTGTTCTACAAACCTCTGCACTTGGAGGCCCAACACTGTCTACAAGAATAGAAGCGTGCGTAGACATCAAGCTATTTTTGGCGCCGTTGCCGGGGAGGTAAGGTAAAAGGTACTCACATCCTCCAGCTACTTAGCTATTTTCTAGCACTGTTGCTGACGTGTGAGTGCTTGAAGGTATTTCCTTTAGATTCTGCAGTTATATCTTTTTGTTTCTTGTTTTTATTTCACTAGTTAGGCTTAATGGAAAACAACAAAAAAATTAGAGAGCTCTATGAAATTTATCTTGAGTTAGGACATGATGTGTTTGAAGAGAAAATTAAAAAGCTATGGAAAATTACTTGCATGATGGTAGCAATGTTATTACTATAAATTCTTTGTACACCATTATTGCTAATGCTATGGAAAAGTCTAAGCTTGGGGAAGCTGGTTTTGATGAATATGGTATTTTTAGTCCCCCAAGTTTTGAGGAGAAAATTTTTTGATGATACTTTGCCTCCAATTTATGATGATAATCATTGTGATGTTTTCAGTCCACCTACTATTGAGGATATAGTTTATGTTGATTATGATATGCCTCCTATTTATGATGATTACAATGATGGATGTGATAGTTTTACTCCCACTATTACTAATGAAACTGTTTTTACTTATGTGGAGAGTATTGATACTTTTATGCATATGGATCATGGTAAGAATGTTTCATGTGATGGTTATATTGTGGATTTTATCAATGATGCTACTGAAAGTTTTTATGAGAGAGGGAGACATGACTTCATATACCACAATAATATTAAGTCTCCTCTCTTTTTGTTGAAAATTTTGAAGTTGCACTTGCTTTGCCTTCCTATGCTAGTCACTTTGTGCTTTATTGATTTATTTTCTTACAAGATCCCAATGCATAGGAAGTGGGTTAGACTTAAATGTGTTTCACATTTTTCTCTTGATGCTCTCTTTTGCATTTCAATTCTTGTTCCTATGTGAGCATCATTAAAACTATCATGGCTGTCCAGAAAACAGATTCCTAAGCTTCACTGCGAAAAATGTTAAAAATCACAGAAAAGGAATTTTGACCTGAAATTTTACGACAGCAATCTTCAGTTATTAATACACATTTCATTAGTTCAAAATTTTCTGATTTGAGCAACGTAAGTGCCTCTGAAAATTCACTCTTTACGGGCTGTCCAGTTTTTGACAGATTCTGTCTTTATTTTGCATTACTCTCATTACTTGTGTTTTGTGTAGTTCTATTGATCAAAGGGCAATGCACAACCATAGTAACAGTAGCTAATGTTTAGAATCAACTCATGATATGTCTTTGCTGTACCTATGAGGATTTAATTTATGGAGACACTAACCCCTCTAATCAAGTTTTATGTTGAGTTTTGTGTAAAGAGAATTTTTCAAGTGGAAGAGTTGAGGGTGATGAACAAAGATCAAGAGGGACAACCACTCAAGCTTGGGGATGTTACCCCTAGACTCACCCAACATATATCAAATAAGTACAAGAATTCAAGCTTGGGGATGCCAAGCCACCTCACTCCAACCATCTTGATAACAAGTAAGTAAGCCTAGCTATATGGCTATAAAGAAAGCGCTTTACGGGAGGCAACCCGGTTGTTTTTATTTTCTTTGTGTCCTCTTGCTGTAACAAGAGACTTAGTTTTAGTTTAGTTTCTGAATTTTTAATAAAGTGCCAAGTTTTACTCATTTTGGTTTGAAAAGTTGCTTATAGCGTTCGGAGATTTTATTCCTGCACGAATCTGTGCACGGTATGATTTTTAATTCTATTCTGTAACTCCGAATGAGCTCATATTTGAACTGTATTGCAACTTTTCATCCTCTGTATGCATGAATTTTTCGGAATTTTCGACAAAGTTAAGTAGGGTAGAAAAATACGTTTTGCTGCTGCTGTTTTTCTGGACAGATTCTGTCCCATTTTGTTTGATGCATGCTTAGAACTTTTAACTTGAACCTTTTTTATCCAATTGAGTTTATGAGTAGGCATACAACATTATACACTTTCTGGACATTCATATGAATTTTTGTCTAAGGATTATATGCAGCAAGAAATCTATTTGTTTATCACTACTAATGCACCCCACAGAAAAAGAAATGGGAGAAACGGTGTTTTGAAGTTTTTTCACAGGGATTAGAGGAGATGCACCAAGAGCTATCCAAGGATGGTGAAGACCATAAGCTTGGGGATGTGAAGACAACCCCACTGGACCTACACACTCTCGGTTTGCACACGTCTAACTTCTGTTTTTCGATCGAAACACTTTATCGCATAAACTTGGAGCGTCTTTTTGTTTGTTTTGGTTTGATTTTTATTTTGTGAGACCACCACACTATCATTTATATATGAGAGAGCTACTGGAAATTTGGGTTGAATTATGTTGGATGCTATTATTAGATTGGGAAAAGGGATGTTGGAGTTGATTTTAAAAGATACATATAGTTGCATGATTCATGAGCTTGTTAATGAGTAATAATTTGCAAGTATTTTATCAAGAGCTATCTTTTATTCATGTTTTGATGCTGAATGTTAGTTTACTTGTTTAACATGGATTAGTTAGTTCTATGGACACTCATGCATGCATTTAGATGGTCAACTTTCTCCCTCTTGCTAGCCCAAAAATTCCAACAAGCAAAAACTTGTTTCCAACACCTTCAACCAAAGTTTTTCCAGTGAGTCCACCATATCTACCTATTAGCTTTATGCTATTCCGAGTATGTTTATCATGATATTTGTGTTATCTATACCTCTGAATGAAAATGCTTATGTTGTTGATTGTTATGGGAAAAGTTGGTTATAGAGCTCTCTCGAACTTGATGCACACTTTACTTTCATTGCATAATAAAACATGACCCATTGTGATTAAAATTATGATGTTGTGGGCTTGACAAATGTCTTTGGTTGAGAGTTAGCTCATATGTGCTGTCACATGGCAAGCTTTCAACATGCACTTCATTTAGTTGATATCATGTACTTTTGTTTATGGATGCTTACCATGGGTGAAATAAATGTGGAAATGAAGTGAGTTTAAATGAGTTTGTATAAATGGTTAGAGAGACGCCTGGGCCGCTAATCTAAGCCATGCATCATTCATGGTGGAAATTTACTTACATGCTATGGTGAACCTTCTGTGATACACCTTACAATAAAAAGCTATCTAATGGTAAATAAAAAGGGTGTTGAGATTGTTCATTGTGTTTGTTTGTCTTGTCATTTTGATATGGGCTTGTTCCATATCCTGGGACAAGAGGTACCCCAGTTGACGCTCTTAATGATACTATTATTACTTACAATGATATTTAACTTGAACTTGCTTTGTTTCCCAAGATGAGTAACACATGGAGTAGGTACTTGTATTCAAGGGGCATGAGACTTTCAACCTGTACTTTGTCAAGCACACTACTCGTATTTGCTTTCACTTTAAACTTAATCATTCAAGATGCTATGATAGGGGAATGAGAGCTTGACACCAAGGATTACCATATTACAATCATTAACTTAAGTAGGAAGTTCAGAAGTTAGATGAAACTTATTCATGCTTTACCTCTACTCATATATATCTTTCCAAAGTGTCCACCTTTTATATTCAGATTTTCGTCAATACTCTATGGCCATTATAGGATGTTCTTTCTTTTCATTATGCATACATGTGGTCCATAGTACTTCTTCTATGTTACACTTTGTGAATTATCATTGAACATCCTTGCATTAATATTTGATATCACTTCATAATCTATCTTGTACATTGCTACTCCTTTGAAGAATGAATCATTTGACTCTATGTAGCAATAACTTCATCACTTCATTCATAACATGTGCCTTACAATATTATATGATCAAGTTATGATGGTAGCATGTCACTTCAAAAATTATTTTGTTTTATCGTTTACCTACTCGAGGACGAGTAGAACTAAGCTTGGGGATGCTTGATACGTCCCAAACGTATCTATAATTTTTGATGTTCCATGCATGTTTTATGTCAATTGGCACATGTTTTATATACACTTTATATCATATTATGACATTTATTGGATTAACCTACTAATAGTTGCCAAAGTGCAAAATCTTCTTGTTTTCCTATTTGTTGTGTAGGAATTATCAAAAATACAAAAGGAAACCTTGTTGGAGTCAAATTGGGACTTTCCTGAAATCTGTCTGAGAACTTTTTACGGGATTGTCAGTTTGACCCTCGAAGATGGCGTCCAATGGAAATCAAATTAAAAGAAAGTTGTCACAATTTTCCATACGAAGATTTTAAGCCCGAGATCAGCCCAATCGGAGTTCGGACGCGGCCTGTAGGCCCGTTTTGGTGGAACCCTAAAAGGGTGACGGAAATCCGAGAGTCCATATAAAGAAGGAAACCCTAGGTCGTGAAAGCCACCAAAAAGCCACGAATTTTCCTCCTCTTGGCAGCCGCCAAGGAGGGGGAGGAGCTCCTCCATTGCTGCACCATCACCAAGGAAGAAGAAGGGGGGCCAAGGGCCGCCGCCGCCGCTCGCCGCCGCCGCGCCGTGGCTGCTGCGGGCCGCCGCCTCCACTCCGGGCTGCACCTCTTCATCAACCTCTCCATCAAGTGTGCTCACCATGACCATGTGTGAGTAGTTTTCACCGAGGCTGAGGGCTCTACCGGTAGCTATGTGGTTCATCTCTCTCCCATGGTGTGATCTTTATGTGATCATGAGCTTTGTAATCTAGTTGGATCCATGGATGTTACTCTTCGTTATCTTATGAATTATGCTACTCAAGTGGTTTTATTAATGTAATCTCCGGAGTCACCTTTGTCCCATGGTGCGAAGTTGACAGTGTGCGCACCGTGTGTGACTCTTAGGCTAAAGATTACAGGAATACTTATCATGAGTTGTTCTTTTGTTGGTTGTCACTATAAAATTGTGGTGTTTGTTTAGTACTATTTTGGGGCGCTCATAGTGACATTGGGGTTCCCTAGATGTGGAAGACAGACTTTAAGGTGTGCTTTTGCAGCCCTACACGATGGTCTTGGTGTTCTATGATATTGTGGTGTTTGTTCACTCAGACTTTAAGGTGTGCTCTTGTAGCCCTACGCAGTAGATTGGTATTTCTATCCAACGGGAGAATAGTTCAGAGTAGCATAGTGAAGAGGAAATATTTATGTATTAAATTATATTATTATTGTTGGGAGTGTCCACTAGTGAAAGTATGATCCCTAGGCCTTATTTCCAAGCATTGAAACACCGTTTGCTCTCATTTTGTCTCATGTTTGCTTGCTGCCATTTTTATTTCAGATTGCAATTACCACTTATAATCATCCATATTACTTGCATTTCACTATCTCTTCGCCGAACTAGTGCACCTATACATCTGACAAGTGTATTAGGTGTGTTGGGGACACAAGAGACTTCTTGTATCTTAATTGCAGAGTTGCTTGAGAGGGATATCTTTGACCTCTACCTCCCTGAGTTCGATAAACCTTGGGTGATTCACTTAAGGGAAACTTGCTGCTGTTCTACAAACCTCTGCACTTGGAGGCCCAACACTGTCTACAAGAATAGAAGCGTGCGTAGACATCGGCGGTGCACGAGTGAGTGTGGAGCAAGGGGGAGAGAGTGGTGCGGAGTGGAGAGGAAGTGAGAGCTCGAGGGGGCTTATAAGGCCGACGCTCGGCTCACGGTGGTCGTGGTTCACGCGAGGTCCAGAGAGGGGGAGAGGTTGCCGTTGGTTGTCTGGGGGGCCGCAGGTGAGCTGCAGAGTGGCTGGGCGCGACCACGCATCGAGGGGTGCAGTGGAGCGCCGAGGTCGACAGCGGTGTCCTCGGGTCGGCCATGGCGCACGACGAGCACGGGCGCGAGCTATGCGCGCGAGTGGGCGCTGTCGTGCCGGTGTTTTCGTGTCCACGGAAGCAGAAGAGCAAGGGAGAGAGGGGGGCACGGCGCTAGGCCACCGCGGCGTCGCCACCTCCTTCTTCCACAGTGGCGACCATGGCGGCATGGGCGCGAGCTCCTGTCCCCGGGCGTGTCGGTCAAATTACACCGTTTTCTTCGGCTCCAGAGAGTACGGTGAGGTGAGTGAGGTGAGAGGGATCGAATGGTGCCAGAGGTTCGACGAATTTCGATCGAAATCGATCGAATTGATCTCGGATCAAAGGAAGAACATGGTGATGCCCACAATGTGTTCGACGAAATGTTTGAACCAAACTTAATTTCCAATTTCTGAAATTTATTTTCATAATTTGCTTCACATATATGTTTATCAAGATTTGTGGTGCTGTTTAATTATTTATTTGACAAGTGCAACATAGCACATTTCTTGATTTGATTAAGATAAAGAAAGATATGGAATTTAAATTTAGGTTTTTGAATTTAATATTTGGAGAGGGAAAAGTTGTAGGAATAAAATGGGAGTACTCATATCATCACTCCACTGAATTTTGTTTGGAAGAAATCTAATTTCTCACTTGGAGAAATTGTGTGACACTTGTCACATTTGTTTTATTGTTTTATCTTTTTATTTTATTGTTTTGCTTTTCCAAGTTTTTAATTAGAGCAAACAACATCACAAGCAACAAGACACAACCAGCACACATAAATCAACAAAAGTTTTTGTTGGTCCACATTTTTGGAATAATAATACTTATTATAATTTTGGGATGTTACACCAAACCTTGGGGTATGAACCAAATATCGAATTATTCTATTAACCGCTTGTAAGTGGCTTTCTTTAGGAGCCGGTTGATACCTTGCACACACTCCTACACTCAACACAATATCGGGTCTAGATGCACAAAGATAAAGCAAAGAACCAATCATAGAGCGATAAAGTTTTTGATCAACATCTTTACCCTTTGGACTAAGTTCAAGATGACATTTGGTGTCCATAGGAAACCTCTTCTCTTTAGCATCTTGCATCTTGATCCTCTTGAGCATGTCTTGAATGTATTTGGCTTGAGAAATGAAAGTCCCTCCACTCAATTGCTTGATCTCAAAACCAAGGAAGAACTTCAACTCTCCCATCATGGACATCTCAAACCTATCGGTCATAAGCTTTGAAAATTCATCATTAAAAGCTTTGTTAGATGAGCCAAATATAATATCATCAACATAAAGTTGGCATATGAAATGCTCCCCTTTAACCCTCTTGGTAAAAAGAGTGGGATCGATTTACCCCACTTCAAAACCACGGTCTAGCAATAGCTCTCTTAGGTGCTCAGTGCTTGTTTGAAACCATAGAGTGCCTTATCAAGCTTGTAGACATGGTTCGGGAATTTTGGGTCCTCGAATCCTGGTGGTTGCTTAACATATACCAACTCCTTTAACGGACCATTAAGAAAAGCACTTTTCACATCCATTTGTTGCAATTTAAAATTGTGATGTGATGCATATGCAAGAGGGATACGGATGGACTCAAGGCGAGCCACGGGAGCATAGGTCCCTCCAAAATCAATGCCTTCAACTTGAGAGTACCCTTGACCCACCAATCTTGCCTTGTTCCTCACAACCATTCCATGCTCATCTTGCTTGTTCTTGAATATCCACTTAGTGCCTATAACATTGCGGCAATCTTTTGGCTTCTCAACTAGATTCCACACTTTGTTGCGCTTGAAGTTGTTGAGTTCTTCATACATAGCTTCCAACCAATCCAAATCTTCAAGAGCTTCAAAGACTTTCTTTGGTTCCACCATAGAGATATGAGCTTGATGTTCACTAAAGCTTGCCAATTGACCTCTTGTGGTGACATTGCGACTTGCGTCACCAATGATAGCTTCAAGATGATGACACTTTATTTCCAAGTCTCTTGTGACTCTTGCTCGACGACGGGTTTCGATATCCTCATTGTTCCGAGGAATTATCACTTGATCATCTTGATCATTTAAGTCCCCGTCTTGACCGGAATGATGACCTTGATCATCTTGATGCACATCTTCAATAATAGAAAGAGATGGTTGATCTTGGTCTTGACCTTGGCTAGTATTGACAATAGGAGTACTTGGTTCTTGCATAGCCTCTTGGTCAACTTGAGGAGGGTCTTGAACTTGTTCTTGGGTAGGTGCATCATTTGCTTCCATGGGGGGCGCCGGTTCAACTTGTGATGATGAAGTCTCCACTTGAGTGGAGCTTGGACTTGCTTGAGGAGGCTCATGATGGATCTCAATGGGGCGGTAGAAACCAACACCCATTCTTATTATTGCATCTTGAGGTTCCTCATTATCTACATCATAAACATGAAATTGCGCCACTTGGGAGCCGTCATTCTCATCGAACTTCACACTACAAGATTCCACAACTCTCCCTAAGGATTCGTCGTAGACTCTATAAGTGTGAGAGTCCGCACCGTAACCAACAAGAACACCTTCTAAAGCTTTAGATTCAAATTTAGATAAGCGAAGACCTTTGATTTTGTAGAAACACTTACAACCAAACACTCGGTAGTAGGAGATGGTGGGCTTGTTGCCGGTAAGCATTTCATAGGAGTCTCCTTTCTTCCAACACGAAAGAATAACTGGTTAGATGAGTGACACGCCGTGGAGATGGCCTCGACCCACAAGAATAGTGGAGACTTAAACTCCGCCAACATGGACCTTGCCATATCCATGAGAGTCCGGTTCTTTCTCTCGGCTACACCATTTTGTTGAGGGGTATACGCAGCGAAATATTGATAACGAATTCCCTCTTCACTAAGAAACTCATTTAAGGTGTAGTTTTTGAACTCGGAGCCATTGTCACTTCTAATGGCCAATATGGGAACATTGTGTTGACGTTGAACTTCATTGGAGAAGTGGATGATGGCTTGTTGAGTCTCATCCTTCGTCTTGAAGAAGTAAACCCAAGTAAATCTTGAATAGTCATCAACAATCACCAAACAATACTTCTTCCCACCAAGACTCGGTTGAGGGACGACACCAAAGAGATCAACATGAAGAAGTTCCAATATCCTCTTTGATGAGATGATGGTCTTGCTTGAGTGGGGAGAATCATGCATCTTTTCTTCAACACAAGCCCTACAAAGACGATCTCTAGAAAAAGAAACATCCTCTTTTAGTCCAAGAATGTGGCCACCCTTGTGAAGACTTTCCAAAGTTCTCATATTGACATGGGACAAGCGGCGATGCCACAATCACCCCACGTCGGCCTTTCCGAACAGGCATATTGCTTGAGTGTTGGTTGACCCTGAAAAGTCCACCACAAACAACTCATTTTCAACATACCCAACGAACATGACCTTTAGAGTCTTGCTCCTCAAGAGTACCACCATATCAATAGTAAAATGGACATCAAAGTTCATCTTATTAAGTGCACGAACGGACATAAGATTGTAACCGAGAGACTCGACAAGCATGACATTTACAAGGGTGATATCCCTTGCAACTACCACCTTGCCGAGGCTCTTTACCTCCGCTTTTGACTTATCATCATAAGAGACGGTTGAGTGATTTAGATTTGGTCTCAACTCCGTCATAATCTCCTTACTTCCGGTCATATGACTAGTGCATTCACTATCAACCACCCATTTAGACCCACCGGAAGCATAATCCTACAATAAATCATTGCTTGGATTTAGGTACCCATTTTACAATGGGTCCTCTTTGGTTAGCAACAAGGGTCTTAGGAACCCAAATAGAGTAATCAATGTAACCATCATAAGGACCAACATATTTTGCATAAACATCCCCATAATAATCAACATAAAGAATGTAGTTGGGATTGTTATGCCCCGCAAAGTCACTACGAGTGGTCTTGCCCCTAGTGGCATTACCACCCGCAATGAAAGTCTTGGCTTGTGCGGGCTTGGTCTTATTTTCCTTGTGGTTGCTCACTTTCTTCTTTGCCTTGGCTACATAACCAAGACCCTCCTTCCCTTTGTGTGGTTTTTGCTCAAATAAATGAGCAACACCCTTTTCGTTACTTTTGGGAATAGAGGTCTTGGCACTAGTGGCCTTGGCAAGATCCACCTTCAACCTAGCATTTTTCTCAATAACATTTGCATGATCACAATGGAGAATAGAGGTACTAGATGAACTAGATTTAGAAGGTTGAGTTTGTAGTTGCTCATGAGACTTGACTAGAAGAGAGTGAGTTGTTTTCAAGGCCTTGTGAGCCTTGCCAAGCTTCTCCATATCCTCAAGAAGTCTAGCATTAGCAACCACAAGTTCAACTTTCTCCTTTTTAATCACTTTATATTTAGCAAAGACATGATCTCTATCCTTAATGATTTTATTAATTATGTCATCATTCTTATCATCAAGAGATTCAAGTCTTTCCTCAAGAGTAGTCCTATATTCACTCTCTTCATCAAGAGAGACATTCAAGGATGCTACGGAAGCATTCAAAGATGCAATGGTGAGAGAGTCCTCTAAGCTCCGTCTTCATGTCTTCATTGCAAGTTTCAATCAAATGATATCTTCCAAAATGGATCATATTGAACTTCGAAAATAATTTACTACGCATGTTGGCAGATGTGCATGGCATGGTCTCCCGACACGTGCTCACCTATGCTTGCATAGTCGCCAGCTACTTAGGCAGGATTCGAGGACAACCAAGCCAGCAGCATGATATGCTGGCGTACCGTACAGTACTGTATCGCAGGCCACCTGCCTATGGAGACACGTTCCATCCATTAAGAATTAGGCAACGGGTGTATATTTTTTTGGTGCTTCATTTTTTCTAGTAGACTACAGAACCCGAACATAAATAGAGGCTGGGGGACTCGGCGATGGAGGAGCATGCAGCTGGGTGTACTGTGTAGTCCCGGACCCGGAGGACAAGCGACGAAGTGGGACAGTTGCTGCAGGCAAGGATAATGCGCAAAGTGTATCAGTACCGCAAACGAATCTTGGCAGCCTACGCGCGTGCGAATGACGTAAAGCAAAGTGGGATGAAATCTAATCAACGGATCGCCAGCCGTAGATAAGCAGAGATCAAACGGACAAGACCGACTGCGCAGCTACCACCATGCATGCGCAGATGCCACCATGAACACATATTCGCCTCTCTCTGAGCTAAATGGGACTATAGTAGAAAAATTGTACATGGATTAATTTAGCGACATTTCTTAAAATCGTGCCAACCGAGCATCTTAAGCGCTACTCATATTTGCTCACTCAATTTTTCTTTTAAAACATATCACACGTACCCTCGAAGGACGCAAGGCAATCCTGACACTCTCGTTGTCTTTGTGTCTTGATCCCAATCCTCTTATGCAGCCGCCCTCTCGCAGACCCCACTTCGCTGATGCCATCCCACCTGTTGCATGTTTCCTCTTATGCAAACGCCTTCGGTAATCCTCATAGACCCAACCTGGCCGATGCATCAGTATGATGCCATCCCCACATGTTGCATGTTTTTCGGCAGTTTTCGCTATATTACGGATTGGTAACGGCATAGATACGAATATATGACAAGATACATGGAGTACCAACGTAAGAGGAGTCAATAATGTGATGCGGACGCCCTCGACAATCCTCGTGCACTCAACCTCGCCGCTACACGACCGTGGCACCATCTCAACCTGTTGCATGCTTTTCGACGACTTTTGCTAGAACTCGTTTGGTGATGGTATATACATGGCGACATGGATATGGTAAGCCTTTCTTGACATGAAAACACTAACATCAGGAAAGAGTCAATACTATGATGCAGCCGCACTCTGCAATCCAGGCACAACCTGACAATGAAGATTATCTCTCCCGTTGCAATCGCACGGGCATTTTTTCTAGTATACTCCTAAAGGTTCAGATTTCTTAAACATGGCCATACAACATCCATGCAGGTTCGGTCAAGTTCAGGGTCCTTATCATGCACCTAATATGATGTTTTTGCATCTTTAGACGTCGTTCCCAACATGGCAAATCTCAGATACTACTATGAGCTGCAAATGTTGGGCAATCTTCACGAGCTGGAGGCCTGGAAGGTGTCTGGCTTGTGTTTCTCCATCAGACCAGTCAGAGCGGCATCAAACTCTTTCTTGAGCTGCGCCTTCTTCTCCTCGTGGGCGTTTATCAGTATGTCTCTCTCAGACTCGAACTCCTGCACGTCCTTAACCTGGCAATCTATGAAACGCTGTACCTGTTCTTTCCTGCTCAACATAACACGGGTCAAATTAGGCGGTGTTTTCACTGTACCGAGGTAGGTAGGAGACAATAAGACAATACTGATGTGTTAAATGTTGATCTGGAGCTCTTCCACACCCAAAACACATATTGCAACATGAGCTCCATAGAGAAAATAATCCAGTACGCACCTTAGCCTGCGAATTTCGTTGGTCCCAGTATCCACATCCCACTGTGCTTAGCACGCTCCTCCTGGAGCAACCTCTCAAACTCACTTTCCTTGTCCTCTGTGGCCTTGTGAATGTTTTCTATCTGATCATGGAAGAATTTCTCCTGGGATTTCATCTGCACAGCATAGAAAGACAAGGTGAACAAAGGAGATGAACTCAAAATAAAGATGAGACGGGTATTCGCAGAAAATTGACACTTCAACCAAATTCTATCGAATGTTGAGCATACATATCGCACTAGATCACTGCCATGCATAGTGTCTGGAAATAAAATATCCCTTTCAATGTTCATATGTGTGTTCACAGACACTAGTGTAATTTTAAGAATCATTACCTCTTCCTCATACTCAGAGTGCTTCTCTTTAGCTTTACGCCTTAGAAAGATATTTTCCTCCATCGTCTCTCGAAGTTTCTGGGTAACAACACCAAGGGTTTCTTCTACAACTTTAGAGCGTTGCTCTGTCTTAACCACCTTGTTCTTCAGATAGTTCAGTTGTTGGTTATCTTCACTCATCTGTTTCATCTGGGCCACTACCATCTCATTATGAGATATCTCATATTTCAGGCGGCTTTTCCCTGAATATTACTGTAATAAAAAATTCATGTTAAACCTAGTACAGCATGCAATGTATCTGTTAAGGAATCATGAGGTACTGAAGGTCCTGTTCAATAGGAGGTCCTGTTCAATAGGCCATTTTTCTACCTTTGCACTAAATTAATGCATTTTTTAAAACCAAATAATCTGCCACGTAATTATCGACCTTCTGAATTTAGCAGGGTAGAAGACAACGAAGAACAAAGAGACAAAAAACATCAATTTTGGACAAAGCAAGCAAACCATACCCTCATCATTATAAGTGCACACATCATGCTCACAAATATATATATAAACGGAACCTCTATTACGTTACAATGCATACAAGACTTTCGCAATCTGCAAGCTATGTGAAAAATATTACAAGTAAAATATGGATTGCCACAAGGATGCACAATCTATACATACTGTAAAGTGAGAATAAACAGTTAAAGGATGCCATGGTGAAAGAAAAACTGAACTGCAAAGGTATATGTAGTCATCTAATGATAAACAAAGAGGGGCAGAGACCTATCCCTCGTTTTCTCCATATTATCCAAGACACTCATTATGCAGACGCAGTGGCACTCAGTCAAGTATAAATATAACTGCCTCTCTACAAACAGAATTGGCTTCTTGTTTTATAAAAATGAAGAAAAATATCATGCTCGCAAAACAATCACATGATATAGTACCTTAATTATAATGCTATCCCACTGACAATTAAAAGCACAATGAGGCATGAACTAAAACCACATCACTGACGAGGGCCACTATAACCTATTCTGAGTCAAATAGGCAAATATCCTAATCACAAAATGTTCCTGCACAAACAGGCGGTGGCAACAAAAGGAAATAACAATTAAAAGAACATCAGAAAACAAAACAGATTGTGGTGCTGTGCAGCAAATACACTTCGTTCTCATGAGATCCATATACTGAGATGAACATGAGAAGTATCAATCATGTTAACATGTCAATGCAGGGGAAGAAACGAGATATGCAGCTTCATAAGTACATCAGGTTGCATTCATACAAATCATCATTGGTGGCAAAGAATTTAGGCAACAATAGTTTACTATACCAGGTATTACCATATGAACAAGCAATTGAATAAAGGCCAAAGCATTAAATATTTTAAGAGAAGTTAAACATTATACCTTGGCAGTGTCTATTGAACATCTCCATGTCATCCTTTCTGGCTAAGAAACCATATAACTGTCGTTTCCCACCAGGTAAGAAAGGAACCCTGCGATTTTGCCATGTGTCCCTGTCTGTTCTTTGATCAACAAAGTGCTTATGCAGACGTTCGGCTTCCATATAGCCCACGGCACAAGCACACTCATGCCACGGTGCCTGCCTGGACCTTAAGTGTGGCGTGCTTTGGTCGCAGCATAATCACTGAAATATTCGAGAAGCTCTTGGTTGCCCATGCCTAACCACTAGAGAGCATCAATGAAAGCAAAGTCAGAATGCAATAAAACATCATTGTAGAATCTTGAACAGTTGTCTTACATATACGCTTTTTTAATGGAGTGGAATACATATTTACAAACTTTCAACTAATTCACCAACTATACCTAGTCAAAACCAAGGAAACATATTTTCGTTTGATCTATATTACATTAACGCATGAGTGCCAGCAAATAATAATAAAGAATAGTTATAACAGGCTATTCTCATGTTATTTGTATACTGAGAGTATATTAAACCTTCCCAGACAGGTATGAATCATATGCCCTAGAAAGAGAGAGACATAAGCTTATACATTACAAAAGAAATAGGACATAGGGATAAAGCTGTGATTACAATTCACTAATCCAGGGTAAACAGAAATCCAGGTGTGCCAATCACACTAACATTAAGCTCATCTAGAAGGGGGGAACATTACGACCTACCACCCAGGCAATATGTAAGCAACATCAACTGCCAGTAGTACATACTTGAGGATACACGCTAAATAGAATGCATACTATGTGTCAAGGTTTTGGCAGAGCTAAAGATCGTGAAAAAAATCACCTTATCATCTTCATCTTTTTCCAGTAAGGTGTTCATCACAATCACCATTGGAGGCCATACTATCTCGCGGTCAGTGTTTCGCGCAATCCTTTCCATTCCCCAAATTGCTCTCCGGATGGTACCACTGAAGATCCCCTGCGAGACATCTCCTCTTCCATGACAGAATTATTTATGATTAGATAGAGCGATATAAACATATTTACACGTAACTGAAAAAAACTGCAGAACAGAACAAGGGTAATGAACTGTTAATCAAAGACTTCAAATGGGAAGGAGGTACTGGAATTAAGTTGACGACTTACAGATATAAAATGTTGGAAACATTCAGTAGAGTACTAATTGTCTAGCTTCAAGGCTTTAAGCAGTAGCAAATGTGTCAACTAAAAGCTAAGTCATGGTTATAATTGTTGAGTTACACATGCAGCAGTGTAGCACATTACAGGCAAATACGTACTAAAATTGTATCTGGCTAGAAGCCAAAGTTAGCTTGGCGAATTTTACAAAATTAAGCTAGTGTCCAGTCACTTGGCAAGTTAGACAAATTGTTTGATCGATTTTGATAATCTTACGTTAGGAAGCAAATATACAGCCAGCAGTAACTGGTAACGCATGAACATGATAGTTGATACAGCATTCAAGTGCAACTGTTGACATGTTGGCACATACAACAGGGCAGTGGCCTAGCCCTGTTATTGACAATTGCAGAGATCATGATCAATGGTCTCCCATCGGCTACCATCAAAAAGAAAATGTCCAGTCTTAGCCTCACTGCTGGTGATGCAACCATGTGTGTTGGAATCCATATAACTCGGTGCATATAACCCTGGTCCTATGCACCTCCCCTCACTTCATGTGAACATTTGCTAGATATTAGGGGGGTAGTTATTGAGTTGTGGCTAAGCACGATGTACTCGTCTACGTTTATTTATACAAGTGAGTCCATTGAGAAGCACCATGTTGCATTATAGATCCTTCCCTTCTGCACTAAGCAGACCAGTTGTTTGACCAAGCTGGGAAAACCAAGAACCAGACTATTGATTACAAATTTAAAAACAGTTCTGTAAGTGCTCCAGAATAGAGCACATTATCTATATGACATGCATTTTAAAGGCATTCAAGCAATAGAAACAAAATGGTCCCAAGGGGGTTTCAAGTATAATGATGTTCAAACAAAAGAGATGAAAAACAGATGATCCTTAGAGCAGATGCTATAATTTCCTGTCCTCACAATCATACAATATCAACACTAAACCAAACAGTTCAAAAGAGTTAAACCTATTTGAACCAAAATTAGATTAAAGAAAGACAAGATGAACAAGCAACTAAAAAGCAGGGGATGACCTTATGACTCATCTGGTCAGAACAATCGACCTGAAGCTTTAACTGTACAAAACTATTTAAATAGATCTCTTATATACATTCCAGTAATATGAGCAGGTGAACCATATCAGTGTGAAGCACGCTCAGGAGCAGGTGGTGGCCGCATACTAGGCTCGGGCTTGAGATTGTCTCTTTTTCAGTTCTGAACATCTCGGCTGTGAGATTGTCCTAAAAACTTGGTCTGTAATTTGGTTTGGATTTTTAATGCTTGTGAACTTATGCTGTATTGGCTCTATATATAAAGATAGGCCTAGGCAGATGAAGAACCAGAAGAACGGGAAGCATATCCATATCCGAGATAACTCAGAGCATCATGATACAGGCTTTGACCCGCGAAAAGTCGCTTTGTAGCCCTGGCTACATGTAGGAGACTCAATCACCCTCTACTTCACTGGAATGCAAGAGCGTACCTAGCTGATTACTATGAAGCACTACAGACTCTTCTCCACTGCTGTTCCATGTCTCAAGAAGCCTCAACGTAGTGGCTCATAATTGTGCAGCACAGGTTCTTACGCGTAGCCTAAATCAACCTATTTACAGATGCTCAAATTCAGCTCACTCTACAGAACCTTGTCATGTGATGTCTATCCTATAAAATGGATGACTTCAGGACGTCTGGTGCAGTTGAGCTGAATAAAATTTGCACCCCTGGCGCCCTTGTTGGTTCAAAAAAAAAAACGAAGGCAAATCTCAGAAACTGCTACATGCTGCAAATTTTTCGCAACCTTCACGAGCTGGAGGCCTGGAGGGTGTCTGGCTTGTGTTTCTCCATCAGAACGGTGAGAGCGGCATCAAACTCTTTCTCGAGCTCCAGCTCCTTCGAGAGGTACTCTTTCTTGAGCTGCGCCTTCTTCTCCTCGTGGGCGTTTATCATTACGTCTCTTTCAGACTCGAACTCCTGCACGTCCTTAACCTGGCAATCTATCGCTGTACCTGTTCCTTCCTGCTCAGCATAACACGGGTCAAATTAGGCGGTGTTTTTACTGTACCAAGGTAGGTAGGAGACGACAAGACATGGTCAAAAGAAGGAAATAGAAACCACATTTACGAGTAAAATGTCAATCTGGAGCTCTTCCATACCCAAAACACACATTGCAACATTAGCTCCATCGAGAAAACAATCCAGTACGCACCTTAGCCTGCGATTTTCGTTAGTCCCAGAATCCACATCTCACTGTCTAGCCTTCGCATGCTCCTCCTGCAGCAACCTATCAAACTCGCTTTCCTTGTCCTCTGTGGCCTTGTGAATGTTTTCTATCTGATCATGGAAGAATTTCTCCTGGGATTTTATCTGCAAAATATAGAAAGACAAGGTGAACAAAGGAGAACTCAAAACAAAGATATCACGGGACACGGACAAAAAAAATTGTATTCACAGAAAAGCGACAGTTCAGCAAAATTCTATCGAATGTTGAGCAACATATCGCATTAGATCACTGGCATGCATAGTGTTTGGAAATAAAATATCCCTGTCAATGCACATATGTGTTCACAGACACTAGTGTAACTTCTTCATACTCAGAGTGCTTCTCTCTAGCTTTCCGCCTTACAAAGATATTTTCTTCCATCGTCTCTCGGAGTTTCTGGGTAACAACACCTAGGGTTTGTTCTACAACTTTAGAGCGTTGCTCTGTCTTAACCACCTTGTTCTTCAGATAGTACAGTTGCTGATTATCCTCGCTCATTTGTTTCATCTGGGCAACTACCATCTCATTATGAGATCTCATCTCATAATTTAGCCGGCTTTTCCCTGAATATTGTAATAACGAATTTGTGTTAAAACCTAGTATAGCAGGCAATGTAGGTTCAAAGGAATCATGAAATACTGACGGTCATGTTTAATAGAGCATTTTTTTTACCTTTGCACTAAATTAACGCACTTTTTTTAACCAAATAATTGGCCATCGTAATCATCGACTTTCTGACTTTAGCAGAATAGAAGAGAATAAAGCACAAAGAGAATAAATAAGCAAATCATACCCTCGTCATTAATTATAGGTGCACACATCATGCTCACTAGTATATTAAAAAAAGGAATCTCTATTATGCTACAATGCATACAAGAGTTTCTCAATCAAAGAGCTTTGTGAAACATATTACAGGTAAAATATGGATAGCCACAAGTATGCATATTGTAAAATTAGAATAAACAATTAAAGGATGCCACAATGAAAGAAAAAACTGAATTGCAAAGGCATAGGCTCTGAAATTCTGAATGATAAACAACGAGGGTCGGAGACCTATCCCTCGTTTGCTCCATATTGCCCAAGACACTCACTGTGCGGACGCAGTGGCACTAAGTCAAGTATAAATAGAACTGCCTCTCTTAAACAAAATTGGCCAATTTTTTATTATGAGCGAATAAAAATAAGCTTGTTCGCAAAACAATCACATGATATAGTAACATAATTATAACGCTATCCCACTGAAAATTAAAAGCACAAGGAGGCATGAACTAAAAGACACCACTGACGAGTAGGGCCACTATAACCTATTCTGAGTCAAATATCCTAATCACAAAATGTTCCTGCACAAACAGGCGGTGGCAACAATAGGAAACAACAATTAAAAGAACATCAGAAAACAAAACAGATTGTGGTGCTGTGCTCCAAATACGTCAGTATACTGAGAACATGGGAAGTATCAATCATGTTAACATGTCAATGCAGGGGAAGAAACGAGATATGCAGCTTCACAAGTACATCATGTTGCATTCATATAAATCATCATTGGTGGCAAAGAATTTAGGCAACAATAGTTTACTATACTAGGTATTACCATATGAACAAGCAATTGAATAGAGGCCAAAGCATTAAATATTTTAAGAGAAGTTAAACATTATACCGGCAGTGTCTATTGAACATCTCCATGTCATCCTTTCTGGCTAAGAAACCATATAACTGTCGTTTCCCACCAGGTAAGACAGTTCAATGGTACATCCTTTCTGGCTACATACATGCAAAGCACATAAATAGTACATCCATTCCCTCAGTTCAAAAAAAAGTAAGCCGTATATTTTTAGTCAAAAGCCAACAGTTTATTTTGACCAATCTTGTAGATAAGAATATGAACATTTATAAAATTTGATAAACATACAATGAAAAAAAACTATGCTGAGTATATTGATATTGATTTGATATTCAACACGTTCATATTTTTGTAAATACTAGTACAATTGCACGTGCAACGCACATCTGTGGGTTTTCCAAATGTAATATTTATAGCTACATTGACTAAAAGAATTTGCACGAAATTTGCCTGGAGATAGGATTATATATGTTACAAATATAGTATATCTTCGAAGAATGAATTGCATTTTATCTCCATATAAGATTTGACAACAGATATTTCACTGCAACACCATTTAAGCCAGTATAGTACATGATCTTGTTCTGAGTAATAGTAATACAAGTCAGTCCCTTCTAAAACACTTGTATTAGTTCTGCAGAATTATCACTTTGCACAACCGGACGCCCTAGGCTGATTTGGTTTACTCCAGCCGCACGCCTGCTAACTTGTAAATATTCATGAATATCCAATGTTGAACTTCTGCCACTTCTAACTCGCGCGCGGCGCACTAATGTATATACTCCAGCTCTGAAATGAAAGACAAGAGTTATACACAGATTGTTCAAAAGGAGCACAACATATATACTCCAGCAAACACTCTGCAGTCCCTACGATATGCAGGAAAAGGAAGGCAAGGACGAACTTGTTGCCTTCATTATTCGAGATAAATGGAACGACCTCGTTAATCGACAATGGGCTCGCATGGAATCATGTTAAGAAATATCAATAATGATTATATAGGATGAAAGTAAGAAATTCCACATTATACACTCAAAGAATATGACACATCAAGTATGCAGCTACCTCCACATTCGAAGGATTCCTGGTGACAGACTGAATTATCTCGATAATCTTTGATCAGCCACTTCTCAGGTGTAACAAAGAGGAAAGCAGTAGCCTAGGATGGTAGCCTAGGACGCTCACGATTTTCTCTACAAAGAAACAAATATGGCCATAGCTGAATGAACTTGCATGCGTCTAGTACTCTAGTTGCAGTTGCAGGGGACCAGCATTGTCCCAGTGGTATATCCCTATATGTGCATATACAAATGAGATTTGCCTTTCTAACTTAATCAGCCTCAGCGACGATTGAATATTATACAACATGCAGAAACTAATAAAACTCATACAACCTGAGAACCAATTGACGTAGGCATGAATATTCTTGAGTAAAAGATATGCTAGCTCTGCGTTAGGGATTGGCAGTAGCATCAAGCTAGCACCGGATGAGCACATACCATAGTACAGATGAGACCCGATGGCACCAGCGTTGCTTACTTTGCATCATGGATAATATTGTCACTGCTAGCTTGATGCACACAGCCTGGAGGTGGCAGATGACCTTGTCCAGCGTAAGAATGCAGTGGAAGGCGCATATTCGTGCACGCACATGTGCTTAATCCAGGTGGGGCCGAACTCGACAGTACCTGTCGTGACCGCGGCAGCGAGATCCTGCAGAACCAGAAGTCGCGGAAGGAACTGATCCAGATGCGCAGGCGGCCGATGTCAACAGGTGAACAGGGCCAGCGAAGACCTCGACTAGGGCACACATCAGAAGATATTCATAAGACGGCTTTCAGCACACATCTAGGGCACTATGAGTTCCAAGTCATGCCATTTGGGCTCAGTAACGCTCCGGCAACATTTCAGGGTCTGATGAACTCCGTTTTTGCTAAGTACTTGAGGAAGTTCATCTTGGTATTCTTTGATGACATCCTAGTATACAGCAAGAATATGGAGGAACACAAATCACACCTACAGCTGGTCTTGCAAACACTAAGGAGACACCAATTGAAGGCTATGTGTACCTTTGCTCAAAACCAAGTTGAATACCTCGGTCACATCATCTCACCTGAAGGTGTATCAACAGACCCGGCCAAGATTGTTGCCATAACATAATGGAAGACACCTACCAGTGCAACACAACTAAGGCGGTTTTTAGGATCAACAGGGTACTACAGGAAATATATCCAAGGTTATGCATTGATATGTCAAGCTCTACACGCAGTCCTCAAGAAGGATGCATTTACTTGGGGTCCTGAACAGGACAAAGCCTTTGCTACACTAAACCTGGCAATGACAAACCCTCCTACCTTGGGTCTTCCTGATTTCTCCACACCATTCATCCTTGAGACGGATGCTTGTGCTACAGGCTTAGGAGCAGTGTTGATGCAACATCACAAGCCGCTGGCTTTCTTCAGCAAATGTTTGGGTCCAAGGAATAGTGCTCAGACCATTTATGAGAAAGAAGCCATGGCCATATTGGAATCTCTGAAGAAATGGAATGGCGACATTATTTTCTGGGAAATCAGTTAGTGATCAAAACAGACCAGCAAAGCCTTAAATTCTTGAACAGGCAGCGCCTGTTAGAAGGAATACAACATAAACTCATGTTAAAACTCCTTAAGTTTGATTACACAATCGAATACAAAAAGGGTGTGGAAAACGTGGTAGCAGATGCACTTTCTAGGCAGCTTCAGATTGAGGAACAAATCCGTTGTGCTGGTATGTCAATAGCCCTACCAGCTTGGATCCAAGAGGTAGTGAACTCATATTCGGGTGATCCAGCTTGTCTGAAACTCTTACATGAACTGAGCATCGACAACTCAAGCAACACTAACTTCACATTACAATCTGGAGTACTCAGATTCAAAGGAAGACCTGACAGCATCATTTCGGACAGAGAGGATTTTCCAGAGCAAGTTGTGGCAGGAAATGTTCCAAGCCCTCAAGGTCAAACTCTATTTCACTTCAGCCTATCATCCGAAATCAGATGGACAAACGGAGCGTGTCAATCAGTGCCTGGAGCAATATCTTCGTTGTATGGCATTTCAGGAACCCAAGAAATGGGCTGACTGGCTAGCAGCTGCTGAGTGGTGGTATAACACTTCGTACCATACTTCTATCAAAATGTCTCCATTTGAAGCACTTTTTGAGTACAAGCCTCCTCATTTAGGCTCAAATGCACTACCTTGCAATATTTCTCCAGAAACTCAAGTCACTCTGATTGAAAAAGATACAATGTTGAAAACACTTCAGAGAAACCTCCAACAAGCCCAAGAAAGAATGAAGAAACAGGCTGATCTCAACAGAACTGAAAGAGAGTTTACTGAGGGAGAAATGGTTTACCTAAAGATGCAGCCGTAGCGTGAAACATCCTTAGGTTTGCGCAACTCTCTCAAGCTCACTTCCCAATGGTATGTCCTTTCAAAATATTGCAGAAGGTTGGTCGTGTTGCTTACAAGCTCCAACTCCCTGAAAATTCACAAATCCACAACGTCTTCCATGTGAATCAAATGAAGAAACATCTGGGGCCAGCTGCAGTACCTAATCCACTACTACCTCTGGTTACATCATCGAGCAAGATCAAGGTATGTCCTTTGGCAATTCTGCAGCGCCGTCAAATCCCTTGGAAATCTGGAACAATCGAGGTCCCCGTGGTTCAGTGGCTTGTGCACTGGGAAAACATGGCACCTGACAAAGCAACCTGGGAAGATGCATCGTTTATCACTGCAACATTTCTGCAGTTCAAGCCTTGAAGTCTTCAGTTCAGAAGGGGGCAATGTCAGGATTTGACTCTGACGGAAACTACACTGCAGAAAATTCAGAAGTTTCAGAAGAACTGGTGAAGACAACGCTCAACGGTCCAGATCACTTGACACCGTTTCTGTAAAACGGCTATCCTGCTCGCTAGCTTAAACTCTGTAAAACCCTGCTCAGGGAGCTTTATGTAATCTTATACGCTTGGGCGCCTTCCTTTCGATATAAAAGGAGCGCGTGGGTGGCTGGGAGGCCAAGCTATCACAAAAACCCTAATTTTACCTCTATCTCTCATCCTGTTCTTCCCAATTTCAGCACTTTCCCTTTTAGTATCTTAGTTTTCCTGTTGAATCCTACTACATATCCTCGTCGGGCTAACCGTAGTCCTAACATGCATGACATGGAATGATCAAAATTTATACGCCAAATTGCCAAAGTACAAATTGCTAAAATAAGCACAAAGCTAAATATTTTACCTGCTCACTTATGAAACAATGCGACTCCTCCTATTGGATTGCCCATTTGCAAGGAAGACCTAGCACGAGATCCTCGCCTGCCTCAGGGTGCCAATTTTAGCACCAAACCATGAGGATTCCCTCATGGACTGGTGAATCGAGGCCAAGCACGACACGCCCAAGATAATGAGAAAAAGCCTCGCCTCCATCACCCTCCTGACGCCGTGGATAATCTAGAAACACCTCAACGACTGTGTCTTCGAAGGAGCTCAGCCTCTGATACATGCCTTGGAGTCCAAGATCAAGGACGAGGCCAGGCTGTGGGTGTGGGCAGGCACTCGTGGCTTACAAGTCATTTTGCCATCCACCTGGGATGTTCACTGAACCCTATAAACTGTTAATTCGCCTCCTAGGAGGAGTGTAGCCGCACACTATATTTTCAATGAAATGAGACGCAAAGGTTTTTTGCGTTTTCTCGAGAGAAAAAAAACTTGCTTTGTAGCCCTGACATCTAGACGACAACAGAAGACACTAAAGAAGAGAGTGTGAAGTGCAAATTATTCTGCAGAATAATATCAAATGAGGGAACATATGTGAGGAAATTTCAATGTACCAATTAAGGAAATCAGAAACATCTGAAGTTTTAACATTCCAACAAAAATATAGAGGTATTAATTAGAAGGAAAAAGACATAACTGGACACATTTCAAGTATCCTGATATACGCAAAAGGCTGGTTTTGCTGAGCCCATATTATAAAAAAAAGTTTCTCATTGTCCAAAGGAAGATCAAACTCCGTGGGTGATGTTGAAATTTAAGCTGCTAGCATAACATTTGAAGATAGCACAGCACCTACACGGACACGGGTGGGGTCTGTCTGGAAATATTTCTACAGCCTACACAGACACGGGGTGACGAAGGAAAACCGGTAATCAGACGGTAAGGCAAGGAGCAGAAGAGGGGGGAGGAGCAGTGAGGAAGGTGAAGCGCAAACCGATAACTAGGGCATGCAGCGCAAAGAAAAACTGAAAATAAGCTCTAGTCCTAAACGACCCCAAGTTTGACCATTAAAGATGCAGAAATTCTGTCCCTACAGTAGCCAAACCCATGAGATTGTGCTAATCGTTTAATATACGGTAGAATAAGATAGAACTTCTAAATCTACACCATTCACTTTTGGCTGGTTAATCTGAGCCGTTACTTATCTTGTGTTTTAATTATATAAAGATTTGACAAAATGTTGTCATCACTAACTTTTGGTGAAGTTCGATGAGTTATTTCACTCTCCTTAGATTCAACAGCAGCAAGACCTAGGCTTTCTACAGCTAGGTAATCCGTGGAACTCACAAACAATGATTTTCACAACTGATATCCATGCAACCATCACAACTCGGAGTGCGAAAATGTAAGGGAAACAAAGAGGCGCGCGATGAAACAATTCTTTCATTAATTCAAAACAAATAGAGTGCATAGGGTATTTTCTTTAATCCGGAACAAGCTAACAAAAAACATATAATGATAAATTAATAGCAATCCATAAACCCATCCAGACAGATGAAGGCACACAATTACCAGCAGATGCCAGACAAAAAGTCTTTTCGACTAAAGGCTTTTTCACGCAGCGCTATATAGAAAACAACAACTTGTTTTACACCGGGGATACCGGTTTTACATGGTAGGAACATACAGGCAACCCGACAAAAAGAAGTAGCTTGAAAAACTCAACTAGAAGATCATAGCAAAAGCAAAAAGGTGCTACTCCAACAGCTTTGAGAAAAGTCATCCGACTAAAACGACCTCTACAGACCCCAATAGAAGTTTGCCCCTAACATTCATTTGTTAGTTGCGATCAACTTGGTCCTTGATCTGGATCAGACACAGGTCCAGTTGAGGATTATCTAGTATTGGTCTTGCCTAGGTTTGTTCGAGCCAGTCGCCCACAGCCAGACAGAATGTCCAAATCACAAGGACTAACATAATGAAGCATCGAAGCACTTGTGTCCCTGTTCTTTCAGCAATCGAGGACTGGTGAACTGCCCATATTAATGAAATAGAACATGGTCCGTGCCATGCCCCTCAGCCCCCTGTGGTGAAGGGACAACCAGTGCTCATCGCCTGGCTTGGCGCTGATGATGTGCCATGACCCTTTTCTCACATAGAGAAGGAGTGTGGGCGGACAGCTCGAGTCGTCAATGCTGGCGTAGGGCCAGATCACGTTTGTGTTGGGGAAGCGGCCCTTCAACACGTCCGTGTCGAGGAAGCATGGATTTGGTTCGGCTTCATCGTGGAGCCGCACATTCGTGATGGCGGGGAAGTCAACGCGCAAACCGGTCAGTGGGTTGAAGAGGCGGACGACACTGGTGGTTTTGTCGCATAGGACGATGAGGCCACCGGCGGAGGCAAAGAAGTGATGTGTGGAGAACTCCTTCTGGTCAATAGCGGCATTTATTTTTGTGGAGAATTGATAGATGCTGCTAGGCAGTGTGGGTTCGCCCGGGAAGAGCAACGTCCAGCCGTGGGGGCGGAAGCGGCTGTCAAGGGCGCCGCGCGCACGTGGGTCGTCGGTGAAAACGCGCCAGGGACTGCACACGGCCCGGAAGCGAATGTACTCCGCCGCGTGGATGGAGAGCAGCCTGCCGGCGATGTCCTCTATAAGCTCGGTAGTCAGGTTGGCCCAGTCCCTCCTTCCAGAGGATAACAAGGGTGAGCTGCAAATTGGAAGAGAAAAAAAAGCGCAAATAGCAACGACCGGACGTACCATTCGTTCGCTTCGGAATGGCCGGAGGGGCGCTGCTGATGGGCAAGATCCCGCCGCCGTTGTTTTCTCGGGGGACCAGATCCGGCGCAAGGCACCGGCAGATTTGCAAGGCCCAAGCACTGGTGCCGCGCTCGAGTCATCATCCCTTCGGATCCGGGAAGACGCCCGCGGCCACCGGCACCGGGCACCGGCGGTGGTGGATTGGGAAGGATCCGGCTCTGGGACCGTGTCCTCATCTGGATAGCAAGAACAGTGGTGAGGAGTAGGTTTGACTGGCGGCGCCAGGCAATATTTGCATCTACCGGTAGCATCCTGAGAAGATCCATATTTATAATACAATCCTTTTGACGGTCGAAATTTCCCGCTCCGTCGAAATTTGCCGCTCCAGTGTAGATCGAAATTTCGAAAGTCGCCCGCGGACTACTCCGAAAATAACTCTCTTAGAGCATCCCTAGTGGATGGTGTATATGGAGGTGGATGGTAAATATACACGATGCAAACCGAAAAATCTTCCCAGTGGATGGTGTATACGGGCGTGGAAATTTAACACGACCATCCACGACGCTACTCCTCGTGGAAATAAACACGCCTCCTACACGCTCGTGGAAGACGGAAACGACGGAAGTGCTGTTCTCCCGCCCTCCTCCCGCTCTGCTCCCCCCCCCGTCCGGTGCCCATCCTAGCTCGCCGGCGGCCGCTCCCCTCACAGGTAAGCTCTCTCTCCCTCCTATTTTTCCATTCCCGTCGGTAGAGAAGGGGTTAGAGGAGGCGCGGGACGTCGGGCGGCCGCCGCACCGCTGGCCAGATCGGGCGGCGGCGGCGCGCGCCATGGGGAGGGGAGGTCGGGGAGAGAGGGGATGGGGCCGCCGCCTCGAGGTGTAGTGGCTGGGGTCGTGGCTCCATGGGGAGGCGGGACGGAGGACAGAGATGGGGGAGGGAGCGATGGGGAGGGTGGGGGAGAGGCTGCCGCGGCCTGGAGAGGATAGGGGCCGGAGAGGAAAGGGGCTGCGGCCGCCGCGCCATGGAGAGGAGATGGCCTGGGGCGGCGGCTCGACGGGGAGAGGCGGTGAGGTCGACGGGAGAGGGGATGGCGCGGAGCCAGGGGCTGGGGGAGGTGGGGGGACGGCGGCGGCGGCCTGTAGGGAGGCGGAGGAGCTCGGCTCGATGGGCGGCCGCGGCCTGGAGGCAGAGGAGCTCGGCTCGAGGGCGTGGTTTGGAGGCGCACCGCGGCCTGGAGGGCACCGCGGCCTGGGTTGTCTCGATTTAGTCTGGAGGAGCTCTGCTCGATTTGCTGCTGCCCATCGACTTGGTTTTGGCTGGATGGTGCGGCTGTGTCTGATTTGGTGCTCCAGTTTCTCTCGGTAGTGTCTCCATGGTAGCAGAAAAATACATGGGTTGTAGTATGATATATAGATTGCTATCAAATTGCTATGGATTTGCTAAGATGTTTGTTGTTGCCCGTGTGTCTTTTTTCATTGTTTGCAGATGGATGGTGATGAAAATTTCTTGGACAGCAGAGAAGTGTACTAATTACGAACCTTCGCCGAAACAAATATTCGGGATAGCGAGGAACTTCTTTGAAGTAGTCGTCCCACAGAAGAACAAATCCGGCATCTCTTCCTCGATCGATTGTCCGACGTCCATGCTTCGAACCACCATGGCGTCGAGCGTTCATCCTCTCTTCCTCCTCGCGCTCGGCGAATGCTGCAAGTATGAGTTCATCGTCGCCAGATGAAGATGACGAAGAACTCATGTCCCAAGAGGATGTGTTCATTGTGTTGCGTGAGAGACGACAGAGAAATCTAGGAGTGAGAAGAGAAATCACAGGTAGAGATGCTGGAAGAGAGGTGGTCGGGGTGGTTTATATAGACCAGAAATCTGGTCGTTGAAAATATAGCCGTTGGAAATATGGCCGTTGGAATATAGCCGTTTGAAAATAGAGCCGTTGGAATATACACGTCCTGATTTACACGTCCGGATACACGTTCCACTGAAAAACTAGGACGTGTATAATTTAGCAAGGTGTATATGGACGTGTATATGGAGATATACACGTCCATATTTACACCATCCACTAGAGATGCTCTTAGAGTGAGCTAGTTTTTTTAAAATAATACATTTTTTACCGAAGTTCGAGAAATATTACGCGTTCTGAGACAATTTCAAAAATAATACGCCCTAATTGACGCCGTGGACGATAGGTACTTATCGTCGGGGCCGTGGATGATAAGGGCTTGTCGTCTGCGCCGCAGACGAGCAGGCCCTGGCCCAGCACGCCCACGCGCTCGACAGGCCAGTCATCTTCGAGTGGACGGCAATCGTCCACGTAGTCGACGATAGGACTTATCGTCCGCGGCTCCGACGATTAGTGCCTGTTAACGCTCGGGCCGTTCCCTTTCTTCCTCCTTCGGTTTCTCTCTCTCTTCTTCAAACTGTAGCTCGAGTTCGGCGATTTCGGAGCGATTTCCTCAACTAGCCACGAAAACTTCATCCTAGAGGGTTCTAGAGTTAGTAGAGAGCAGGGGCAACGTCGATCTACTCATGGGATAGCTTGGGTGGAGTTTGTTTGGAGCAATGGTGGAGAAGCGGTGGAGTTTGGGATAGCTCGAGCAAGAGGTCGTGGTGGTGCTGGTGCGGCTGCGGTGGTGGTGATGGTGGTGGTGGTGGTGGTGGTGCTGCTCCGGTGAATCAAGCACGCTTCAAGGGTGAGTGTCGTTTGGCTAATTAGGGTTTAGATTAATTAAGTTTTGTATTAATATAAGATTGTTATCGTGGTGGTTCACGGCAGATGCCATAGATGGCTAAAGTGTGGGCCGATGGACGCTGGTGGAATCCGGGAGGGCTATAGCGCTAAGAAGCGCACACGAAGAACACACAACACACCAAGATCTACCCAGGTTCAGGCCCTCGTGAGGAGGTAAAACCCCTACTCCTGCCTCTCTCTCTGTAATATCTCGGTATCACAAAACAAGCTTGCTCCTCGAGCTGTATCCCGCAACAATGGTGCAAAGCACAAGGAAGAGATGAAGCTATGGTGGAAAATATCTCTGGGCACCGTCCCTCACGCAGGAGGGGTGAGGGCACATATATAGGATCAATCGGGTTACCGGAATACCCCTAGCAACGGTCCACCTCTCCGTACCGGCACTGCAGACACGCCACGCCTGCACGTCATGATTGTCTCTGCACAGTGGACAGGACGTGCTCGCCCATGTCCTGTCCCATGTCCTGCTCCAAAGTACGCCCGAGGTCAGAGACAAGACAGGGCCTGCCCACGCCTCTGCCTCGCAGTCTGTCCCCGGATAACCCGAGTCAGCGGTGGAATGATGGCCTGCCATCTCGGTCTCCTGCACGCCCCCTGTCAGCGCTTCTTTCTCTGTCAGGCACTCCCGTGCCAGACGGGATGTGACAGGAGCATTGACTCTTATCCGACACAGGGATAACCCGGCATGGATATGCCGGATCCTCCTTCCTCAAATATCCTTCCCTGCACATAAGAAAACACACGAATTACCGACATACATATGTCGGTTATATTATCTCGGATCTTAACTTATCCCTTGTCTCGGTCGACACATGCCGGCTATCACCAGCATGATACCTCGTCCCTTCAGGCTTGGTAACTCGGTACGCTATGTCGGTTTGCACCTACATCACGCTCCTAAGTCCAGGTACTCCGGTTTTTACTGTAACCTGGCCCACACTTGGGCATAGCTTTTACCACACCATGACCCTACCCGGGGGTAGCCCCCCACATTAGTCCCCGAAGCTGGTGCGGTCCTGCAGCCTTGGATGAAGGACCATAGCAGGTTTAACCAACCGAAACAACCAAACAAGCATCCGACATTACCATGTCAGTTCAACCGTAAAGCCATGAATAACCTCTTCCACTGATTCCGACATAAGCTCCAGTGTCGGTTTTTTTCTCCGACACTAGAATTTTGCTGACGGAGCGAGTCAAGCTTCTCGACCAACTCAACTTAATCCAACCATCCGACATTCACATGCCGGTTTATTGCGAGCTTCAAAGACCAAACTTTCCTCAACCTCCGAGATTTACCCTTGTGGCCGGTCTCTCCGACACAGAAAGATTCCCATAATCTCTCCCAGGATCTCTCCACAGCACGTGGCAGAGAAACTCTCGCGTTACCCCGGTTCCTGTGCGAAGACGTATCACTGCACGCACGCCGCCCACGTCACGCGCCGTCAAGTCGCATGGGCACTTGAGTGCCTTTGACCGCGGCGTGCCCCTCGATTTCCGCGCCAGTAACCGCACACGATCACGCCACGCACCGTTACCACTTTGTGCCCACTGGTGGCTCTAGGTCAATAGTGCCAGAAACAATGCTTGTACGTCACACGTCAGTTGGGAACCCCAAGAGGAAGGTATGATGAGTGCAGCAGTAAGTTTTCCCTCAGTATGAAACCAAGGTTTAATCGACCAGTAGGAAAACGAGGTTTGCTTCGAAGGTGTTGGTGAGGAGTGTAGTGCGGCGCAACACCAGGGATTCCGGTGCCAACGTGGAACCTGCACAACACAATCAAATTACTTTGCCCCAACTTAACAGTGAGGTTGTCAATCTCACCGGCTTGCTGAAAACAAAGGGTTAAACGTATCGAATGGAAATGATGTTTGTTTGCATAAAACAGTAGAGAACAATGATTGCAGTAGATTGTATTTCAGATGTAAAAGAATGGACCGGGGTCCACAGTTCACTAGTGGTGTCTCTCCAATAAGATAACTAACATGCTGGGTAAACAAATTACAGCTGGGCAATTGACAATTGATAAGTGCATATAACATGCATGTGTGAGCTGTGGTGTCTACTATGAGATTCATTTGGGCATTACGACAAAGTACATAGACCGCTATCCAGCATGCATCTATGCCTAAATAGTCCACTTTCCGGTTAACATCCGTACCCCTTCCAGTATTAAGTTGCAAGCAACAGACAATTGCATTAAGTAATGTGCGTAATGTAAACAATACATTCATCCTTGAATAAAGCATTGCTGTTTTACCCCTAGTGGCAACAACACATCTACAACCTTAGAACTTGCTGTCACTATCCCAGGTTAAATAGAGGTTGAACCCAACTATCATGCATAAATACCCCCTCTTGGAGTTACAAGTATTCACTGGCCAAGGCTTCAACAAGTAACGGAGAGCATGCAAGATCACAAATGACATAGACATGATAATATAATATTCAGCTCCACATAGGTATCAATATAAGTCAGATCCCAGCAAACACAACATGTAGCATTACAATAAGATGATCTTGATCATGATAGGCAGCTCACAAGATCTAAACATGATGGCACAAGTGGAGAAGACAACCATCTAGCTACTGCTATGGACCCATAGTCCAAGGATGAACTACTCACGCATCACTCCGGAGGCGGGCATGGCGATGTAGAGCCCTCCGGTGATGATTCCCCTCTCCGGCAGGGTGCCGGGAAGAGCTTCAGAACCCCCCGAGTTAGGGTTGACGACGGCGGCGGCAGCGAATATGTTCTGGATGAAAGGCTCGGTGTTTTAGGGTTTTCGTCTCGGGGAATAAATAGGCGAAGGGGCGATGTCGGCGGACCCCCGAGGGGCCCAAACCACCAGGGGCGCGGCTGGGCCCACTGCCGCGCCGGTGGTTTGGCCACCTCGTGGCTCTCTTCGTCTCTCCTTCGGACTCCGTGTACGTGCTGGAAAAATAGGGACTGGCCTTTTGTTTCGTGCAATTCCGAGAATATTTCCAGAAGTAACTTTCTGAAACCAAAAACAGCAGAAAACAGGGAACTGGCACTGTGGCATCTTGTTAATAGGTTAGTCCCAGAAAATGCATAAAAGTGATACGAAGTGTATATAAAACATGTAGCAAATGGTATAATATAAGCATGGAACAGCAGAAATTATGGATACGTTGGAGACGTATCAAGCATCCCCAAGCTTAGTTCTACTCGTCCTCGAGTAGGTAAAACGATAACAACAAATAATTTCTGAGGAGACATGCTTTCACACAATCTTGATCAATATATTGCAAGGCTCATGTCATGAATGAAGTGACTCAAAGCAATGATCTATAGTTTGCTAACAAATAGATAAAGAGTAAACAATGAATCATATAAGCAAAAACTTTTCATGAATAGTACTTTCAAGACAAGCATCAAAAAGTTTTGCATAAGAGGTAACTCATAAAGCAATAGATTCAAAGTAAAAGGCATTGAAGCAACACAAAGGATGATTAAGTTTCAGCATTTGCTTTCAACTTGTAACATGTATATCTCATGGATAGTTGTCAACATAAAGCAATATAACAAGTGCAATAAGTAAATATGTAAGAATCAATGCACACAAAGTTGACACAAGTGTTTGCTTCTAAGATAGAAAGGAGTAGGTAAACTGACTCAACATAAAGTAAAAGATAGGCCCTTCGCAGAGGGAAGCAGGGATTAAATCATGTGCTAGAGCTTTTTAAGTTTTCGAAAGCATATAGAGAGCACAAAATAAGTATTTGAGAGGTGTTTGTTGTTGTCAACGAATGGTAGTGGGCACTCTAACCCCCTTGTCAACCAGACTTTCAAGAGCGGCTCCCATGAAGGACGTTATCTCTACCAGCAAGGTAGATCATCCCTCTTCTCTTTTGTTTACACATGTATTTTAGTTTCTTTATAGATGACACTCCTCCCAACCTTTTGCTTACACAAGCCATGGCTAACCGAATCCTCGGGTGCCTTCCAACATTCACATACCATGGAGGAGTGTCTATTGCAAAATTAAGTTGCTTACTGATAAATCAGGGCAAAACATGTGAAGAGAATTATTAATGAAAGTTGTAATTAATTGGGGCTGGGCACCCCGTTGCCAGCTCTTTTTGCAAATTATTGGATAAGCGGATGTATATGCCACTAGTCCATTGGTGAAAGTCTGTCAGAAGTAAATGACAAGATTGAAAGATAAAACACCACATACTTCCTCATGAGCTATAAAACATTGACACAAATAAGGAGTAATAAAGTTTTGAATAGTTTAAAGGTAGCACATGAAATATTTACTTGGAATGGCAGGAAATACCACATAGTAGGTAGGTATGGTGGACACAAATGGCATGGGTTTTGGCTCAAGTTTTGGATGCACGAGAAGCATTCCCTCTCAGTACAGAGTTTAGGCTAGCAAGGTTGTTTGAAGCAAACACAAGTATAAACCGGTACAGCAAGAATCACATAAAAACATATTGCAAGTATTATAAGACTCTACACTGTCTTCCTTGTTGCTCAAACATTTTACCAGAAAATATCTAGACCTTAGAGAGAACAAATATGCATCCCAAGTCTCAACAAGCTCTACGGTAGTTCTCCACTACTAGGCTTTAACTACATGATGCAAGAGCTTAAACATGATCTACTTGAGAGCTCAAAACAATTGCAAAGCATCAAATCAAAACAAGACAATGATCTACAAGAATGCATATGTCTTTTCCAATACCAACTACTACATGTAGCATTTTCTTTCTTCCAAACAAACACCAATAATTTATTTAAACATAAACTCTCCAAATGATAATATAATGCAGCAAGAGAGTATTTATAAACAAGTGCTAACAGCTCGAAGAGATGCATGAAAAACAGGAGCTAAAAGCACTGCAGTAGCTAGTTAAGAATACTCAACAAATATAAGTGAAGAACATGAGTATTCACATGAAAAAGCGGAGCGTGTCTCTCTCCCACACAAGGATTGCTAGGATCCGAATTTATTCAAACAAAAACAAAAATAAAAACACACAGACGCTCCAAGTAAAGCGCATAAGATGTGAAAGAATTAAAATATAGTTTCACTAGAGATGACCTGATAAGTTTGTTGATGAAGAAGGGGATGCCTTGGGCATCCCCAAGCTTAGACGCTTGAGTCTCTCTGAATATGGTTGGGATGAACCACGGGGGCATCCCCAAGCTTAGGCTTTTCACTCTTCTTGATCACATAATATCACCCTTCTCGCTTGATCCTTGAAAACTTCCTTCACACCAAACTCAAGACAGTTCTCATTAGAGGGTTAGTGCATAATCAAAAATTCTCATATTCTGTAATGATACAATCAATCCCAAAGCTTCTGGACATTAGCTACAGCCACCAATGCTTTGTGGAGCAAAGAAATCCACACAAACACAGTAAAAGAGCGAATGCAAAACAAAAGGCAGAATCTGTCAAAAACAGAACAGTCTGGAATGACGAATTTTTTCGAGGCACTTAAGTTGCTCAGATGGATCTGGCCTAAAATAATGAAAGTTGCGTACATATCTCAGGAATATGCGTGATTTTTCTCAGAATTTTTTGAATTTTCTACAGGGAGATAAGCTCAAATCCGTGACAGCTAAAAATCTGTCACTGCGCAGAAATCCAAATCTTGCATCAACTTTCAATATAGAACTTTACTTGGCACAACATTGCGATAAAATAAAGATACAAAGGAGTTGCTACAGAAGTAACAAAACTCCTTGACTCAAAGAAAACAAAAATAACAGCAAATAAAAACGATGGGTTGTCTCCCATAAGCGCTTTTCTTTAACGCCTTTCAGCTAGGCGCAGAAAGTGAAAATCAAGTGTTATCAAGAGAAGAAGCATCAACAGAATGGTTTGTATTTTTAAGTTTAGGGAATTCTTGAGAAGAAAATTTGAACAAACCATTGCATGATTCATTAACTAACCCATGAAATTCTTTCTCAGTTTCAAACAAATCAACAAATGTTGGTTTTGGTTTAGACACTTTGGGCACATATATGAATTTCTTCCCCTTGTCTAATAGATGCTCTTGCTTTTTAGTTTTAAGTGAGGAAAAATTAGTACTTAAAGCATCAATAACTCCCTCTAATTCTCCAATCCTAGAGTTGTGATTATCATGGATAACACAAGTTTCTAAAACAGCTATTCTTTTATTAATTTCTCCCAGGGATTTATCAAGTTTATCAGTATTGTCAAGTAGCATTCCCAATTTAACCTCAACACCTGGAAGATCCTTCTCTATGGACTCTAGCTTTTTCATGACATAATCAAGAGAAATTTCAATTTTAATTTCATTAACAGGTGGTATCCCAACTAGACTCTCAATGATGTAACTAGCTTCTAAAGCAGGTGTACCTAGGAAATTTCCTCCTGTTAAAGTGTCCAAAACATATCTATACCAATTGGTGATGCCAACATAAAAATTCCTAAGAGGATTGTGGTAAGTGTTTCTTAGTACATCTATGATGAGCATCACTAATTCTATACCAAGCATCTTTCAAATTTTCACCTCCTAGTTGCCTAAAAGAACGAACTTCAACTTCAGGAGCATTCATTTTGGAAAGCAAAATTAAACTGAATTAAACAAGTAACTAATTTTTTGTGTTTTTGATATAAAGAAAGCAAACAAATAAATAAAAATAAACTAAGCAAGACAAATAACAAAGTAAAGAGATTGGGTGTGAGAGACTCCCCTTGCAGAAGCAATTCTGTTTTCCCCGGCAACGGCGCCAGAAAACGTGTTGGTGGCTCTAGGTCAATAGTGCCAGAACCAATGCTTGTACGTCACACGTCAGTTGGGAACCCCAAGAGGAAGGTATGATGAGTGCAGCAGTAAGTTTTCCCTCAGTATGAAACCAAGGTTTAATCGGACCAGTAGGAAAACGAGGTTTGCTTCGAAGGTGTTGGTGGAGGAGTGTAGTGCGGCGCAACACCAGGGATTCCGGTGCCAACGTGGAACCTGCACAACACAACCAAATTACTTTGCCCCAACTTAACAGTGAGGTTGTCAATCTCACCGGCTTGCTGAAAACAAAGGGTTAAACGTATCGAATGGAAAATGATGTTTGTTGCATAAAACAGTAGAGAACAATGATTGCAGTAGATTGTATTTCAGATGTAAAAGAATGGACCGGGGTCCACAGTTCACTAGTGGTGTCTCTCCAATAAGATAACTAACATGCTGGGTAAACAAATTACAGCTGGGCAATTGACAATTGATAAGTGCATATAACATGCATGTGTGAGTTGTGGTGTCTACTATGAGATTCATTTGGGCATTACGACAAAGTACATAGACCGCTATCCAGCATGCATCTATGCCTAAATAGTCCACTTTCCGGTTAACATCCGTACCCCTTCCAGTATTAAGTTGCAAGCAACAGACAATTGCATTAAGTAATGTGCGTAATGTAAACAATACATTCATCCTTGAATAAAGCATTGCTGTTTTACCCTAGTGGCAACAACACATCTACAACCTTAGAACTTGCTGTCACTATCCCAGGTTAAATAGAGGTTGAACCCAACTATCATGCATAAATACCCCCTCTTGGAGTTACAAGTATTCACGTGGCCAAGGCTTCAACAAGTAACGGAGAGCATGCAAGATCACAAATGACATAGACATGATAATATAATATTCAGCTCCACATAGGTATCAATATAAGTCAGATCCCAGCAAACACAACATGTAGCATTACAAAAGATGATCTTGATCATGATAGGCAGCTCACAAGATCTAAACATGATGGCACAAGTGGAGAAGACAACCATCTAGCTACTGCTATGGACCCATAGTCCAAGGATGAACTACTCACGCATCACTCCGGAGGCGGGCATGGCGATGTAGAGCCCTCCGGTGATGATTCCCCTCTCCGGCAGGGTGTCGGGAAAAGCTTCAGGAACCCCCCGAGTTAGGGTTGACGACGACGGCGGCAGCGAATATGTTCTGGATGAAAGGCTCGGTGTTTTAGGGTTTTCGCGTCTCGGGGAATAAATAGGCGAAGGGGCGATGTCGGCGGACCCCCGAGGGGCCCAAACCACCTGGTGGCGCGGCTGGGCCCAGTGCCGCGCCTGGTGTGGTTTGGCCACCTCGTGGCTCATCTTCGTCTCTCCTTCGGACTCCGTGTACGTGCTGGAAAAATAGGGACCTGGCCTTTTGTTTCGTGCAATTCCGAGAATATTTCCAGAAGTAACTTTCTGAAACCAAAAACAGCAGAAAACAGGGAACTGGCACAGTGGCATCTTGTTAATAGGTTAGTCCCAGAAAATGCATAAAAGTGATACGAAGTGTATACAAAACATGTAGCAAATGGTATAATATAAGCATGGAACAGCAGAAATTATGGATACGTTGGAGACGTATCACCCACGATGCGGCGGATCGTGCGGCCGCAAACCTCGCAACCGCGCAGATCGTGCGCGGTTAATCCGCGCGTACGATGCGGTAACTGCCCGCGGTGAAAACGGAAACCGCCCTCGGCCCGTGCCCATAAATAGGGGAACGAGCCCCTCGTCTCGTCTTCTCCGCAATCCTCTTCCTCTCTCTCCCGCGCCATCGCCGCCGCCGCGCAGAGAACTCCGCCACCGCACGACGCCAAAACTCGCACGTCGCCGCCCACCGGATCACCTCGCGCCGTCACTGGACACGAGCAACTCCGGCGAGCCCCGCGCACCTTCGCCCTGCATCATCGTCGCAATCTCCGGTAAGTTCGTCTCCCTTGGCATCGCCGATGAAACGTGTTCATCCTCTTCGATGAACACGTTCATCCTCTCCGGTGAACCTTGTTCATCTTCCCCTACGGACTCGCTCTCTTCTCCGTAGATGCCATTGCCCGTAACTACTTAGATCCCTTTTAGATCTTCTTCACCGTGCCTCTTAATAATCTTGCAATAGTTCCTCCGCGGATCTTCACAACTTTTCACTCACAAGTGCTTGTATTTAACTTCTATTTATTTTTTCCCCGTAGATCTTTCCATCGAACACTTAGCCGCAGAAACGTGTTTCCCGCCACTTATGCGCTTTTCCTCTGTTACCCAAATGTTCCGAGATCTCTATCTCGGTTCGTCTGTTGCCTAGATACTCCGGGATACTTATCTCGGTTTCTTTGTGCCTCTTTTGCAGATCCCTTCCGAGATGTCAACCAGCAATACCCCGGAGCCTGCCGAGGATATCGTTGAGGAGGGAGAGCGCGCCGGGTGGGAAGGTTCCGACGCAACCCAGGCCGAGATAGATTGGCTTGTCCGGACCAAGCGGATTCCGGCACAAGTGATATGCCGGGTTCTTGGCGACGAGGCCGAACCGGATCTTCAACAGGGTGAACGGGTAGTCTTCGTCGCGCATTTCGAGCGCGGCTTCGTTCTCCCGGCGAGCACCTTCTTCCGAGCTTTCCTCGACAAGTTTCGTCTTCAACCCCATCATCTCCCAGCTAATGCCATCACAACGCTCTCAGCGTGCGTTGCTTTCTCCGAGGGATACCTCGGACTTTGGCCCACCGTCGAGCTCTGGGCCAAGTATTTCCAACTCCGGAAGCAGAGTCTCCCGGATCCGGAGAACAAGAACTTTCCCAAGGTGATGACCCCGTGCGGAGCTGCTACCATCATACCTCGGAGAGGTTCCATCTTCCCTCGGATTCAGGGCCTGGAGTCATGCCGGAAGTGGCAGCGCACGTTCTTCTATGTGAAGAACCCGGACAGCCCAGATAATGTCGACCTTCTGAACTTGCCGGTATTCGCTCTCGCTACTCACACGGAGCAGCACAACTGGAGCTTCAACCCAAAGGACACGAATTGCGAGATCAACGACATTCACCAGATTGTTCAGGAGCTTGTGGGGGCAGGCCTGCTAAGTGATGACCTCTTGAGGACTTTTGTCAGCCGCCGAGTCTCCCCCCTCCAGAACCGAGTTCACAAAATCTGCCACATGAGTGGCCAGTATGATCCAACTCGGATCAGCACACACGAGCTGACCAAATCCGAGGTCAGAAGACGCGTCAAGGCCATTGCCCGAACGACGATGACCGAGGAATGGGAATGGGGTCTAGAACCTCATGACAGAGCTCGGCTTCCGGAACAAGTAAGTAACTTGCAATTTATACCGACATACTTTTTCTGCCGAGATCACCCTTCTGTCGGCTCCACACTTGACTCATACATTAACTCGGTTTTACTGCTTTTAACTCGCAGAGGTTTACTCGGCAAAAGATCGAAGATGGAGAGGATCCCTCTGCCAAATGGGGCCAAGATATCCCTGCCCCGGACGTCGCCGAGGCAGAAGATCCGGATGACGAGGATCAACTGCCAATACCAAGAGCTGGCGCCCCTACCTCGGGTAAGCCTCGAGCCCGAGCTTCCATCCGAGATTGGTCAGATGATGATGACCTCGAAATGCTAGAGGTAATTGACGCTCGTCCCATCGCCTTTGCTCCTCCAGCCCCAGCACCAACTAACCCGGGTGGCTCTGCCCCGAGTGCACGCCTGCTGCCTCGGGCAAACAAGTGGCATCTCGCAAGCGCGCCGAGACTGGTACCTCGAAAACCGGAACCTCCACATCCTCGGATCCAGCCGCGCCGCAGGCGAAGCGACAGAAGAGAGGAGCGGTCAAACCGAGGAAGGGCAAGAAGATGCCGCCATTTACTGAAGGGTAAGATATTTTTTGCCGACACAAACTTACTTCCTTTTTTCCTTCTGCCGGGATAACTTTTTCCCGACATAACATTTTTCTTGTTTGACGCAGTGCCCCCCTTGAAGTTGAGCAGAGCGCCTCTTCTATGCGCTCGCCCCTTCCGAGTACAGCCGAGCCTCGGCCGCGTGACTCCGGGGCACCCGCCACTTCCTCTGTCACTCCCGAGGTCGTGATCCTCGACTAGGATGATGGCACTGATGCCCCACCATGGAAACCGACATCCCGCGGGCCGACACTTCGGTGACCTCGGGCGCACAGCAACCACCACCACAACAGCAACAGCAGCAGCAACCAAAACAACAACAGCAGCAGCAACAACAACAGGAGCAGCATCAACAACAACAGCACCAAGGACAGCCACAACCTCAACAGCAACAGCAGCAGCCGAAGCAGCCGCCCCGGCCGAGGTCCACCACCAAGTCCACCATCAAGTCCACCGAGTTAACAACTCGGAAATCTACTCCACTTGCCAAGCCGACACAGAGCCAAGTAGCCACCGGGAAACAGCTTGCCAACCCGGAGAGGCAAGTGGTGTTGACTCCAACCACTACCCCGGAGCACCAGGCTCTCACCACATCTGTCTCCCGAGTTGCCAGCGGCAGCTGGATTTTACCCCAGCTCCAAACTCAGAGTGGACACAGCTTGGGCTCGGAGAAGCAGTATCACATGGACTGGAACGCTGCCGACACAAGCGAGGTCTCCTCCGCTCACCCGGTCATTCCTCCTCCAGCTGGCCCCAGCGCACTTGCTCAGGCCATGCACAATTTGCAAGTCTCGACCCTTCAAGCCAGCAAGCTTGCCGAGGTATCTTTTCCTCAACCAAACTTTTATTTTCCTTGCCATAGATGATAAACATACATAATCCCCAGTCCCCGAGATTCGGGTTGAGTGACCTACGCTCGTCCGAGTAAAGATTACTCAGCGCGAATCTTCACAAAACTTTCATCATTAAACTCAGAAAATCCGACACTTCGGATCTTCACAAAATCCGACACTTAGGATCTTCACAAAATCCGGCATCCAGTCCCCGAGATTCTTGTCGAGTTTTACTCGGCAGGAATCTTTAAGAAATCCGACACTTAGCTTTACTCGGCATGAATCTTCCACTAATCACACTAACTCTTTGCCCTGTCCAGGATTGCACCAATGCTCGGACCACGGTATTTCGGAAGTTGCTTCTGGACCACAACAAGCTCAAGAGATCCCACAAGCAACTCCAGGAGACAGTGAAGAACAAGGAACAAGTGCACGCCACTGCCCTTCAGAAGGAGCGGCAAGAAGTGTCTCGGCTCCAGGAGGAGCTTTCCCGGGTCCAGGGTGAAAAAACCGGCATTGAGCAGGCCCTGATGCAAAAGGAAGAAGCTGCTCAGAAGCACCAGGAAACGCTCGAGGCGTCCGAGGTTCGCGCTACCTCGGCTCAAGGAGAACTTGATGCCCTCAAAGCAAAATCCGACATCTGGCTCCGCGAGCTCACCCGGCTGAACAAGGAGATGGACTGTAAGTTTCTCTATCTTTTCCTTTTGCTTTTATTGCTCGCACCGACATTAAGATATGCCGGTATATAACTCAATTTGGTGATAGCTTTTTGTCTTCAGATCACTTCGCCCACTCCAAAGCTGCTGCACTCAACATTGTGCGCAAGGCACGAGCGAAGAGAGCCGAGGCTTGCCCAATCCCGGAAGAATGGGACATGGAAGATCACTTGACGGCTTTGAATGCCCGCATCTCTCATTTGAAGGCCATTGGCCCGGACCTTCTTGATGCCGGTATCAAAGCCTACCGAGCCTTATGGCCAGAATCTCCAACTCCATCCAGCATTGAAGAACTGTCCAAGTGTCTGACGGGAGCCGAGGCCAGGATCCGAGAGTGGAGATCCTCAGCAGCTCGTGCCGGAGCTGATCAAGCATTAACTTTTGTGCTCTCCTGGTACGAGTCCATCAAACTCGACGCCGTTCGCTCCCTGCGCCAAGGCTCCAAATGGACCTCGGATCCGACATTGATAGAGAGCCGCAAGGATGCAGCCAACTTCATGGCCAGTTATGCTCCCACCCGACGCTTCATCCCGGGTCCCGCCTACTCGGACGACGAAGAAGATGACCAGGATGATGAAGAGGGCGGAGACGAAGAAGAGGACATCGATGAGGAGATCGAGGTCGACACTCCCGAGGCTGCCACTGCCGGAGCGACCGAGACTACTGCTGCTAGAGCAACCGAGACCTCTGCTGCTGCTGGAGCAACCGACATCGCCAAGCCGGCTGCGACCGACATCGCAGAGAAGCCGGTAACCGAGACTTCCGAGAAGCCGGTATCCGACACTGCTGGTGCCTCGGCAGGCACTCCAACTCCCGAGGTTGCTCCAACCACTGAAGCTTCTTCTGCCGCCGAGACTCCAACTGCTCCGAGCTCCTCCGAGGCAGCTGCCTAAGCTTATGAAACAATCACTACTAGGAAAAGGGTTATAGAGAGGTTGCCAGTCTGTGGCGCACCATTAATTCGTGCGCCACAGAATTATTTCTGTGGCGCACCCTTCCGCGACCACCGCGGTCAACCTGCTCGTCCCACTTCATGCACACAACGCCTGGCCTTCACCGACACGCCTCCGGATGTCGGCGATCATCAAGCTCAACCGGGTAACATTTTCAGCCCTAACACACTGAAAGAAACTGTTAAAGCGGGGTTCACTTCACCCCCACAATCCACAGAGATGAAGAACAAGAAGCACAGGAAGAGAAAAGGATCCTCCACCTCTGCGAGCCAGCCAGCTCCTAAGATCCGGGGTCTTGAAGAAACGATTCCACCCCGTGCGGATGGCTTCCCCCGAGTTCATGAAGCTGGTAAACCTATCTTGTCTGGGGACTTGCTCCGCCTTGCATAAGGACCCATGATTGCCTTGCAGGAATCTATCTTGCATCTAGAGGAGCTCCTTCTTAAAGACAAGCAGCCGAGTTACCCGGCGTTCGCGGTCAAGGTGCCAAACGAGCTGGTGGACTTCGTCTAGGAAGACCCCGCGGATGTGTTCTTCATAGCGTACGAGGACATCTTCAAACTCTTTCACACTCAACGGCTGGACTATAACATGGTCCGCCTATATGCGCTCGATATGGCGATGAAGATCAGGAGAGATGATACCCCGTATATCGCGATAGTGAATCCCTACTACATGCGCGACAGCCATCTAGTGGAAGGATCAAAGACACGGGAAACGGCCACGGAGTACCTCGTAAGGGTCATGCTGGCCAACAAGAGGAAGAACGCCCTTCTTCTGCCTTTCTTTTCGAGTAAGTACACATCCGCTCGCCACCGTCGGATCTTATGCCTTCTTGTACATTTCTTCCATCGCTGATCCTTTGTCCAACATTCCGTTTCAATTGTGTTGAGTAGGGACAAGTACTGCGCACTCATCTACGTATCCCCGAGGTGGTCCATTGCCACTTATTTGGACTCGGGGAATAAATCCACGCCGAGACGATACACCAGAATAAAGGGTGTTCTCGATGACGCTCTCGAGGCCTATGCGCAAAAGGGCGGCCCCTTCCATAAGAAGTCGGAATTCTTCACGGACAAAAACACACACAAGTTCCAGCATGGGACCGGCTTCCATTGCATCAAGCAACTGGATGGCAGCGTGAAGGAGGCCTACTACGCCCTCCATCATCTTAAAGCGATTGTCCGAGATTTCGAGAAAATGAAGATTCCATCTGGTCTCGCAGAATACACCAAAATGGCGGATTCTCTCACCGATGCTGATTACAGAACAGACTTCCATCGCATCCGGCTGCAGTTGTCAACGATAATCCTCGAGGATGTCATTCACAAATCAGGGTCCTACCACTACCCCAGAGGTATTATAGAAGTGCATGTGTAGGGTTATATATTATATATATGTTATGCTATGAAACCCAAATAGGATAGCCATATGATTTCCAACCATGACAATTGATTGATTGTCTTGCCTCTCTACTTAGATGAATAAATTATACTCTATTTATATCACTAACCAATATATATCCCAATCCATCTTCAGGGTTGTGTCAGAGGGATATCGAAGAACGACTAGAGGCACAGAATGACACCAGGGAGTGGAAGACGAAAGAAGGCTATCAACCGTTCCCGGCGCCGCTCAAGAAGAGGACTCCATGATCATGCATGCTCCCGCGTGCTCTTGCTCACCATCATCGCCGATGTGTACTACATTTGATCATAGTTAGGCGGCGAACACTTGATTTGTAATGTGTAGTGTGAAATGATGAAACATTCGGCTCTTTTGTGACTATGTGTATATATGTATATCGATCGGGCACTAAGTAATATGTGTGATGACATATTGATTAATGTGTTTGTCTGTTTATATACCTGTCAAATATACCTGTATTTCTGTATAAACCTGTATAAATCCTGTATATACCTGTATTTGTACAGCAAAACGAAAAAATACCGGTATTTCTGTTTCATATTTCTGTGGCGCACGCTTTTTTTTTTGTGGCGCACCACTTTCTGTGGCGCACGAAGGAACAGTGCGCCACAGAATTCCTCTATATAGGGTGCTGCCGACCTCTTTCTGTGGCGCACCGCGCTGGGTGCAACTTTCTCTGGCGCACGCCCTGGGTGCGCCACAGAAATAATTTTTGTGGCGAGAATTCTGTGGCGCACCCAGAAATCCTCCAGGTGCGCCACAGAAAGTAAAAAACGTGCGCCACAGAAAGGCCTTTCTGTGGTAGTGAATGAACTATTAAATCCCTGGAATGCCGGGTGCAGATGTAAATATACGTTTAAGTATTTCGCAGTGCAACTTTTATCATAATAGCTTTAACAAGACAAGCTTAATGCCGTATCACTTTGCACCAAGTCCCCGAGTTTACTTTCTTGTTTACTATACTTAGTAATCTTTGCTCTTGTCTACCATTTAGGCGTTCGACAGTCGAGTCACAAGATCAATCATTATAGCATACAATACTTGTAAATTTTGAGGTAAGGTTTAGAGTCATCCGACACAAGGGAAAGGAACGAAAAAACCGGGTTAGTAAACGACATATGTCGGATCTTTTTAGGACCGAGTCCCCGAGTCCATTTTCATGTTTACCATATACCATAACCTCTGCTCTTGACTGCCATTTCGGCGTTCGTCAGTCGAGTCACAAGATCACAACAAAATAGCATACATTACTTGAACTTTGAAACGAGGTCTCAAAATCATCCGACATATGAACAACATAGAAAAAACCGAGATAAAACACAAGCATATAGACAAAGGCAGTCCCCGAGTTTCTTTTCGGAGTGCCGGCATTTTATTCAAAGGAAAAACCGAGATACATACACTGCGCCCTTAAGAGTAAAAGGGACGAAGTAGAGCTACATTCCAGGGTCTTTTGGTCTCCTCTCCGGATTTGTCCATCACATTTTTCCTCGGTGCCTGTGCATCTATAAGATAGTATGAATCATTGTGCAGAGCCTTGCTCACAATGAATGGTCCCTCCCATGGAGGTGACAACTTGTGTCGGCCTTTACTGCGTTGCACTAGCCTCACACCAAATCTCCCTCTCGAATACCCGAGGGCTGATCTTCCGGCTATGATAGCGTCGGAGATTTTGCTGATATATAGCTGACCGAGATAAGGTCAGTTCTCGTGCTTCTTCGAGCAAATCAACATCATTTTCCCGAGCTTCTTTTGCCTCGGTTTCAGTGTACAGCGCCACTCTCGGCGAGTCATATTCCATGTCGGTCGGCAGGACCGCTTCTGCTCCATAGACCAGAAAAAATGGCGTATAGCCAGTTGATCGATTTGGTGTGGTCCTTAGACCCCACAGCACTGCTGGTATCTCCTCTATCCAACATCCCGGAGTTCGCAACAGTGGTTCAATCAACCGGGCTTTGATACCGGCTAACACCAATGCATTTGCTCTTTCCACTTGCCCATTTGCCTCAGGGTGTGCCACCGAGGCTATGTCCAACCGAATTCTCTTATCCGCACAGAACCGAGCAAACTCTCCCACAGCAAAGTTTGTGCCATTATCCGAGATAATGCTATGGGGTAACCATATCTCAAAATGATGTCCTTCAAAAAGGTCACAGCTGTGTGACCATCACACTTCCGGATTGGCTTTACCTCGATCCACTTGGTGAACTTGTCCACCATCACCAGCATATGAGTCATGTTACCTCGGGCTGGCCTGAATTCTCCCACCATATCCAGCACCAAACTGCAAAGGGCCAAGTGATTGGAATTGTCTTGAGTGCCGAGGCTGGCAGGTGTATCTTTTTAGCAAACCTCTGACATCCCTCACACTTTCTGACGATATCTTCTGCCTGGTTCAAAGCACTGGGCCAATAAAACCCATGCCGGAATACCTTAGCCACCAAGGCTCTTGATGAAGCATGATGACCACATCTCCTGATGAATTTCCAGGAGCATTCTTGCCCCCTTGCGGCTCGACACATCGCTGCAGTACCTCGGTCACACTTCTCTTGTATAACTCGAGGTTGATGATGGTGTATGCCTTGGATCTTCTTTGTACTTGCCTAGCTTCAACTTCATTACTTGGCAAACTCCCATCCATCATAAATGCCATTATTGGTTGTGCCCACTCCGGCACAGGACGCACAGGAAAGACCGATCATCCACCTCCATGAGGTCAACCGACATTACTTCTTCCGAGTTGAGTAACCAGTCCCCGGGTTCTGCCAAGCAGTCCCCGGGTTCTCCCAAATGCATCCGACATCGACGTCCATGGGAACAGCACCAGACTCCGGTTTCGCCGGGATAAAAATTGACTCGGACTCCGGCGATGGTTTGATTGATGGCTTCCTCAGATGCTCCAAGGCTATGCCGGGTGGAATTGGATCCCGGGATGAACCTAGCTTGGACAGTACATCGGCGGCGTCATTTTCAGCCCGAGGTATATGCGTGAGCTCGCAACCTTCAAAGAACCCCGAGATCTTCTGGACATGAAACCGATACAACGCCATGTTGGCATCTAAAGCATCCCAATTTCCCGAGACTTGCTGCACCACCAAATCCGAGTCTCCGAAACATTCTATCCGGCGAATACCAATTTCTTTGGCCACATTTAGCCCATGAACAAGTGCCTCATACTCGGCCACATTGTTAGATGCCGCAAAATGAATCTGCAACACATATCTCAACTGATCATGCTTTGGCGAGGTAAGGACTACCCCGGCACCTAAACCAATTTTTGTCTTGATCCATCAAAGTGCATTCTCCAGTAATTGGGGTCAGGCCGTGGTGGCTCATATTGCATTTCAGCCCAATCCACCAGGAAATCCGGCAGTGCCTGAGATTTAATGGCATCTCTTCTTTCATAGTGAGGAGTGTAAGGGGACACCTCGATAGCCCACTTGGCTACTCGGCCAGTTGCATCTTTACACCCAATGATCTCCGAGATAGGAGCCTCGCACACCACAGTGATTGAATGCTCTTGGAAGTAATGTTTCAACTTCTTAGCAGCCAGATAGACACCATATGTCATTTTCTGGTAGTGAGGATAGTTCTGCTTGGATAACGAGATCACCTCGCTGAGGTAATATACTGGCCTCTGCACAGTTTTGCCATCTTCTTCTCTCTCCACTACCAATACGACACTCACAACCCGGTTTGTGGCTGCAATGTAGAGCAACATCGGCTCTTTGGGTAATGGTGAAGCCAGTATCGGCGCAGTTGCCAACATCTTTTTTAACTCGGTGAACGCCGCATCTGCTTGCGGGGGCCACACGAAGTGGTTGTTTTCTTCATGAGTTGATACAAAGGCAATGCCTTTTCTCCCAACCTGCTAACAAACCGACTTAAAGATGCCAAACATCCAGTGAATTTCTGCACGTCTTTGAGACATGTCGGTAACCTCATGCTTTCAATAGCACGGATTTTTGTCGGGTTCACCTCGATACCTCGGCTTGACACGAGGAAACCGAGTAATTTGCCTGCCGGCACACCGAAGGTACATTTGTCCGGGTTAAGTTTTATCCGGAATTTCCTCAGATTCTCAAATGTTTCTCGGAGATCATCAATCAGAGTATTTTCCTTAGACTTGATGACAATGTCATCGACATACACCTGCACATTTTTTCCTATTTGATCATGCAAGCATTTTTGCATACATCTCTGGTAAGTGGCACCAGCATTTCTCAAACCAAAGGTCATGACACGATAGCAATAAGCCCCATACGGGGTGATAAAAGCAGTTTTCATTTGATCAGCAGGGTTCAGTGGTATCTGGTGAAAACCAGAATAAGCATCTACAAAGGATAACAGCTCACACCCGGCTGTGGAATCGATCACTTGATCTATCCGAGGCAGCGGGAATGGATCCTTAGGACATGCCTTGTTCAAGTTTGTGTAATCAATACACATACGCCACACAATGGCCACATTGGGTCATCTTTTTTCTTTTCCACCAGGACCGGGTTAGACAACCAGTCCGGGTGCAGCACTTCCATGATGAACCCAGATGCAGTAACTGGCCAGTTCATCACCTATCACTTTTCCTCTCATCCGAGAGACGCGCATAGGTTGCTTCACCGGCTTCATATCCGGTCTGACGAACAAAGAGTGCTCAGCCAACTCCCTCGGAACACCTGGCAGGTCCTGATTTGACCATGCAAAGATATCCCGGTTCTCACGGAGGAAGTGACTGAGCTCGCCTTCCTATTTCTCAGTTAACCCGGTACCAATGATGACGTTGTGGTCCGGCATGCCGGGTCAACATTGATCTTCTTGGTCTCCTTTGGCACCTCGAAAGTTGCATTCTGCTCCGGGTTAGCCATACCCGGCATACCGAGTTGCGGACTGAGCCAATGCCACCACTTCATGGATCTTCTTCTTCTCTGCAGCGATGATCAGTGACTCGGCTAAGCACGATCCAGCCGAGGCACACTCCAGTGCACGCTTGTAATCACCCGAGATAGTGATGATGCCATTAGGACCCGGCATTTTCATCTTGAGGTAACCCACATGGGTGGATATCATGAACTTGGACATGCAGGCCTACCGAGTAAAGCATGGTATGGACTTTCGAGGTCCACTACCTCAAACTGGATACTCTCAGTTCGGCAGTTGTCCTTGGTGCCAAACAACACATCAACCCAAATTTTGCCCATAGGTGCACATGAAACACCTGGCACTATGCCATGAAAGGTTGTAGAACTCGGTTGCAGCATGTTTGCCGAGATACCCATCTTCACCATGGTGTCTCGGTACATGATATTGATAGCACTCCCATTATCAATGAGAACTCGGGTGAACCGTATTGAGTGTCGGTCCGAAGAATGTCGGATCCACTACCAACGCATAACCTCCCGGAGTTGGCATAACTCGGGGATGATCCCTTCTGCTCCAAGTGATCTCTTGCTCGGACCAGTGCAAATACTTCGGTATTGCCGGCATAACTGCGTTCACCTCCAGTGCACGCCGATGCAAGCTCTTCTTGTCAGTTGGCTCGGTCACAAATATCACATAGCTCTGATGAGCTTCTCTGTAATCTCCCTGGGGATACTCTCCCTGCCTGCTGGGACCAGTGTTGTTGTTGTTCCCTCCGACATTCACTGATTCACAGGCTTTGGATCTGCTTGCCTCGGAACTGGCGGATCACCGGGATAGCATTTGCTCCGGTAAGTGGCAAGTTTTGCCTCGGTGGGAATCTCTGAGGTGCCCCCTTGATTTCCTCCGGCTCTGGCTCCTTCCCCCCTTGTGCGCTGATACCAGCTGCACTGCCGAGTTGTATGGTTCGCGGTCGAGGATCATGGTGTGGAAGCTGCAAGGTCCATCCAACATAGCCTCATAGGTTAAGGTTGGCTTCTGGTCACCCCATGGCCCTTTCCCTTCTTGATTCTGGCCCCATGCTGGACCATTGAACTTCGGACGCTGACTGTTGCCGGCATCTGGCTGGTCTTGGTTTACTGCTGCAACCTGGTTCGAGCCATACCGGTAATCCGGCTCTCTCCTCTTGTTACCGAAGTCCTGGCGATCGTTCTGCCTGACTGGCCCGGGTCTGTTGTTCACCGGGTATCTTCTACTCGGCTCTCCCGAGTTCAGCAAAGGTTGCATCGGATCACCCAGTGCATAGCTATCCGCAATCCGGATTGTCTCGCCAGTGTGGCCGGCATTTCCCTCTGCAACTTCTGCCAGAGCATGGAGCCGTGTCGGCACCCCTGGGCAAACCAAGATATGGCCTGTGCCTCTACAACTCCTTCACAGGAATTGCGAATAGTACTCCACCGGGTTAAGTAATCCCGGTCAGTTTCATTATCCCTCTGCGTGCACATCGCAAGCTGTTGAGGACGGTTGGTCTCTTGTATGTGCTGGAGAAGTTGCTAACAAATGCTTCTTCAAAGTCCAGCCAGCAATCAACACTTCCCTCTCGCAGGTTGTTCAGCCAAATCCGGGCTGGCCCCTCCAACATCTGCGGGATATACCTCACCGCCCATCTGCGGTTACCTCCCGCAATATGCACAGCCGACACATAATCTGTCAGCCAATCCTCCGGCTTGGTGCTGCCGTCATATGTTTTTGCACCTCGGTTTAGCTGGAAGTGCCGCACCGGTGGTTCCCTCATGATCCGAGGTCCAAAACATGCCGGACCAGGTGGACCTTGCTCTTCCAGCATCTCGGACATATAAATTCTGTCCAGCTTGTGGTGGCTCTAGGTCAATAGTGCCAGAAACAATGCTTGTACATCACACGTCAGTTGGAACCCCAAGAGGAAGGTATGATGAGTGCAGCAGTAAGTTTTCCTCAGTATGAAACCAAGGTTTAATCGAACCAGTAGGAAAACGAGGTTTGCTTCGAAGGTGTTGGTGAAGGAGTGTAGTGCGGCGCAACACCAGGGATTCCGGTGCCAACGTGGAACCTGCACAACACAATCAAATTACTTTGCCCCAACTTAACAGTGAGGTTGTCAATCTCACCGGCTTGCTGAAAACAAAGGGTTAAACGTATCGAATGGAAAATGATGTTTGTTGCATAAAACAGTAGAGAACAATGATTGCAGTAGATTGTATTTCAGATGTAAAAGAATGGACCGGGGTCCACAGTTCACTAGTGGTGTCTCTCCAATAAGATAACTAACATGCTGGGTAAACAAATTACAGCTGGGCAATTGACAATTGATAAGTGCATATAACATGCATGTGTGAGTGTGGTGTCTACTATGAGATTCATTTGGGCATTACGACAAAGTACATAGACCGCTATCCAGCATGCATCTATGCCTAAATAGTCCACTTTCCGGTTAACATCCGTACCCCTTCCAGTATTAAGTTGCAAGCAACAGACAATTGCATTAAGTAATGTGCGTAATGTAAACAATACATTCATCCTTGAATAAAGCATTGCTGTTTTACCCCTAGTGGCAACAACACATCTACAACCTTAGAACTTGCTGTCACTATCCCAGGTTAAATAGAGGTTGAACCCAACTATCATGCATAAATACCCCCTCTTGGAGTTACAAGTATTCACTGGCCAAGGCTTCAACAAGTAACGGAGAGCATGCAAGATCACAAATGACATAGACATGATAATATAATATTCAGCTCCACATAGGTATCAATATAAGTCAGATCCCAGCAAACACAACATGTAGCATTACAATAAGATGATCTTGATCATGATAGGCAGCTCACAAGATCTAAACATGATGGCACAAGTGGAGAAGACAACCATCTAGCTACTGCTATGGACCCATAGTCCAAGGATGAACTACTCACGCATCACTCCGGAGGCGGGCATGGCGATGTAGAGCCCTCCGGTGATGATTCCCCTCTCCGGCAGGGTGCCGGGAAGAGCTTCAGAACCCCCGAGTTAGGGTTGACGACGGCGGCGGCAGCGAATATGTTCTGGATGAAAGGCTCGGTGTTTTAGGGTTTTCGCGTCTCGGGGAATAAATAGGCGAAGGGGCGATGTCGGCGGACCCCCGAGGGGCCCAAACCACCTGGCGCGGCTGGGCCCACTGCCGCGCCGCCAGGTGGTTTGGCCACCTCGTGGCTTCTTCGTCTCTCCTTCGGACTCCGTGTACGTGCTGGAAAAATAGGGACCTGGCCTTTTGTTTCGTGCAATTCCGAGAATATTTCCAGAAGTAACTTTCTGAAACCAAAAACAGCAGAAAACAGGGAACTGGCACTGTGGCATCTTGTTAATAGGTTAGTCCCAGAAAATGCATAAAAGTGATACGAAGTGTATATAAAACATGTAGCAAATGGTATAATATAAGCATGGAACAGCAGAAATTATGGATACGTTGGAGACGTATCAAGCATCCCCAAGCTTAGTTCTACTCGTCCTCGAGTAGGTAAAACGATAACAACAAATAATTTCTGAGGAGACATGCTTTCACACAATCTTGATCAATATATTGCAAGGCTCATGTCATGAATGAAGTGACTCAAAGCAATGATCTATAGTTTGCTAACAAATAGATAAAGAGTAAACAATGAATCATATAAGCAAAAACTTTTCATGAATAGTACTTTCAAGACAAGCATCAAAAAGTTTTGCATAAGAGGTAACTCATAAAGCAATAGATTCAAAGTAAAAGGCATTGAAGCAACACAAAGGATGATTAAGTTTCAGCATTTGCTTTCAACTTGTAACATGTATATCTCATGGATAGTTGTCAACATAAAGCAATATAACAAGTGCAATAAGTAAATATGTAAGAATCAATGCACACAAAGTTGACACAAGTGTTTGCTTCTAAGATAGAAAGGAGTAGGTAAACTGACTCAACATAAAGTAAAAGATAGGCCCTTCGCAGAGGGAAGCAGGGATTAAATCATGTGCTAGAGCTTTTTAAGTTTTCGAAAGCATATAGAGAGCACAAAATAAGTATTTGAGAGGTGTTTGTTGTTGTCAACGAATGGTAGTGGGCACTCTAACCCCCTTGTCAACCAGACTTTCAAAGAGCGGCTCCCATGAAGGACGTTATCTCTACCAGCAAGGTAGATCATCCCTCTTCTCTTTTGTTTACACATGTATTTTAGTTTCTTTATAGATGACACTCCTCCCAACCTTTTGCTTACACAAGCCATGGCTAACCGAATCCTCGGGTGCCTTCCAACATTCACATACCATGGAGGAGTGTCTATTGCAAAATTAAGTTGCTTACTGATAAATCAGGGCAAAACATGTGAAGAGAATTATTAATGAAAGTTGTAATTAATTGGGGCTGGGCACCCCGTTGCCAGCTCTTTTTGCAAATTATTGGATAAGCGGATGTATATGCCACTAGTCCAGGTGAAAGTCTGTCAGAAGTAAATGACAAGATTGAAAGATAAAACACCACATACTTCCTCATGAGCTATAAAACATTGACACAAATAAGGAGTAATAAAGTTTTGAATAGTTTAAAGGTAGCACATGAAATATTTACTTGGAATGGCAGGAAATACCACATAGTAGGTAGGTATGGTGGACACAAATGGCATGGGTTTTGGCTCAAGTTTTGGATGCACGAGAAGCATTCCCTCTCAGTACAGAGTTTAGGCTAGCAAGGTTGTTTGAAGCAAACACAAGTATAAACCGGTACAGCAAGAATCACATAAAAACATATTGCAAGTATTATAAGACTCTACACTGTCTTCCTTGTTGCTCAAACATTTTACCAGAAAATATCTAGACCTTAGAGAGAACAAATATGCATCCCAAGTCTCAACAAGCTCTACGGTAGTTCTCCACTACTAGGCTTTAACTACATGATGCAAGAGCTTAAACATGATCTACTTGAGAGCTCAAAACAATTGCAAAGCATCAAATCAAAACAAGACAATGATCTACAAGAATGCATATGTCTTTTCCAATACCAACTACTACATGTAGCATTTTCTTTCTTCCAAACAAACACCAATAATTTATTAAACATAAACTCTCCAAATGATAATATAATGCAGCAAGAGAGTATTTATAAACAAGTGCTAACAGCTCGAAGAGATGCATGAAAAACAGGAGCTAAAAGCACTGCAGTAGCTAGTTAAGAATACTCAACAAATATAAGTGAAGAACATGAGTATTCACATGAAAAAGCGGAGCGTGTCTCTCTCCACACAAGGATTGCTAGGATCCGAATTTATTCAAACAAAAACAAAAATAAAAACACAGACGCTCCAAGTAAAGCGCATAAGATGTGAAAGAATTAAAATATAGTTTCACTAGAGATGACCTGATAAGTTTGTTGATGAAGAAGGGGATGCCTTGGGCATCCCCAAGCTTAGACGCTTGAGTCTCTCTGAATATGGTTGGGATGAACCACGGGGGCATCCCCAAGCTTAGGCTTTTCACTCTTCTTGATCACATAATATCACCCTTCTCGCTTGATCCTTGAAAACTTCCTTCACACCAAACTCAAGACAGTTCTCATTAGAGGGTTAGTGCATAATCAAAAATTCTCATATTCTGTAATGATACAATCAATCCCAAAGCTTCTGGACATTAGCTACAGCCACCAATGCTTTGTGGAGCAAAGAAATCCACACAAACACAGTAAAAGAGCGAATGCAAAACAAAAGGCAGAATCTGTCAAAAACAGAACAGTCTGGAATGACGAATTTTTTCGAGGCACTTAAGTTGCTCAGATGGATCTGGCCTAAAATAATGAAAGTTGCGTACATATCTCAGGAATATGCGTGATTTTTTCAGAATTTTTTGAATTTTCTACAGGGAGATAAGCTCAAATCCGTGACAGCTAAAAATCTGTCACTGCGCAGAAATCCAAATCTTGCATCAACTTTCAATATAGAACTTTACTTGGCACAACATTGCGATAAAATAAAGATACAAAGGAGTTGCTACAGAAGTAACAAAACTCCTTGACTCAAAGAAAACAAAAATAACAGCAAATAAAAACGATGGGTTGTCTCCCATAAGCGCTTTTCTTTAACGCCTTTCAGCTAGGCGCAGAAAGTGAAAATCAAGTGTTATCAAGAGAAGAAGCATCAACGGAGAGTTTAGAAGTTTTCTCAACGATGCATTGCACTTTATCTATGTAAGTTTCAGAAACTCCCCTTTCATTACTTTTAGGTAAACTATCCTCATCAAATAAATTTTCAGGCACAATCCAATTAAAGTTCTTTTCTAGTGCCTCATGCATTCCTGCAATCTTAAAAGGAATTGGTATTTTATTCTCTCCTTCATAACTAGTTTCTTTAGTGTACTTGGATCTTTCCTTCTCTAATTTTTCAAGTATATTGGCGATATCAATGTAATAACCAAGCATCCTATATCGCATAAAAACTTTTCTAGCTTCACTAGCTACATCTCCAAATTCTTTGAGAAGGGTTTCTAAAACAAAATCCTTCTTTTCCCCCTCTTCCATATCATGAAGTCTAAGAAACATATGCTGCATTATAGGGTTAAGGTTAACAAACCTAGCTTCAAGCATGTGGACTAAGGAGGCAGCAGCAATTTCATAATTAGGGGCAAGTTCTACCAAGGATCTATCTTCAAAATCTTTCAGCTTGCTAACATGACTAAAAATTCTTCAATGTTGTCTCTTCCAATGATAGACCCACTACCCACAGATATTTCTTTAAAGTGTACTTAGGGAGAGCATGATGAAATAATAAAAACTAAACAGAAAATAAACTAGATGCAAGTAACTAATTTTTTGTGTTTTTGATAAAGAGAGCAAACAGACTAAATAAAAATAAACTAAGCAAGACAAATAACAAAGTAAAGAGATTGGGTGTGAGAGACTCCCCTTGCAGAAGCAATTCTGTTTTCCCCGGCAACGGCGCCAGAAAACGTGTTGGTGGCTCTAGGTTAATAGTGCCAGAAACAATGCTTGTACGTCACACGTCAGTTGGGAACCCCAAGAGGAAGGTATGATGAGTGCAGCAGTAAGTTTTCCCTCAGTATGAAACCAAGGTTTAATCGACCAGTAGGAAAACGAGGTTTGCTTCGAAGGTGTTGGTGGAGGAGTGTAGTGCGGCGCAACACCAGGGATTCCGGTGCCAACGTGGAACCTGCACAACACAACAAATTACTTTGCCCCAACTTAACAGTGAGGTTGTCAATCTCACCGGCTTGCTGAAAACAAAGGGTTAAACGTATCGAATGGAAAATGATGTTTGTTTGCATAAAACAGTAGAGAACAATGATTGCAGTAGATTGTATTTCAGATGTAAAAGAATGGACCGGGTCCACAGTTCACTAGTGGTGTCTCTCCAATAAGATAACTAACATGCTGGGTAAACAAATTACAGCTGGGCAATTGACAATTGATAAGTGCATATAACATGCATGTGTGAGTGTGGTGTCTACTATGAGATTCATTTGGGCATTACGACAAAGTACATAGACCGCTATCCAGCATGCATCTATGCCTAAATAGTCCACTTTCCGGTTAACATCCGTACCCCTTCCAGTATTAAGTTGCAAGCAACAGACAATTGCATTAAGTAATGTGCGTAATGTAAACAATACATTCATCCTTGAATAAAGCATTGCTGTTTTACCCCTAGTGGCAACAACACATCTACAACCTTAGAACTTGCTGTCACTATCCCAGGTTAAATAGAGGTTGAACCCAACTATCATGCATAAATACCCCCTCTTGGAGTTACAAGTATTCACGTGGCCAAGGCTTCAACAAGTAACGGAGAGCATGCAAGATCACAAATGACATAGACATGATAATATAATATTCAGCTCCACATAGGTATCAATATAAGTCAGATCCCAGCAAACACAACATGTAGCATTACAATAAGATGATCTTGATCATGATAGGCAGCTCACAAGATCTAAACATGATGGCACAAGTGGAGAAGACAACCATCTAGCTACTGCTATGGACCCATAGTCCAAGGATGAACTACTCACGCATCACTCCGGAGGCGGGCATGGCGATGTAGAGCCCTCCGGTGATGATTCCCCTCTCCGGCAGGGTGCCGGAAGAGCTTCAGAACCCCCCGAGTTAGGGTTGACGACGGCGGCGGCAGCGAATATGTTCTGGATGAAAGGCTCGGTGTTTTAGGGTTTTCGCGTCTCGGGAATAAATAGGCGAAGGGGCGATGTCGGCGGACCCCCGAGGGGCCCAAACCACACTGGGGCGCGGCTGGGCCCACTGCCGCGCCGCCTGTGGTTTGGCCACCTCGTGGCTCTCTTCGTCTCTCCTTCGGACTCCGTGTACGTGCTGGAAAAATAGGGACCTGGCCTTTTGTTTCGTGCAATTCCGAGAATATTTCCAGAAGTAACTTTCTGAAACCAAAAACAGCAGAAAAAGGGAACTGGCACTGTGGCATCTTGTTAATAGGTTAGTCCCAGAAAATGCATAAAAGTGATACGAAGTGTATATAAAACATGAGCAAAT
>CAMZMU010000079.1:45945443-46102086 GCA_947311845.1 Poa pratensis | reverse complement strand
TCTTGCCTCGCCAAGTGTAATGAACAATTTCAGGTCATCATGAACCTATTGCGCTTCGGCGCCGTTATGTAATATTGCTTGGTGAGTTTGTTTTCTTACATTTCATTCGCGCTCACATTTTTCCCCATGCGCACCTCGCGAGCGGGGGCTGAGCACGGTGCCTGTGTCTCGGGAGCATCCCAGCAGCATCGTAAAATCCAAAGGATCCGAGCTCTAACTCGTGGCTCTCCGCCCACGACCGTTATCTCACCAAAGAGCTCTGACTCGTGGGTTAGCTCCCATGCACGTCACCTCACCAAGGACCTTGGTGCTTATTCTCCTCGTGAGATACCCATGAGGAAATCTATGAGCGCGCATGAGTTGTACAACTATGCTTTGCTTGTGGGTTCGCCTCTCTCTCCAACGCAGGGAACAAGACGCCTTGCAGGGCTCCAAAAGCTCCAAACCAGCCTCAGGCAGCCTCGAGAGGGAGAACACCTCACCAGGAACACAACACCCTCTACAGCAGGCGTCTCGCCAGAGCTAAGTCCAGAACTTACGCCTCATGAGCTCTTTTTCCCTCTCGCTGGTTTTGTCGCCCCTCGAGCCTCTCTTTTCTCTCTTACGCCTCATGGGCTGCTTGCACGTCAAAGGGGAGCCCCTGAGCATCGCGCCTCGAGGGCTTACCTCTCTAAGCCTTACGCACCCCCCGGCCTTGTCGAGCCCTGACTCCGGCATACCGAAGCGGCGGTGCTATTTGCGCTAAGAGCAGGGTCCTAACGACGTAGAGCGAAAAAGACATGAGGGAACAGATAAAAGGCCTCCCGAGGGGCACTCACACTTGCACAAAAAAAGTGTCTTTACAAACCAGCACAAATAAAGCAACAAGTCTTAAGATAACTGGTGCCCTTGGCACATCTCTCCAGGGGCAACCTAAGCAGCGGGGTTGTCGTCGTCGCCGTCGACGCCTCATCATCCACCTCCTCACGCCTGCCTCGTCGTCGCTCTCCTCGACCTCGACCCTCTTGAAGCGTTGAATGTACTTCTCCACGTCGTCCCACACCGAGGCGTCCAGCTTCGAGGCAGTTCCTTCTCCAGAGGCTCCATCACAGACGCGAAGTCGAAGCCGGGGTGGAGGTGTGCAAGGTTGGCGAAGACTTGGCCGACCGCGACGCCAAGGAGCTCGCGGCTCTCGGTGTCGACCAGGTCGTCGAGGTTCGTCACGACCTCTTCAAGCTTGGTGAGAAGCTGCTCGAAGAAGCCAGGTAGGTGGCACGTCGGAGTTCCCCTCGACAGAGAGCCTGGGGGCTTCGGTCCCCAGGCGGCCCGCAACGGCCCGCGCACGCCTCACCAAGGAAGCAAACATGCGCTCCCGCTGGCGCGACAAGACCTGCGCAGCCAGAGCGCTCCGCCGAGCTTCCTCGACGAGCTCCACAACAGGCCCCACCTGTGCTGCATCTCATTCATGTCCTGCGTCAAGGAGGCAAGGTCCTGCTCCGCGTGCTTCCGAGCCTCCACAGCGTCATGAAGGCGGGAGTCAAATCGCTTCTTCTGAGCCTCAAGCTCCCTGATGCGAGCCTCAAGCTCGTTGCGTCTCTTCGTGAAGCGCTCCTCCTGCTTCTTGGCCTTCTCCGCGAACTCCTTCCTGCAATTGTCGCGGAAGAGCTGCTCCTTGGTCGCGGACTCCTCCGCCATCTGCTCCTCCTTCTTGCGGAGGTTCTCGTTGGTCAGCGCGAGGCGCTTCTGGTAGAACGCCTCGTCTTGAGTAACTTTGCTCTCGCGAGACTCCAGGTGCTCCCGCTGCGCAGATATCCTTCTCGATCTGTTCGACCTGTTCCTCGCGCTTGCGTAGCTCGGTCTCGCGGGCATCAAGTTCTGCTCCGCTGCACCATCTGGTTTTCGCGGACGCGCAGGTCCTCGCGGAGCTTCTCCAGGCCTTGCCGCACGGTCTCCGACTCGGCGATGATCCCCGCCTCGCGGTCCAGAAGCTCCTTGTGCTTGGTGGAGACCGCCGCCTCGCGCGCCGCCAGCTCCTGATGCTTGGCCTCGTCTCCGCCTCGAGAGCCTCGCGCCTAGCACTCAGGTCCGCAAGGGTCTCCTCGACCTCGCGGACCACGCTGATGCGGATCTCTTCAGCAGAGCGCAGCGCCGCCTCGCGTTGCGCCTGGGCTGCCTCGTCCTTCCGGCAGCGCTCCACGGTCTCCTGGAGGCAAGCCCAGCCCCGCGCAAGCTCGGCGACCTCCTCCGCCCTGACGCGGTCTTCCTCAGCGAGCTGGGCCTCGAGCCCATCGAGCACCTCCCTCGCCGAGCGAAGGACAGCCTCTCGGCGAGCTGCGACTGGGCGCTGACCCAGCAAGGCTAGGGCCCATGATTCTCCAGAGGGCCTGGAAGCGCCAGCGCCTGCCGAGGACCCGGGGCATCGCGCCTTGGGCTCTGAGTGTCCTCGAGGCGCGCCTGGGGGCTCTGCTGGGAGCCTCCCCCTTCTCCATGCAGGGGCCTTCTGGGGGCTCTGGCGAGAGCCCCCCTCGCCTTCTGCGCTGGGAGCCTTCTGGGGGCTCGAGGCGCCCCCACCATCAGCTCCACCATCTTTCTGCCCCTGGGGAGCACTCTCCTCTTCCCAGGAGCAGGGTTGGCCTTCTCTGCTGAGGCCGTCCCCGCGGCAGCCTCAGTGCCCACCGTAGGCCCTCCAAGGCCCGAGCTCGGTGGAGGCGACGGCACAGTGGTCCTCCATTTCGACGTCAGCGTGCGTCTCTGCAGACGCAGCTGTCTCCGCCGTGCCCTCCTTCGCCGGCGGCGTGGTCCTTGCCGCATCCTCTCCGGCGTCTTCTCTTGCCGCACAGGAGAGGTCAGGCCGCAAGGTGACGGCGTCGTCACCTCGCCTCCTCCTCCTCCTCGCGGCGCTCCTCTGCCTCAGGAGGCGGCGTCGCAGCCTCGGGAGAGGAAGCGGTGGCCTCGGGTGCACCTCTTCAGCCGTAGGCGCCGCAGACGCCGCGGCAGAGCTGGAGATCTCTCCAAGTCTCCGGAGCCTCCGCCTCTTTGGCTCCTCAGGGCGCCTGGAGAGGAAAAACTCAAAACCCCTCGAGAGGCCTACACAAGAACAACATCAAACAGGAAAGGGAGTACAAAAACTTACGCCGCGGTGTCGACCCACTTCCTCTTCTTCCGCCGCGCGGCGGAGCACTGGGCTCCGCGCTCGTCCGTGCCTCTGTTTCCTCCCGGGCTCCGGCGTTCCTGTCGTGGATCGCCTTGGAGCGGGGCTCGCAGTGGCCCGACGAAGCATCGTCATCATCGCTCTCCTCCTTCCCCTCGACACGCTGCGAGGGGGCAACCACGAACCTCGCCGCTGCCCGAGGAGATCTCGTGGATCTCAGCTTCAGGCGCCGCACTCTTCGAGGCGCTCGAATTCTCCGCCGAGGAAGCGGCGCCTCCCGAGGCGCCGGTTGCGCCCGCGTCAGACTCCGCGGGCGTCTCCGTCGTCTCCTCGTCGCCCTCAGCTGGTGCCCCCTGCGCCGCAGACTCCGGGTCCTCGCGAGGCCCAACGTGCCCCTTAGGCACCAGGCCCCACTGGTCGAACTTCGGCATCGTCTGCACGTGCGAGACACGACGCCCGAGATCGATCCGATGGAGCGGCACAGTCTGGTCGGGGGCGGGGATGTCTGGAGACGTGAAGAGGGTCTCCATGAGGGCGTGCAACCCTCCTTCGTGTAGAGGGTAGCGCTCAGGCGCATCTTGTCCCTCTGGTTGGAGTACAGCCACATCGCGTCCGCGTGCCTCTGGAGCGGAGCAATGCGGCGCCTCACGAAGTCCTTGGCCACCATCTGCCCGGTGAGGCCAGCCTCGCGGAGGTCCCTCAAGCGCCTCACCACAGGGCCAAGCGTCGCGCCCTTGAGCCCTTGGAGACCAGCTCGCCCTCTTCGTCGGAGGCGCTTCAGGCAGCTCGAAGAAGGCGCTCTGGCTCCCGAACTGCATGAGGAACCAGCGCTTGCGGAAGTCCTCCACCTTCTTCGTCACGCTGGTCACATGTTCTCGCCGTTCCGCGCGATGGGGATGTAGACGCCCTTCATGCCGTCGGTGATGCGGAAGGACACGCACCCCGACCGCTCCTTGTTCGCCGTGAACCGGAGCGCGTAGAAGCTGCGGAAGAGGTCCACCGAAGGCGGAATGCCGATGTACGCCTCGCAGAGGTAGGCGAAGATGGCGAGGACGAGGATGGAGTTGGGGTGGAGATGAAGAACCTGGATCTGGTAGCGCTCCAGAACCGCCAGGAAGAAATCGGAGAAGGGAGGAACGAGCCCGGCGAAGAGAGTGTGCATGAAGATGGGGTAGAAGCTGCCGTGAGAGTTGCCCGCTCGCTTGAGCACCGTGGCGCCGTGCTCGTTGGTCTTCGAGGCCGCCATGTGGCGCACCTTGTCCAGCTGCGCCTCCGTCTCGAAGCGGGAGCCGCAGAGCCGGCTCGAAGTCACCGTCCCGCTGCATCGCAGCAGGCTCGCCGCCTGCACCACTGCCTTGCCCTTCGTGCAGCGGTGGCCTTCTTGGGCGCCATTGCAGCAAGGTCGCGAAGGAGGAGTTTGGGGATTGAGCGCTGGGAAGGAGGACGAAAGGGGAACGAGTGGAGTAATGGCCGCCTGCGCCGAGCTCTTCGCCTTATATCGGCTCATCGAGCCGTTACCAGGACGTGGCGGGACCCACCACTACGCCCGTTACTTCAGAGGAGATCGTGGGATCGTGTCCGGCCGTGACGCTCCACGTGTCTCGGGCTTCGCAGGCTTCTTTGGGCCCACGACGATTCGCCTCCGCCTGAGGAGCTCCAGCGTGCCCATCGCGGGCCCGGGGGCTACTGTCGGCCCAGTGAAAACCAGGGTACTAAGGACCAGGCTTTCAGCCTGACGAGCCTCGCGAGGGATTTCTCCCTCCGAGGGTTTCTTTGCTCGACTGAGCATTTCTGCTAAGGATTAGGCTTTCAGCCTGACGATCCTCGCGAGGGTTTCTTTGCTCGACTGAGCATTTCTGCTAAGGACCAGACGCTCGGCCTAGGAGGCCTCGAGAGGAACCTCTGCCTCGGGAAGGCCTCTCCTAGAAGATCTTCAGGCCCTGGCGCGTCTCCGCGCTACCCTCGGGAGGTTTTCCCTCTCGAGGAGTCAACGGCTGCAGAGCCTCGGCGAGGCTCCAGGCCCTCGCGGGGTTCCTTCAAGTGGACGCAAGCTCCTGCGCCGCTGCAGAGCGCACATGGGCTCTGTGCCCGCCGCAGAGTGACGCGCGCGCCTGCGCGCGATGACGAAGACGCCGCAGTTGCCATTCTCGTGTATAAAGCGGTCAAAGGAGCTGGGGGAAGCAAAGCGGACTCCAAGACTTGCCAATTTGGTGATAAAGCGGCCGGCCGCCGCTACGCTCCAACTGCGACGTCACCGTGGGGTACGCCCCAAAGCTCTGCAGCGCCAGCCCACCGTCCTGGTTGGACGGTGGCTTTTTCTGCCAAGACGATGTGCTCTCTGCCATGGACCACGTCCATGGACGCCCCCGACGCCGTGCGCTGTGCTCCAACTCGGCGGCATTGTGGTATCCCTTCCCGCCGGAGGTTTTCGGGGAAGAGGACCAAGCCCAGTATATAAGGAGCCAGTGTACGACCTAGGAAGGAGATCCCGCATTCACCAACTCATTCCACAACCAAGCAGCTACGTCTGAAGGAGAAGACGGAGCTCATTCCACCATAGTCCACCATAGCCACAACTGTGCCCTCGGCAAGCACTCTTGTACTGTGAATCTCTCCAAGCAGTGCAATACATCTTAGCAGGACGTAGGGCTTTTACACCTCACGGTGGGCCTGAACCTGGGTAGCGGCTCGTGTGCCATCTCTGCCATGATGTTCCTCACCGAGCTCGACGAGCACCGTCGTCGAGGTTGTTGAGGATCTGTTTGACGTTGTGTTCAGCCCCTTACTCGTTTCCTGGCTTCTGAGAGACACCCCTAGTTCCTGGGACTAGTCTCCGACACAGACAAGCAGGACGTAGGGCTTTACGCGGCGGCGCGGCCTGAACCTGGGTAAAATCTCGTGTGTTCGTGCTCGTTTCCGGGAACTGACTTCGAAGCACCTCGGGCCCTTCTACCGAACAAACAGGGGGTGTTTACCACCCCCGGTGTCCGTGTTTCGGAACACGACATCTAGCGCGCCAGGTAGGAGGCGCCCGTGCTTCACCGGAGTTACACCCGACATCGGTGGCGACAGGACCGTTGGGGGCTCTAGACCCCGATGGCGGCCGAACCAAGCTCCGCCAGGAAGACGCGCACACGCGCCCGGGCAGAGTTCTATGATACATCTCAAACGTATCTATAATTTCTGATGTTCCATGTTGATATTATACCAATTGTTACATGTTTTATATACACTTCATAGCATTTTTATGCATTTTCTGGGACTAACCTATTAACAAGATGCCACAGTGTCAGTTCTTGTTTTCTGCTGTCTTTGTATTCCAGAAAAGCTGTTCTTGAAATATTCTAGGAATTGGACGAAACTTGGACAGAACCTTCTATTTTCTCGACACGTACACGGAGAGACGGAGGCGATCGAGGAGGCAGCCATGCCAGGGGCCGGCGCGCCCCCTCCTGTCGCGCCGGGGGTGGCGTGACCCCATCGGGTGCCTCAAGATGCCGCAATCATTGTTCCTTTTTACTCTCTGCAATTAAACATCATTTTCCACACCATACGTTTAATCCTTTGTTTTCAGTAAGCCGGTGAGATTGGCAACCTCACTGTTTCGTTGGGGCAAAGTAGTTTGATTGTGTTGTGTGCAGGTTCCACGTTAGCTGCCGGATTTCGGGGTGTTGCGCCGTGCCACATCCGCCACCAACAACCTTCAGAGGTGCCTTTTACTCCTACTGGATCTGACAACCTTGGTATCTTACTGAGGGAAAACTTGCTGCTGCAATGCTTCATACCTTCCTCTTGGGGTCTCCCAACGAACGTGTACTTTCACGTCATCATTCTACGTCACCATGCTTTGAGCTTTGAGCTTCTATCCCAACACGCCGAAAGCTGTCGCCGTTCAAGCGTATCGCCGGAACGTGCGCGACGTTCGCATGTTGGAGAGGCTCGGCTGTCGCGACGTCGGGGTTTGTAGGAGCTATACGCCCTGGCGGACAAATGCGCCAAGATGGAGGAGGGGCGGAGGGCCCCGGCCTTCGCCGCAGGGGCATCGGCCCCAACACGAGAAAACCCGCGGAAACGCGGGCATCCGCCGAGCCCCGCCGCCGAGGGCCGAGGCTCGCAAAAGACATCGGAGGCGTGGTGCCCCATCCACGAAGTCAGCTCCCACGACGCGCGGGATTGCCGGTCCGTGTGCAACCTCGCCACATCCCACGGGAAACGGCGTGCCGCGCGCGGGGCCGGTCCCGCCGCCGGGGGCTGCTTCACCTGTGGAGAACCAGGGCACCGCTCCTGAAACTGCCCGGGGCGACCCTGTCTAGGGACGAACACGGGCGGCATAGATCAGCAGGCCGCCAAGCGAGATGAGGAAGCTGGGGCGCCGGCCGCCCAACCGTGGAGGCCTAACACCCGACAAGAACCGAAGACCTCTGACCTAGAAGCCCCAGACGGGCCCGGAGGCTGGACTGCCCACAGAATAGCGCCCACGGAGAAAGCGAATCATAATCCAGGGGGAACCCGCCAAGAAGAACTTGAAGCGACTAGCTCCAGCAGGGTGGCAAGCGCCCTCCCCAGTCAACTGCGACTCACGGGGGTGCCGCGACCGCTCCTCCTACTTCCCCCTCGAAGCAACGAGAAGGCTCCATCTACGCTGCTAAGATGGGAATCCGCATCCATCGTGGGAACCATGGGAGAGGGAAGCCCCGAAGAACTTATCGTCGGCATGGCCAGGATTTCCCTCCGACCGCACATATGGGGGCACCCCGCCCAACGAGACTTAAGCTTCTCATACAAGACAACGCCGAGCAAGACTTCCCCGCCAACACTCTCGCCCTGCCAGGCATCCGGGGGTATAGCTCACGCCCTTGGCATCTCAGGCATAAAAGGGGAAGCGGCAGGGAGTCCCCCAGCCATCCCAGGGAATTCCCCTGAGAAGGCCATGCAGGGCCTCGGAGAGCGGGGGGAGCGCGGAGAGAAAGCGCGGCTCGCGCCTTCTCCCAAGCCTCCCCACGACGGAGGCGGCGGAATCTTGGCTCAGCAAGATAAAGGCACTTCGGGAGGAAGGGTGGCAGAGCCGGAAGCACCTCCGACCCAAACCCCTCCTTCCTAAGCCAACACGGGTGGAAAACGGAGGTATTCGGACCATGAGATCACGCGTGCCTCCGGAGTACCCCGTCGGTCGACCAGGCCAGGGTTCGCCGGGTTAAAACTGCTCGCGTCAACTCTTTTCCCGGAAAAGAGGGAAGGGGAAGAAAGGGTGCCCCGGACATACGATCCCGCGCACCCCGGAGTACCCCTCGCCCGGAAGCCCTACCTCGCGTAGGGGCAGGATCTTCGGCCAGGTCAAGGTTCGCCGGGCCCCAAAAAACCTGCATCCGGAAAGACGGCCCTAGGGATGAGTGTGTCGGCAATGCCATTGTTCGCCGTGCCCAATGAGGCTCCAGTCTGGAAACGGACCCCTAGCGGCCAGAGCAATAAAAGTTCGGCAAGGTCGGAGTTCGCCGTGCCACCCCAACTTGAACTCGGGGGTAGAAGCCCTAGTGGCACGCAAGTCGGCAAGGCCGGAGTACGCTGTGTCATACAAACTTGCAACCGGAAACGGGGCCCTAGCGGTGAGCTTACCTGCGCGGGCAAATCCAGTCCCCCCGGATAAAGCATGCCCCTCAGGAACAATGGCTCCCCGCTGCACAACGTGGCTAGGTCAGGGTTCGCCGAGCCATCGTGCAGCGGGGGGCGAAAACTCGGGGAGTTGCCCCCGGGGCGCTCCCCATGGATAACACAAGAAGCTGAAATACACCGCCTCGGCTGTTATGATCTACGAGAGACTCACAGACATTGGGGCCCACAGGCGGGCCTAGAGAAGTTTACACAAAGGATCAACCCTACAGGGGGCAGACAGCTAAGGATCTCCCCGGGAGGTCGTGGGTCCCAGCCACGGCGAGGACTTCTCCTTCACGGCTGCTAGAGCGGACCGCAGGGCGGCCACCTCCGCCCGCGCAAGCCCAGTGGCTCCCCGGGAGGCTTCCACTTCATTCTGCAAGCAAAAAGGATGTCAGACAAGGGCGATGCCCGCCCCGAAGAGACAACCGGGAGATACGAAGAAGAAGATGTTACCTCCAGCGCCTTATCTTGCAGGCTCACCAGCTGGGTGGGGCCAGGGAGACCCGACACTTCCCTCCTCAGCGCGCCAACTACGGCGACGCTGGACGGAAGATCCTGGGAGGGGTACATGTGAGAGGGGCCCTGGTAAATCAGGCCCGTCTGAAAGACCATGTCCCCCAACCAGAAGGAGCTCCGAGGAAGCAGCTGGGCCAGGAAAAGAAAAAAGGGGTCAGTGAGGAAATCAAGACAGGGAGCACAGAGAGGAGGCAGAACTCACCGGCGAGGGGGGTTGAGCGCGGAGTACGCCCGGAGGCCCGGCCGGTACGGTCGACTAATGGGGATCGCCGAAATGGATCATACCCAGTCTTCCATTTCGTGCGACCGCAGCTCTCCCACCGAAATCCGGGTGAAATCCCCCTCTGGGGACCACTCCCCGATCAAGTGAACCCGAAGTTGGAGCGGCTGAACCCTCCGGGTCATCCAGGTCACCAGGAGGTCCAGCCCGGTGAGCCCCCTTCCCACGACCTCCTTCAGGCGCTCGAAAAGGACATGCACCTAGTCGGGGTTGCCATGCAGGTTGAGAGACCACCCTTTCCGAGAGGCGGGGAGGCCCCGGGAAAAGGGGGAAGGCTGGGGCCGCCCGACGACGGGGGAGCTCAGGAAAGTAAAAGAACGAACGCTGCCACTCGCCGCACGCTCCCAAGAGGGTGAGGTCAGGGTAGATGGAAGGGCGCGGAACCACCCTTACCACCCCGCACTCTAGCTCGGGGCTCCCTTCCCCGGCGATCCTGCCTTGAAGGGTAAAAAGAGAGCACCAGAGGCCGAGATGGGCAGGGACACAGAGGAAGGCCTCACAGCAGGTGATGAAGCAGGAGATATGGGTGATACAGTCCGGAAAAAGTGATGGAGCTGTATCCCGTACATGCGAAGAAGGGATCGAAGGAATGGATGCACCGGCGGGGAGAGGCCGCGCTCCAGGTGAGAGGCAAACAACACACACTCGGTGGGGGACGGTTGGGGTGCCACCTCCCCCACCTCCCTCGCCCGCCAGGAGGACCAGCTGGAGCGAGGAAGGAAGCCCGCAGTGGCAAGGAGGTCTAGCTTGCCGCGCGTCAGGTCCGAGCCACGCCACGAGAGACCGCCCTCCCCTGAGGTCGCGCGGAGAATACAGTTGCCGTGCAAAGGGGAAGGGCCGGCCCGGTTGGCGTGAAGAAGGGAGGAGTCTGTCGCAGCTGTGGAACATGGGGTTCTGATGACGTGGATCGCACGTTCGTTGGAAGACTCTAAGAGGAAGGTATGAAGCAGTGTAGCAGCAGTTTCCCTCAGTATGAAACCAAGGTTTAATCGAACCAGTAGGAGCAAGAAATCACTTCTGAAGGTTGTTGGTGGCGCCGTTTATGATCACCAACGTGGAATCTGCACACAACACAATCAAACTATTTTGCCCAACGAAACAGTGAGGTTGTCAATCTCACCGGCTTGCTGAAAACAAAGGATTAAACGTATGGTGTGGAAAACAGTAGTAAATTGCAGAGAATGAAATGGAACAATGTTTGCAGTTGGTTGTATTATCAGTGTAAAAGAATGGACCGGGGTCCACAGTTCACTAGTGGTGTCTCTCCATAAAAGATAACTAACATGCTGGTGGACAAATTACAGATGGGCAATTGACAAAAAATTGAGCGCATGACAATGCATATATATGACATGATGATTACTATGATATTCATGTGGGCATTACGACAAAATACATAGACCGTTATCCAACAGCGTCTATGACTAATAATCCACCGCCAGGTTGTCATCCGAGTTCCCCGTTGGTATTAAGTTGCAAGCAACGGATAATCGCATTAAGTAATGTGCGTAATGTAAACAAATGCATTAGACCTAACGGCGCACCCTTAAGCTAAGCATCGGTTATTTTATCCCTAGTGGCAACATCACATCCACAATCTTAGAAGTTATTGTCACTCTCCCAGATTACTGGAGGCATGAACCCACTATCTAGCATAAATACTCACTCTTGGAGTTACAAGCATCTACTTGGCCAAAGCATCTACTAGTAACGGAAAGCATGCAAGATCATAAATAACATATAAGATAGATTGATAATCAACTTGACATAGTTTTCAATATTCATCGGATCCCAGCAAACACAACATATAGCATTACAATAAGATGAGCTTGATCATGATAGGCAGCTCACAAGATCTAAACATGATAGCATAAAGTGGAGAGACAACCATCTAGCTACTGCTATGGACCCGTAGTCCAAGGATGAACTACTCACGCATCACTCCGGAGGCAGGCATGGTGATGTAGACCCCTCCGGTGATGATTCCCCTCTCCGGCAGGGTGCCGGGAAGAGCTTCTGAACCCTCCCGAGCTAGGGTTGACGACGGCGGCGTCTCTGGAACTTTTCGTGGATAATGGCTCAGGTATTTAGGGTTTTTGCGTCGGGAGGAATAAATAGGCGAAAGGGCGGCGGCTGGAGACGCCCGTGGTGCCCACACCACCCCACGGCGCAGCAGGGGGGCCCGCGCGGGCCCATGGTGTGGCTGCCTCGTGGCTCCCCTCCGTCTCTCCTTTGGACTCCGTGTACGTGTTGGAAAAATAGGAGGTTTTGTCCAAGTTTCGTCCAATTCCGAGAATATTTCCAGACTAGCTTTTCTGGAATACAAAAACAGCAGAAAACAGGAACTGGCACTGTGGCATCTTGTTAATAGGTTAGTCCCAGAAAATGCAAAAAATGCTATGAAGTGTATATAAAACATGTAACAATTGGTATAATATCAACATGGAACATCAGAAATTATAGATACGTTTGAGACGTATCAAGAATCCCCAAGCTTAGTTCTACTCGTACTCGAGTAGGTAAAACGATAAAAACAAAATAATTTCCGAGGTGACATGCTACCATCATAATCTTGATCAAATAGTATTGTAAAGCACATGTTATGAATGAAGTGATCCAGATCAATGGTCTATAGTTTGCTAGCAAGTAGATAATGAGCAAACAACTAAATCATATAAGCAAAAAACTTTCATGAATAGTACTTTCGAGACAAGCATCAAAGAGTTTCGGATAAGAGTTAACTTATAAAGCAATAGATTCTAAGTAAAACGTATTTAACCAACACAAAGGAAGATTTAAGATTCAGCAATTGCTTTCAACATATATATCTCATGGATATTTGTCAACACAAAGCAATATAATAAGTGCAATATACAACCATATAAAAATTGTTGCACCAAAGTTGACACTAGTGTTTGCTTCTAAGATAGAAAGAAGTAGGAAAACTGACTCAACATAAAAGTAAAAGAAAGGCCCTTCGTAGAGGGAAACATGGATTAAATCATGTGCCAGAGCTTTTTAATTTTTTGAAATCATAAAGAGAGTAAAAATAAGTTTTGTGTGGTGTTTGTTAATTGTCAACGAATCAGAAAATGGAAAGTACAATATGACCCCTGCCAACCAGACTTTTAAGAACGGCTCCCATGAAGGACGTTATTTCTACCAGCAAGGCAGATCGTCCCTCTTTCTCTTTTGTTTACACATGTAGATATTTCACTGTTTGTCATTGCTTGACTGATAAATCAGGACAAAAATGTGAAGAGAATTAAGCGGTTAAAGTTGTAATTAATTGGGACTAGGCACCCCATTTGCCAGCTCTTTTTGCAAAATTAATGGATAAGCGGATGTATATGCCGCTAGTCCGGTGGTAAAATCTGTTTGACGGTTGACATAAAGACATCCACCCCGTCCTCATGAGCTTGGTAAACATTGACACAAAAAGGAGTAATAATTTTTGAATAGTTCAAAGGTGGCACATGTTGGGGTTATACCGACCAGGGGTATCACCAGCATGGATCAATCCGGCTAGTCCAGGGTGGCCCGCAGTGGTGGTGAAGGCTTTGCCTACCGGGCGGCCCAGATAGCTGACGACCAAGGCAGGCAGATGCCGGCAAGGAGGAGGCCCAAGACCGAAGCCCATGAAGCCACCAGGACCAAGACGGAAGGCGGCAGACTTGCCGGCTAGATTTAGGACTCTGTATACTTGCCGGATACGTAATCACCTTGTAACCCTAGGTCCGGCAGCCTATATAAGTCGGACCACGGGAAGCCTTTAGGGCATACTCTCATAATTTGACACATCCCATAGCTCATTGTAATCTGTAACACGGCGATCTGCCTTATAGTGAGTTATAGCAGCACGTAGGGCTCCGCCACCGCCGTGAAGTCTGAAGCTCATCTCATCTTTTTATATTCCCCTCCCGGTGGCGGACGCGTACTTTTGGCACACGGAGACATGCGAGGAGGGAATCTGTACGGCTGTGTTTGGTTCGCGATCCGTGGACAAAGTAGCATTTTAATTGATGGAAAAGGCAGCTCGGAAAGAATACAGGCGTATACGGGAAGAGATACGCATTAAATGGACCGATACGTGCGTCACTGGAATAAGAAGGGACAAGATGGTGGGCTGGCGGTAGATGTGTAGGCCCGTCGGGGGTGTTATTTTTTTCATAGTTAGGGGGTCAAAATGGTGGTGACAGTTTTCGTCACTACGATCACTGTAAACCCTAATGGAAGAATCAAATCGCGTTGACAGATTTGGACAGTAGGCTCACTGTTACCCGCTTTTTTTTTTGCGAGGAGTTACCCGCTAATGACATGTTGCACAACATGAAAAAACCAAATGTTTCTCTGGGATGAAATAGGATCCGTACAACGAACACAATCAAGATGAAATCACAAGGATCTTATATTTACTAATTAAAGGCACTAATGGAAGCACCACGTTAATCCTCAACAACTAAGAAAATTAACCATCCGATTTCTCCGTTGCTTATCTACAGCCGTCAGATGAATAGACAAAGAGTCCTCACGATCTATCCCACATACACGCCTCCATAGAAACGTCTCTCTAGCAGACTCCCCGATGCCTTCAATCTTAACGTGCATCCAAAATAAACACATATACGTGTATTTCCACATCCCTAACCCTAGACGGCACCCTTGTGTTGGAGGAGGCCGGGCAGGCGGACATTGTGTAACAACCCAACGTTTGAGAACATGAAAACCTGAGTAAAATTTTCGCTTTTGTGTTCCATTGCATCATGGCATCCATATTCATTTGCTAATCACAACATGTGAATTGATTTGGCAACATTTAAGGAAACCCAAATGCCAAATTGCCCTAACAAACTTCAACACAATGAAGGCACTCAAACTTGCAAAACAAATACTTTGACTAAAGTCACAGGTTTTCAAATTTAAAAGAGGAAAGGACCAATCGGTGATGGGAGAAATGTTGGCATGGTTTTTTTCGCAAATCCGTCATCTCCTCCCTGTAGCCACGCGCTCCACTGGCGCCGTGGCCATGCCGCACGCTGCGCCGCGCTGGGGCCCCTCCTCTATGCTCTCCCCTGCAGGAGAAGAGCACCACGTCGCCCTGCTCCTCTATCCCCGCGCTCACCTGCTCCCGTTTCCCCATTTCCTCTCCCCACGAGCTCGCCGCCCTCGAGCCATGGCCGCCGTCGCCGCCGCTGATTGAAGCTCCCCTGAGAAAAACGAAGAGCACCAATGGCTCCGCCGTGTCGTCCTCCTCCTCTCCGCCGAAGGAATCGACGCGGGAAGCCCGGAATCGACCGCGCCGTTCATCTTCTTCTTCGACCACGGCCGCTGCCGCGCCAAGCGATTCCGGCCATTGCCGTCCATCTCCGGTCCTCCCGAGCATCACCACGCGTTCAGGGTGAGCTACCGCACCTGCTGGACACCTCCGTCCCCTCCCTCTCCCTCTCGTTCGTGGAATCACCATAGCAGTAGCCTCTTTCCGTCGAACTGGGAAATCTGGTACAATTCCCGGAATTTTCCGGATTCTATACTGGGTTAAGGAAATAGCTACTGGACTCGATCGTTTTCACCCGGTATACACCCGGATTCCACCCGGAAATAATTCTGGATCTTTTCTTCCGGTGCCAAACCCGGAATTATCCGGACCTGAAACCGGATTCCTCCCGGAACCAAATCCGGAATTTTCCGGATTTCATTCCGGATACTCCAATTTCAACCTGTTTCAATTGTAATGCAAGTCAATCTCCAACTCACTCTTAGTACTTGTTACAAGATTGTTTAATCACCAAAACGGTGCATCTTAACATGATCATGTCAGTCATATGCAAGTTCACAATAGGTTCATCCTTCTTAATCAACAAGTAAAGATGGTCCATGACCTAACTCCACGGTGTATTCGGGATGTGCCCCTCTAAGCACCCGAACCCCGTTTAATTTGAATAGTTGAATCATCCTCCTCCCGGGGATTTAAAATGTCATGTCATCATGTGTTTGCGCATTGCATCTGTTAAAGCTTGTGTGGTGATTGATTGCTTTTCCGTGCTATGATTCGATAGATCAAGCAGCCGGGGTTACTCCGCAATACCCCGAAGAGCCGTACTACCATCACCTTGATCAAGGCAAGCATAATCCCCCCTCTGAGCATATCTTATCCTATTTTCCGCAAATATTTTCTCCACTATAATATTGCATGCAGTTCTAAATGTCAATTTGCTTGGATTAGAGTATCCTATAGTTGTATTAAGATTCCGATGCCAATTACCTGTTTCCCCTCCTATTATCCGTAGGATTGTATTGTGGGCCTGAAATACGTAACTATGCAATGTTGATGCTTAGCCATGCTTAGTTAAATGCTTAGCCGTCCGATGTATACTTCATGTTGGAAACAGGTTGTTGAAGTGTTCAGATGATGGTGGAGAATTTGTGGTGACAGGTAATAAGATGCTTAAAGGTGGGGATGAGAGGCCACTTTGGTATGGTGGTGTTTTGTCTCACTCTCGCCGCCTAGGTGCGAGTTCTTTACCTCTTGAACCAAGAATGAGCGCGCTTCCTTTCGGTGGGGTATATGGAGTCCTCGTCGACCAACTAACTTGGGCAGGACTAGCCAGGGTCCTCTAGTTTGAGCTTCCATTTGCGCGTGCGTTGAGATGGTGGCTAAGACAGAAATGAGGATGGTGGTGTTAGGAAAATGAGTGGCCACGGGGCAGGGTGTTGGATCCGCTGCTCCGTCCTCACTGATGATCCTGGGTTAGTCTTTAACAAGGTAAAGGTTGTAACCGTTCCCACTCAGCCGGCTTTCCCCGGAAGAGAGCTACGTGTAGGCAATGAGCCGGGCGGTACCGAAGGTAAACACAGTGCACCCCTGCAGGGTTAAATCTTTTCGAAAAGCCGTGTCCACGGTTACGGACAACTTGGGAAAGGACGATAAGATCATAGAATAACTGGAATGGAATGATTAAAACCTAGGTACTAAAGGTACCACTTCAAGAATGCAAGGTTGATTTCCTCGAGCGTGATTCGGGGAGGTGCCTTTGATGAACAGGTACAGTGGTTGATGATGGTTGATAATGAGAAAGTGATCAATAAAAGAGTCACTTCTTACCCCTTTTTAAAAATACTCTGAATAGTCGATGCCATTGTGTTATGTTTTTCATAAATAAAATCAGCTTTATGCAAAACAGCCATAAAACCTTGAAAGCCTCATCGAGCTAAAGCTCTATAAATAATCTTGCGAGTTCGTCGAACTCAACGTCGTTTGTTTTGTTTCAGAGGAGGACTTCACCGACCTCGAAGGTGGGTTCTTTGTGGACGTCGACGAGTAGTCTGGGGTTCCCAGGTGGCAGCTTGGGACATCTCGGAATAGCTGGCGCTGGATATTTATTTGTAGGCCTCTTAGGCCATATTCTGGATCTTGTTGTTTAGAACAACCTAATTCGCTTCCGCATGTTGTACTGTTGGGTCTGTGACCTCTGGTTGTAAATTTGCTATCTTTCTCTATTATAAGAGTTGAACTATAGTGCTTTGTGTCATAGAGTCTGTGCTGTGCCAGTTGTTCCACAAGTCTTGATCTCTCTATTATGTATTGAGGGCTGTGCCTGTGTTAAGGCATCAATCGGGGTGTTGTGTTGCCAATGATCCATTCTGAGCAACACCTGTCAAAAGTTTTGGCCGGGGATTGGTAAACCCGTAACCTCCGGTTGTATCGCTTAACCGGCGACACACAGCATCACTGTATAGCAGTCGGATCGGGGCGCCACACATTGAGAGCTGCCTCACGGTGGAAGCAGGTAGCGGCCGGTGCTTCGAGCTGTACGTCTCCGATTGCGGCGTCGCCTTTCTGCATCAGACAAGATTATAAGATCCTACATCATCAACAGACAACTGGGATTACTAAATTAGTGCCAATGAGAAAACAAAATCCTTCGATGCAAGCAGACGATACTTCGCCTCCGCGGCGGCAGCTGCCAAAATTTGGACGATCCAGCCGGACGCAGAGTTTGCCATGCAGCATGGGCATGTTTCCGTCTACTCAAGACTCTTCGGCTCCTGTACCAGTTGTGTTGATCTAAGGTATTTAATGCACTGTTCTTTTCCAATCAGAGTATCACGTATTGATCAGATCTTGCTGGAGACGAGGAATATGGCCGTAAATTTGCTAGCAGTACATATGGGTGCCCTCTAGAGATACGCATCGACAACATCGTTTTGTCTGGTGATGAGATAACATCGTCTATGCCATTGACGTGGTTAATACTGATCTCCCGATATTCCTTTGTCGGACGAATACGCTCCAATTATCTGTTTGACATTTCAGTTCAATGGTGTAATCTGCAATGGCATGCAAAACCTTGCGTAAGATTCAAACTAACAGCAGAGGAAAGGAACTAATAATCAAGGCCAGAGTTGCAAGAGTATTGGATTCAATATTGATTAGTAAAGGTGAATTAGTTAGTCTTGGTATGATCCTTATTAATCAGGAGGTATAAGGTTTCTCTCATTGCAATTACATCTTTGCTTGACTTATTTCCAATAATTCCGTTCAATCTCCATGTTAATAACAAATAAGTATAGCATCCTTGGGACCTCCAAAATCCTATACTTCCGGTCGAGTATGTGAAAGATAATGTCATATTTGCAGCCAAGGTGATTACAAATCATGTGTTCATAATGCTATTACTTTTTGTTACAGAGATCAAGAAGTCAGTTAAAATATGGGGTGTGAAATCTGAACTAATTGATGCCAACTCAACAGGCAATGTCATTATAAGTACATCTACAACAATCGGGAAATATGGCAGTATATCTTCTTTCAAAATTAATCACTCATTTTATCATCTCACTGCATGGTATTACATAGAAAATATTGAATACTTTAACCAACATGTAGGATATTCTCTATTGTCAAATAGTGCTACTCAAGTGTGTATATATTTGCCTATTCTCAAGACTATGGATGTACATAACAGGTAATGAAATTCCAATACATATATTTCCTACCATTATGAATATTTTGTTGTATCAAAATAGCATTTATTCCAAGGAAAATACTATCAGAGAATTTCTTAGTAAGGAAGGGCATCTAACAGGATGACCGGGAGAGCAAATGAGCTATAATAGGAAGACTTTACATGAGTTAAATCATATATGTTTAACTCATCAAATCAGGTTTGCAATCAAGTAATAATCATGAATTGCATTTTCATTCACTAAACAATGTACATATATTTATGTCTTTAATCTGCAGGGAAGAATATTAACTGTGGATGCAGTAATTGATGAAGTTAATAAAAGATATAGCTTGGTACTACATATCATATAGCAAAGATAACTGCAAGAAGCAACTTGAAATGGGAATTGATCACTACTATTGCAGCAAATGTGATAGGAAAGCTGAAGCCAAAGCATGGTAAAAGAGTTCAACATTACTTCGATTAGTTCATCTAATTATAAGCAATGCACTAGCAGAATATTGCTGATTTTACTTGATATTATTGCTAAATATTATTCCTAATGGTGACAAATAAGGACTGAATGTTTTGTTTATTTTCAATTTTGGATTCTGCAGCACATAAGTCCGCCAAGTAGAAACAGGTGAGGCAGGAGGCTTATAGTTTGGTCTATTTAATCTAAATCTCTTATCCAATTTCAACAAGGCCCAAAAAAGATAAGTCGTCCATATGTGAATGTTAAGCTGGAGGCCACAGACAGCGAGATTCATGCTAAATTGCTAATCCATATATTTCTTATCTGTTTGCAGAAGACATTCTACAATTACGACAGTGACCGGAAGTTCCAGCTCTTTTTCTATGTTGCATGCATTAATGTTTTGACACTGATACAGCTAAGAGACTGAGACTTGGGATCAACACATTTTCAATATATTAACCGGTTGGTCTTACGATATTGAGAGCAGAACTGATTTCTTGATGGATGCAGAAAGATAAAGGGAACACATTTATTTTTCTACAAAGCTTATTGATGGCCTGTTAATGGCTGACAAGTGATTTTTTTTAAGCACATTACATTTATATAAACTAGCTGGGTGGCCCGCGCAAAATTGCGCGGCTAGCAATGAGATTTTTTGAATCAACATCTACTGTTTTTATGTTATTTGTATACCCTTTTTTTGAACATTTTATGTTATGTTTCGTACCATTTTTTGAACATTTTAAGACCAATAATAAGTGAAAAGAAAGTTTATGTAAGATTTCAATTACCGAGCCTTTCTACAACTTACTCTTTTCAATTTTGGGTGATACTTTTCCCATGTTATAAATGCTAAAACTGAGTAAATTCAATTTTAATTCTTGTAAGTTCTATTGTGCATAAGAGTCTATTCTTTCACCAAACTCGAACAATCAATTACATTAAAATGTAGAAAAATAGTTCATCTGAATATCTGAATATGCATCTTGAATAATACCACAGATGTGAATGCTAACTTCTGAACTGCTTGCTAATTAAATTCATCGGTGAACCTAGCTGCCTCTTTGCTTCATGCGCTACTAAAACCTTGCACGTCAATGGATCACTGATCAGCCCATCTATGAAGATTGTGGTGTCATATATATATGTAGTGGACCCTCTGTCTGCTTGGGAAGAAGGTGAATTGTTTCCAAATTCACCAACTATATCTTCATAGTGAACCGTGTGGTGGTGGACTACAACAACGACGATCCAGTCCATCCTATTGTCCTCTTCATTCATATCCCATTAGCATATAGGAGTACTGTATAAGTCAATTCATGCATGCACTTGTTTCCTTTCAACTTACAGGGCATGTACTGTCTTGTTTCTTGTTGATCTTCCATTAGCATGTAGGTGTCCAATGGGTACATGTGCCTTTTTTTAGCTCAACGTGCATGCATGAACCGAACTGATATCTGCAGTTTGACTCTTTCACGGGTTCGTACTGGCGTGTGGCGACCAAGACTTCAAGTGGATGATTTTACTTCCAGAGCAGCTTCACTGAGGGACATTCGGCCCAACGCAGATATGAGTGGAGATCTGACGGCCAAAAACTTACAGGGAGCAAGATCACGGCTGAAAATGCAGAGATCGTGAGAGGCAGCCTAGCTAGCTCAGTTATATGTCCCTACTATCATGTACATTAGAATTTTAAATCCCAGGTAAAACTCGAAATCAACCAATTATATATTTTAGCATGTATGAATTCACCATTTAACAGAAACCATATTAGTGTACTGTATCATAAATGTTGTATTTTTTCCATAACTCCAGCAATCAACAATGTCTAATGTATTCATGTGTGTGTCCCAGCAAGTCCTCCGATTATCTCATGTGATCTATAATTTCTTGCTGACCGAGTTTGTATGCATGAATATACGCATGTATATTGTGTTTTGGGTTTCAGGTATATTTATGTAGGATAGATTGATCGCTTTTATCCTTACATAGTGTACCATATAATAAACCGACTATATATCTTAGCCTATCTTTTCCACAATTATATCCCTTACACTTACACCGGCATCTTAAGTTTAGTTTGGAATAATGAGCAGTATAGTGCACTTGTCTTATTGTGGAAACATCATTCGAATAATGAGAAGTTTCTGCTTGATACTTTCCTTGAAAGGTAAGAATTTCAGAATTATAATACTGTTAAACTTAACATATGTGAACACCTGACCAATTGTTTTGAGCAATCAAAAAGAAAGCAAGACACAAATCTACCTGACATCCTCCCAAAAGATTTTAGTGGCACTTTATTGACATGCATCTCACAAATCATTATCCCGAACCCCGGAAGGATCTGGCACCTGCAAAAAGGAAGAACAAATGAAATAGATAAATACATGTTGAACTGAGGCTGCAAGCTTTAGGATTTTCTAGGATAGAGGGCAAGCTGAAGTAGCGTAAATTTGACGATCATTCAGCCATCTGCGCACAAAGGAATTTTCTGTGCAACATACCAAGCGAAAATATGGTTGACAGAAAATCTATTGGCAACATTGAAAGAGCGGTTTTAAAAAACATGCAGAATGTTTGCACCCCACGAATATAAGAGTCTAGAAAACAGTAGAAATAAACAATAAGTATTTGCATATATTTACAATTTTGCTTGCATAACAAATTAACAATACATATCCATGCAAAAAAGAGGAAAAGGAAAATCATGTACTTTCCAATATTCCGACAAATATGGCACTATACTATTACAGTCAACCAATTTCATGTAACGAAAGTCAAAAGCAATGTAAAAACATCCATGTTTCATGGACCAATTAATCACTGTTTCACTTAGGCTGTACTATGAGTGTCAGCCTTCTTGGGAGCCATGTATACGCCATCAACTTAGGCGACAAATACATTAGGCTCGTTTTCCTCGCTGAGCTGAGGCTGCTGGATGTCGCCGCGGACGGCAGCCTGCCTGCCATACGGCCATGATTTGTATCGTACGTTAGCTCACATGCGCCACCGAAACCTTCTGCTGCCACCGTAATTAGAACTCTCGATCTGGCCTAATGCCTCTACCGTCCTTACCAGAGGTGCCTCACGACGTGAGGAACGCAATGCTTTGATCAATTTGAAAAACGGTCGACCACATCATGGAACACTGGTTTCGTCGATTTCTTCATGCCCTTAGCTGGTTTCGGATGTAGCGGTTGCGAGGCCGCCGAGGTATGGGCGTACGGCCATAGTAGCACCTCCTCCTGGTATGCGCCGAATAGGTACTCCGACGACCAGCGGAAGCGGAACGATTCTGCTCAACTACAATTTTGACAGAAATCACGGCGAATCTGGGCACTTGTGCAGAAAATTGAACTCAGAACGTCCATGTGTTGCATCAAAACCAATCACTTAACAACTATAATAACATCTTCCAATCAATGTCTGAGAACTTGGGCAATGGTATGCACTAATATGCAGCATGCAAATACATATGTTCCTGGCCGGAAGATCAAATAATGTGAGCAAGGACATCGTATGAATAGGAAATTCATTTAGTTTACCTGATTACCTCTAACCGGAAGCTGGAAAGTTCGGTGCACATAGGACGATCAATCTCTGGCACTACATGGCCGTTAAGTGCGACATCGTCACACTAAGAGCTTCGCCATATGTTCCTGGCCGGAAGATCAAATAATGTGAGCAAGGACATCGTATGAAGAGGAAATTCATTCAGTTTACCTGATTACCTCTAACCGGAAGCTGGAAAGTTCGGTGCACACAGGACGATCAATCTCTGGCACTACATGGCCGTTAAGTGCAACAGCGTATGATGTCGCCCTCTTCTCCATGCGTTCCGCTTAAGCGGATCCCCGCTCGCTGTCGAGGGTTTCAAAGCCTAGTGTTGTGGCCTCATGTGCCCTATACTCCCATGCTCGGCTTGTCTTGCCATTGCCCTTTTGCACAAACCTCGTCGTTTGCCTAGCCGACATCGATCTTCGTCATGGCGACCTATACGCTGTGCTGATCTTCCAGCTCCGGGGCCTGCGCACAGCTTGTCCAAGAGCTGATGCCTTTGTGTTATCCGCGCTGCCCATACAGCTATTGCCCGATGCTTTCTTTGCCCATAGCCATCGCTACTCCCATGCCAGCCTCGAGCCAAGGACGTAGATCGCCGCGCGCTGTCGGTCGTGGCTCTCCGACGGCGCGGCTAACACCCTTGGCAGAGCATCGGCGGCGAGATAAAGCCAGATCGAGCACCAATTGTTTTTGTATGTATCGATATGGACTCTCGAGTCTCAGTTGTATAAATACAGGTTCCATGCTTGGATTTCACGTAACACATGCATGGTTTCGTGTCCTCGTCGTCGCATGCCCCAATTTGTTTCCGTGTAAGCCCAGACTTTCCGCCTACGTGGTGCGTGCAATCTCTTTCTATTTGATCTATTTCTCATACACGCACGCAGATGCCTTCTATGTGCTTGGACGTGTAGATATTATGGAATGTGACTCCTAGTAATTCCTGAACTCCTACATCGTGACATCTTTTTGCGGGCCTGGATCTCTTATACAGCAACGTGACATGATGGACCTTTGAAGGTCGTGAGATACCAAATATTTCATGGAAAAAAAGATTACTTTAAATCTAGGCTGTTCTTTTTCCGTTACTTAAATCTAGCTAATCCTAACCGTTTATTGTCTTGTGTTTTAATTATATAATAGATGGTTAACCCAAAGAGTGCTTATCTAACTTCCAGTTAATTGTAAAATTCAGTTGCTTAACTGTAAAATTCAGTTGCTTCTTTAGAAATATTGTCCTCTTAATATAATTATTACTTTATAGTCTCAGGTTCATAAAATATTGGATCTCTCTGCATCGAAATATTTACGTGAATCACTAAAATTTCTGCCATTCTGATACCGCAGTGCAAAAATATCCATCCATGCAACAAATATATTATAACCTTCATCTCATTGTTCCCTTATAATGCCGCATTACTTAATAGATGCAAAAATATGAAGAGCAAGAGGAACAGGACGACATTGCTGGAGTGGTATACTGGTATGTACTTTACATTTTTTTTCGTAAGTACGGAAGACAGAGTAACCTGATCTCTAACAGAGTCGTTGTGGATGAAAGGAACAAAGCAAAAGACACATGCAGCTTGCTGACGGCGAGGAGATGCACAGGACATAGGAGGCGTACTTGGAACAATATATTTCATGCCAGCTTAATGTTTTATCTTCTTTAAGTCCCGAAATATTTAAACAATTATATGATATGTTTTCATGAGAGGACATAATGTGGCCATTTAAGAAGAAACACCAGAAAGTTGATAATAAGAGAAAGTAAAATAAGCAGTACTGACCTTGCAAGGGTAAAATTTCATACAGTGACGATGAAGTTGGTGTTGACACCTAAATTGGCAGAGCAGTCGGCAAGAATCTGAGCATCTTCGGGCGCCCACCATCTTCATCCGCTTCGGCGTCATGGTCATCGAGGACGTCGACACTCGACAGCATCAGCGGCCGACACAATGTGAACGTCGTATGTGGCAAGGTCGAAGGGAGCCGAATCCGCAGCCTTAACATCGGTGCTGGGCTACATGCAAAGTGGGTTCACCATTCTGTGCGAGGTCAACGAGAGCCACAGACGCATCTTCAGCAGGTGTCTCATCATCCATCTGCCCATGGCTGGGGCAGGGGCGTCGGCAGCTGGGCGAGCTGACAAATCGCGGTGAGCGCCACCGCTGGAGGTTGAATTCCTCGGAGGGACACGGCCGCTAGAGGTCGACATCGGGGGAGAGTGGAAGTCTACATGACGGGGAGGAAGGGAATAGCAACCGGAGAGCCTCCACGGCCAGGCCTCTGGCGGTACGGATTCTGCATCCACCGGCTGCTCCTCCATGATTCCCACCGCGGATACTGCTCCGTCAATCTCCATGCCGCCTCCTTTCCACAACTCTCCACACAGCAGCATCCAGATCCAAGTATCCAGCACAGACATTGGGGACAGCTCCAAGATGTGACGAACGGGTGCTAATGGAGAATGTTGTTCTTCACTTTTTTTTTCAATACAGAGAAAAGAGGGGATTTTAAGACCAGGAGTCGGTGCGTACACATGTTAAGCATATGCAGATTGCGACAAGTGAATGGATAACATGTTTTAGATGTAAATTTTATGGAAATTTAATTTTAATAACAAACTGCTATTATGAATATTTTACCCAAGCGAGAGATGGATGCACATGTATACTCACATATTTTCTCGATTACTTAATACAACATCTTTTTCCTTCCAAAGAAAAGAATACACCATCTTATATGAATACTGACATGCAATTTAAAAAATATATAGATAAGATCTATAAACCGGAATAAACGCTGGAGGCATATGTACGCTCAACAACAACAACAACAAAGCTTTTTTTCCCAAACAAGTTGGGGTAGGCTAGAGTTGAAACCCATAAGATCTCGAAACTAGGTCATGGTTCTGGCACATGGATAGCTAACTTCCACGCAGCGCTATCCATGGCTAGTTCTTTGGTGATATTCCAATCCTTCAGATCTCTCTTAACAGACTCCTCCCATGTCAAGTTTGGCCTACCACGACCTCTCTTAACATTCTCATCCCGCTTTATCCGTTCGGTATGCAATGGCGCTTCCGGAGGCCTACGTTCTATATGACCAAACCATCTTAGACGGTGTTGGACAACCTTCTCTTCAATTGGTGCTACCCCAACTCTCTCACGTATATCATCATTCCTAACCCGGTCCTTTCTTGTGTGGCCACATATCCATCTCAACATGCGCATCTCCGCTACACCTAACTGTTGGATATGTCGTCTCTTGGTCGGCCAACATTCCGCGCCATACAACATCGCAGGTCGAATCGCCGTCCTATAGAACTTGCCTTTTAGCTTTTGTGGCACTTTCCTATCACAGAGGACGCCAGAAGCTTGGCGCCACTTCATCCAACCAGCTTTGATTCGATGACTCACATCTTCATCGATATCACCATCCTTCTGGAGCATAGACCCCAAATCGGAAGGTGTCTTTCTTAGGTACCACCTGTCCATCAAGCCTAACCTCTTCCTCCTCGTGCCTAGCAGTACTGAAACTGCACCTCATGTACTCAGTTTTGGTTCTACTAAGCCTAAAACCTTTCGATTCTAGAGTCCGCCTCCACAGCTCTAACTTTCTATTAACCCCCGCCCGACTATCATCAATTAGCACCACATCATCCGCAAAGAGCATACACCATGGGATATCTCCTTGTATATCCCCTGTGACCTCATCCATCACCAAAGTAAAGAGATAAGGGCTCAAAGCTGACCCCTGGTGCAGTCCTATTTTAATTGGAAAGTCATCGGTGTCGCCATCACTTGTTCGAACACTTGTCACAACATTATCATACATATCCTTAATGAGGGTAATGTACTTTGTTGGGACTTTGTGTTTCTCCAAGGCCCACCACATGACATTCCGTGGTATCTTATCATACGCCTTCTCCAAGTCAATGAACACCATATGAAGATCCTTCTTCTTCTCCCTGTATCTCTCCATAAGTTGTCGTACCAAGAAGATGGCTTCCATGGTAGACCTCCCAGGCATGAAACCAAATTGATTTTGGTCACGCTTGTCAATCTTCTTAAACGGTGCTCAATGACTCTCTCCCATAGCTTCATTGTATGGCTCATCAACTTGATTCCACGGTAATTAGTGCAACTTTGAACATCCCCCTTGTTCTTGAAGATTGGCACTAATGTACTCCGCCTCCATTCTTCGGGCATCTTGTTTGACCGAAAAATGAGGTTGAAAAGTTTAGTTAGCCATACTATCGCTATGTCTCCAAGGCCTCTCCACACCTCGATGGGGATACCATCAGGGCCCATTGCCTTGCCTCCTTTCATCCTCTTCAAAGTCTCCCTAACCTCAGCCTCCTGGATACGCCGCACAAAGCGTCGGCTCGTATCATCGGAGGAATAATCTAGCTCAATGGTAGAGCTCTCATTCTCTCCATTGAACAGGTCGTCGAAGTACTCTCGCCATCTACGCTTGATATCTTCGTCCTTCACGAGGAGTTGATCTGCTCCGTCCTTTATGCATTTGACTTGGTTGACATCCCTCGTCTTCCTTTCTCTCGTCTTCGCCATCTTATAGATGTCTCTTTCGCCTTCCTTCGTGTTTAGACGCTGGTAGAGGTCCTCATACGCCCGACCCCTTGCCTCGCTCACCGCTCGCTTTGCGTCCTTCTTTGCCCCCTTGTATATCTCCATGTTGGTTGCGCTCCTGTCCAGGTGTAGGCGTCTGAAACAATCCTTCTTCTCCTTAATAGCCTTCTGGACCTCAACGTTCCACCACCAGGTATCCTTAGCATCCCTTCTACTTCCCCTGGTCACCCCAAACTCCTCTGATGCAATCTTCCGAATGCAAGTCGCCATCCTCATCCACATACTGTTTGCATCGCCTCCTTCCTCCCAAGGGCCCTCCTTAAAAACCCTCTCCTTAAAAGCTTGAGCTGCCTCTCCCTTTAACTTCCACCACTTTGTTCTAGCAACTTTTGGGCGCTTATCCCGCTGGACACGAATCCAAAAACGGAAGTCAGCCACCACCAGCTTATGTTGATGGACAACACTCTCTCCAGGTATCGCCTTACAATCAAGGCAAGCGCGTCTATCTTCTCTTCGAGAGAGGACAAAATCGATCTGGCTAGAGTGTTGGCCACTACTGAAAGTCACTAGGTGGGATTCTCTCTTTCTAAAGAGGGTGTTAGCTACGACCATGTCGTAGGCTAGGGCGAAGCTTAAGACATCCTCCCCTTCTTGGTTCCTGATGCCATAGCCAAAGCCCCCATGCACCCCTTCAAAACCTGTGTTAGATGTACCCACATGGCCATTGAGGTCTCCTCCTATGAAGAGCTTCTCACCAGTAGGTACTCTCCTAACCAAGTCCTCGAGACCTTCCCAGAACTCTCTCTTGGTGCTCTCGTTGTGGCCTACTTGCGGGGCATACGCGCTGATAACATTGAGAACCAAGTCCCCAACAACCAGCTTGACTAGAATAATCCGGTCTCCTTGCCTCTTGACGTCCACTACTCCATCCTTGAGGCTCTTGTTGATCAAGATGCCTACCCCATTTTTGTTTGAGGTTGTCCCCGTGTACCACAGCTTAAAGCCGGTATCCTCCACCTCCTTCGCCTTCTGTCCCTTCCATTTGGTCTCTTGGACACATAGGACATCAACACGCCTCCTTATCGCCGTATCAACTAACTCCCGTAACTTGCCCGTCAGGGACCCTACGTTCCAGCTACCTAAGCGGATCCTCCTAGGCTCGGCTAACTTCCTTACCCTCCGCACTCGTCGAGTCAAATGCGAAATATATTGGGTCTAGGACTTATTCTTACAGATACGAAATACGAGTAGTGAGAATTAATTCAGTGAAGTGAATAGAAATTATCTAACTCTAAAATAATTGTAGAAAAGGCTAACCATTAGACTACTCATGAAGATGCAAAATTTCACTAGCCAAATTGTGACATTCCCACCACAAGAATTACAAATCTATATACAAAATACCATATAAAAAAATGCTAAAAATATTCTACTACACGCACTAAGAGAATGATATAACTAATAAACCTAACTAGCCCGTGCAGGTGCACAGGTTGATGACTAGTATATATAATAGAGAAACACATGATTGTTCATACATATAGGGCGCGGTAGAAACATTTAAACTGAACTAAGAGCTTGCTTGCTGCCATCTAGCCGTGAAGGAGCCTTGACGAGGAAAAAACCAAATGTTTCTCTGGGATGAAATGGGATCCGTACAACGAACACAATTAAGATGAAATCACAAGGATATATATAATAGAGAAACACATGATTGTTCATACATATAGGCGCGGTAGAAACATTTAAACTGAACTAAGAGCTTGCTTGCTGCCATCTAGCCGTGAAGGAGCCTTGACGACTCTAGACGTGAAGAACGTGCACGACGGGGACGAGGTGCGGGAGACCCGAGTAGTACATCAAGTCCGGATTAACTTGGACGCAGCACAGGAGGGTGTCACCCACCCAGTAGACGTCGTCGTGGAGATCCAGCGCGGCGCCATCTTGCTTGAGAAGTCCGTAGATACCAGGTTCGTCGGTGCCTGGATGGATGCTGAACTTGTATATGTCCTCCTTGAAGACGTGGCTCAGAAGGATGTGAGCAGCGCGCCAGGTGGAGAGGGTTCCACCCCAGGCGAAGAACTGGAGGGTGTTCCCCCATGCGTGTGGCTTGGGGCCTAGGAACTGTACAGGTTGTACAGCGGGGATGGGCTCACCGACGTCGAGCAACTCGAGGTGTTCCCTGGCCATTGGACCTTCTTCTCTGGAGTAGACATGTGGGGGAACGGAGGTAGACGAAGGACGCGGTGGTAAACAGAGGAAGAAGAAGTGTGCTTGCACGATTGGAGGAGGGGTTAATAAGGCTACGGTAGAAACATCGTGAAGAGTCGGGAGCAGTTGCACATACCAGCATTCAAACCGCTGTGTGGAAAGATGAAATGCCTTTTTGCATTCAATTTTACTGAGCGGCGCTGACTATGGATACTACCGCACACAAGGAAGAAGAAGTGGCTATTGACACGTCGTCTGTACGCGTCCACAGGTGAAATAGGTACGTGTCGAGCATGATCGTCTTTTCACGTGGTTTCCTGGCTTGTTCATACGTCTGAGAATTTAACCATCCATGCACAAAGAGGGCACAAATAAATAGAAAAGTTAAGAAAATGCTAACAAAACATATTACGAACGTTATGATCTGCTAAAGCTGAACTAGGCACACTTGTCATTATATTAATGGAATTAATCGAGATAAGTGTGTTGCGTTACGTGTAAAAAATAATCGAAAAAGGACGTGCTTTTCTTAACTATCCATTTGATGATTTGAACACCTATATAATCGTTGCTTGTGAAAAAAAGTTCCAAGCTGTGCTATGGTAATTCGCTTTGCTCACGTAGGATGTCCGCCACTTGGGACAGCCTGTTTTTTTAACACGATGTAGGGTCGTTGGTGGTGTGTGGCATTTACTACTGTAATAAATGGGTTCGTAGCATAGAAAGCAAAAAAAAAAAAATCCTACGGTAAGAACAACAAGACATCAAGATAATCTAGTGGATGTGAGCAACGGGTAAAACCAAGTTCCAAGAGAACTTACCCTCAACGACCAAAAGCGTTTCGAGATGATTCGCGTGGACGGTGTAGTCGATCACTTGCCGATCTCAAGATCGTGGAGATGAACGTTGCAACGGGCCGCCTCCGTACTCGGTCACACGTACGGCTTGATGAAGACCTCCCTTCTCTCGATCCAGCGGGGCAGCGGAAGTAGAAGATCCACCGGAAAACTCCACAGCACGACGGTGTGGTGTGGTGGAGAACAAAATCAGCCAAGGCTTCGCCAAGCGGATGGCCGGAAGGTGGAGCAGCGGGAGGAGGGAGAGAGGAGCAAGTGTGTGCTCAAGAGGGAGCTCCTGTTGGGTTACGTGGGTAGGCTACACTAGCGCAAATCAAAATTTTCTACCGCAACAACCAAGGAACTGCTGCAGTTATAGATCACGGGATTACCACTAGACGCGATGTGTGTGCCAAAGTCGGTGAAGCGAGTCGGGGCAGGGTAGACGTACAATCCTCTCCGATCCAGTCGCTCCCACTCCGATCATCGGTATCGACCATACCTAGTTCGATCTCGTTACCTGACAAGTACTCTTTACTCGTTCCGTGATATGACATCCTTGTGACCTAGTCACGTGCTTGCAAGCGGTGTTGATGTGATATCACCGAGAGGGCCCCGAGTATATCTCTCAGTCATTTGGATGGACAAATCCCACTCTTGATCCATCAGCCTCAGCTAATAGTTTCAGAGTACCCAACGCCACCTTTATAGTCACCCTTTCACGGTGTGACGTTTGATGTCATCAAAGCACTCATCCGGTGTTAGTGATTGACATGATCTCATGGTCTAAGGATTATAGTTACTTCGTATGTGAAAGATATAACAATGTAAATTTAATGATTTGATCGCATTGCTATACTTACTTTGGGTGTATGTTTATCACATCATTCTCCTAATGACGTGATCCCGTTATTAACAACATCCAATGTTCATGATCAGGAAACCTTGATCATCAGTTAATCAACGAGCTAGTCAAGCGAAAGGCGTTACTAGGAACTCTTACTTGTCTATTACTCACACGTGTATTAACGTTTCCAATTAACACAATTCTAGCATGAGAAGTAAAATTTTATCATAAACACGGAATAGATAATAACCACTTTGTTATTACCTCTCGGGCATATTCCTTTCAGTCTCTGATCAATGCAGAATAGCGGTGGAATATGTCGCCCTACCGCGGGTTGTCGTGTTCACCACAGAGACTAGGCGACAACTATCGAGCTTCGGTTAAAGCTAGGTCACAAATAATATGGTGGATTTGCAGGAATTAAATCTAACTAGCAAAGCATCTTTTTGGTATTTTCAGTTTAGGAATTAACACTAGACTTAACAATTCATATTTAAACGAGCAAGATAACTAGCAAACACTAAAGACTGGGATAGAAGCAATTTGGGGGTACAGGGGCAGAAAACATAACGAGCACATACACACATGTAGAATTAGCACACAAACGTATATAGAACAAGTTCACAAGTGACAGAATTACACACACTAGCGCATGTATTTAATCTAAACAATTCTCTACCGAACAGCAACCAAACTAACACAAGATTTGGAACTGATCCACACACACGCACTAGTGGAAACCCCCCCTCTTATCCCGGGTTGGGAACCCCTAATGTACCGGATTGCCATCCGGTACATGGCAACCGGGACTAGAGCCTCCCCCTCTTGTCCGGGGTGGGTTACGACCCGGGACAAGAGCCCTCCACGCGGGGGCAGCGCATGCGCATGTGAGAGGAGCTCTAGTCCCGGGTTGTAATACCACCCGGGACTAGAGATGCTTCCACGTGGCGGCCTGTGACTTTTTTCGTTCCGATTGTTGTATATTACGAATAATTTGCAAAAAATACGGTTAATTATCTGTAAATCAGAAAAAAACATATAACATATCAAAATGTTCGTAAGAGCAAGCTTTATGAGATAGTCGGGAAATCGGAAGTCGGAACGGAAAGTCGTGAAGACGGGAAAGTATTCGATTATTCGATTACAAATAAAGATCCCATATATAAGAGAGACTAGAACCGTCAACTATTCGATTACATGGAGATCATCAAGCTAGCCACTACTAGAGCCCGTCATCTATCTTGATTCGGCGCCATTGTATTTTCCCTTCGGATCTAAGACATAGTTCATCAAAAAGCCCGCAATTTCCTCGCTAATTGCTCGAAAGCGGTCCTTTAGTTTCACGTTCCTCCGTTTTCGATCCATCTATAAAAGAAGGGAGATTAATATGAATATCAATCATCATAACAGAAATTATGAATGACACTCAACACAAATGATGGTTATAAAATGAAATTGTGAATTTATTTGTTCACTTACTTCGATAAATGTGTCTCGGTTCCGCTCAGAGACTATCTTGCGAATCCACTCGCAGACGTAGTATCCACACAAATTGGTTCCTTGTGGCTGCCTATCCAACCACTACACGAGAATAGATTTCAATCAAATAATAATCAAGCATCACGATGGTATTGAAATTTTAATTGAAAGGGATGCGCGAACACCTAGCTCATACTACTTACTCTGGGGTATTTATAAGTAAGGTTCTCCGGAAAGTCACCTTTTGTAGTCTTTCGGAAAAGTTCCCAAACCCTGCCCAGCAAACAATTGAATAAATGAGTTATTAATTAGTTACTTCATATCTCAGGAAAGAGACCGATGTAATAAGATAAAGATTGAAATTACCGTGCGAGCACTCCTTGGATAAATTCGTGCCTCTCTTTGGGCCAGTTCAATGAGTCCATAATATCAATTTCTGCTGTATCGACTCGAATGACTAACAGAATGTAATGGTCGCTGCGCACGTTTATATATGTCAGTAACTAATCAGTTACACTTAACATCAAGTAAGCAAAAATTAACCAATGTGTACAAGACAGTAATACTCTTACCTGAAATGGTAAGGAAACAATATCTGCCCTTTATAATGTTGTTCTCGGAGGGCCCTAAACAAGTTGTCCACCGTATCGTCGTGCTTTAATGTAAACATTTTCTGATTAACTAGGCTTGGGTCGACGAACCCAATCTCAAACGACCCCTTTCTGTCACATTCATCGCTCTTCATTCTGCATAATACCGTAGTGAGCATAATTAGAACAGGCAATGACCGAGCTAAGCTATAGACTTACAATGTTAATGAGATTACAAAAAATAAATGGATTGAATCACTTACAGACAATAGGTACTGAGGATGCTCAAGTCGAGGGCGTCAAGCTGGTATAACTGATAGAGTTCTTCAAGTGGAATAGTTAACTCGCTTGTAATACCGCTGAAATGTTCACTTGTAACTCTCACAATGATCATTTCTCGACCTAGCAAAACGACCTCCTTGTACCACTTATGCAGTCTTGTCATTTGTGTTGGTAGAACCTTGAGCTCATCAGGTGACACTAGATCCTTCCCGTATACCCAGGGCCATTTAGCAGGTTCAAATGTAGAGGAGAGGAGATTTTCGTTGTCCAGTTGAGAAACTGAAATACCAGCATCTGCAGCAAATTGCGCGCGGTGAGCGGGATCCTTCTCAAGCCCAGAGTCCTCATCAGTGGTCACCTTGAGCGGGGGGATGGACTGATTTGACTGTTGTCCTAGCTGGGCAACATCTCTTCTCCTTTTCCCGCTTTTCAGCAACTTTCCTCATTTGACGTACATAGTCATCTGGCCTATTCATCGAAATCTGCGATGGCGTAGTAAGAAAATCGACAGCCCAATTTATTTGCTCTTCCGCATACGTTTCCTTTGGCAGGGGTTTTCTTTTCTCCTTAGATTCTGCAGCCTGTCTTCTCGCCTCTGTTTGTAGCCAAATGCTGGCTACCTCTTTAGAACACGGAGGTTCGTCGTAAGGTCTCGGGGGAGGAACTTTCGGTACTTTTGGGAGGGGCTCAAGTCGGTGTTTGGGTGATCGGAAACCTTTAGCCTTCATACCCTTTCGACCTTTAGCCTTTATGGGCGGTGGAGACGGCTCAGGAGACGGCTCAGGAGTCGGCTGAGGAGTCGGCTGATGCGGCGACTGACGCGGCGACGGAGATCGAGATGGACTCGTGCCATGGTGGTCGTCGTAAGTGTCGTCATGTCGACTCAGAGAAGGCGATGGTGGCCTTGGCGGTGTCCAGCCTGGAAACTTGATCAATTTCTTGGGCCATAGAATGAGTCCACCCTGGACATCTCCCAGTTTCCTCTCATCATCCTCTCCAGGGAAATGAAGTTCGAGTGATTCATATCCGGGTTCAACGTGATCCACGCCGACACGAGCATAGCCAGCTGGAATCTCATTGTCACGATACAATGCTGTAGATTCACAAGTTAAAGCATAGCCGACCGCCGCCTTCAGGGATATGTTTCTCACTGCCTCATGTAGCTCACAAGTTTTCTTCTTAGTGATAAAATCCACGGGGTATGTCACGCTGACCGGTGTCGTGGAAGCCACGCTGCTTTTCCGTTGAGACGGACCACCTTGCTCACTATCTTGCAGGTGCAGCTGATGAGTTGCCCCTTGACTAGCTCGCTCGCGCCGCAGTTCTTCTAGTTGCTTTTCCACTCTGCTCAACCGGTCGTTTTGCTCCTGTTCCTTCCTCCTCTTTGCTCTTTCTCGGCTTCTATAAGAGTCACGGTCCTCGGGAAACCCTTCAAGCCACGTCATAGCTCCCCTGCCTTTAACAGTTCCTCCTTTCTCTTTAGTACCGAGGGCCTTCCACAGCACGTCGCGTTCTCTGTCGGGAAAAAACCTTCCCTCACGAGCATCTGTTATTGCATTCAGAATTGTTTGCCGGGGTATAGGAGTTTCTTTCGTTTCATCAACCACTACATCACCTGATGCGTCATACTCCGCCCCATGAGCAAGCATCCAATTTCTGACCCTACGGGGCCAATAATCTGTAACTGGAGTGATCCCTTCTTTGCGCAGATTGGCCTCAATCTTTGCCCACTTAGGCTCGGCAGCTCTGTAGCCACCTCCACCCAACTTATGGTTATATATCTTCTTCGACGCATTCAACTTATTCTGTGCCGATCTTTTCTTGGCTAGTTGTGTCTCCTTGTAATCCAGAAATGCCTCCCAGTGAGCCCGCTGCCTCTCTAGTGTTCCAGTGAAATCTGGGATTTTCTTATTGTCGACCCACTCAAGGTATATTCTGTTCTTCCATTTATTGAATGCTGAAGCCATCTTCTTCAGAGCCCAATGCTTGACTTTGTCCCTCATGGCTGTTGTCCTTTCGGGAGTATCCAGCTCCGGCAGACTGAAAAATCTCATGAGCTTGGCCCAACATACATCTTTGTTTCTGTCGGTGACATAATAATTGCCGTCTATGCCTTTTATCTGATTCCATTCCGAAAGGCTGATCGGGACATTGTCCCTAACAACAACTCCGCATTGATGCACAAACTTATTGCGGACGTTCCCAATCGGTTGGCCTTCTGCATCGACAAACTCAATTCTGAAATGATCTTTCCCGTATACCAACCCTTTGGCATGGCCTCGTTTAGTAGTTTCTTCTTTCGATGTGGAGGAGGTCTAAAAAGAAGAAACTTTTGTTAATATATATACAAATAAATTTTTACATCTGATCAAATAGAGACTTAATTAATATACCACGCCGGACTGCGGGGGTTCACCAACTATTCTAGTTTGCCCTTGGTCGCTTCGTTCCACCTCCACTCCCTCACCGGAATCGTTCAAGAACTCGGAGCCATCTAAATCTCCTCCAATGTGTTCATCACCGGGTTGCCGGATAAAGTCCATTATCGCATCTTCCCCTTCTCTGAATTGGAAGAGAGGAACATCTCCATCGGCCATTGATTAACTATTACAAAAGAAAATAAAACAAATGATAGCATTAGCACAATAATTCATCGTAGGGAACTTTCCGACTTCCCGGTTTTCCCGACTACACGACTACCCGACTTCCCGACTACACGACTTCCCGAGTACACGACTACCCGACTACACGACTACCCGACTTACCGGTTTTCCGACTACACGACTTCCCGACTACCCGACTACACGACTTTCCGACTACCCGACTTCCCGACTTCCCGACTTCCCGACTTCCCGTTTTCCCGACTACACGACTACCCGATTCCCGACTTCCCGACTACACGACTTCCCGACTACACGACTTCCCGGTTTTCCGACTACACGACTTCCCGACTACCCGACTACACGACTTCCGACTACCCGACTTCCCGACTTCCCGACTACCCGACTTCCCGACTACACGACTACCCGACTTCCCGACTTCCCGACTACACGACTACCCGACTTCCCGACTACAGACTTCCCGACTTCCCGATAGACGACTACCCGACTTCCCGACTTCCCGGTTTTCCGACTACACGACTACCCGACTTCACGACTACACGACTTCCCGACTTCCCGGTTTTCCGACTACCCGACTTCCCGACTACACGACTTCTCGACTACACGACTACACGACTAATATTTCTACACTTAGCAAAATCTATCTAAGCAAATATACAAGATAAGTATATACTACACTTGACAACAACTAACTTAATTACTAAGATAAGATAAGCAAACTTTCTAACACTTAGGAAATTACACTAACCTCTAACTTAATTAGCAAATTACACTAACTTAATTAGGAAAAACTTAGCAAAAAAAACTTAGGAAAAGCTCACCTTGGGCGGCGCCGCCGACGGCGGAGTGGGCGGGGCGGCGAGAACGTCGCGGTGGAGGGGGCTCGAGGAGGAGGAGGTCCGGCGAGCGGCGACGGGGCAGGGGGGCTGGCGCGGAGAAGTAGGAGGTCGGGCGGCGAGCGGCAACGGGGCAGGGGAGCGGGAGGAGGAGGAGGAGGTCCGGCGCGGCGGCGACGGGGCAGGCCAGGGGCGCGGGCGGCGGCGACGGGCCAGGGGGCGCCGCAGCGGCGCGGAGGAGGAGGAGGAGGCGCGGCGGCGACGGGGCAGGCCAGGGGCGCGGGCGGCGGCGACGGGCCAGGGGGCGCCGCAGCGGGCGCGGAGGAGGAGGAGGCGCGGCCGGAGGGCTCGCCGGAGCGGGCGCGGGAGGAGGAGGAGGCGCGGCCGGCGGCAACGGAGGCCAGGGGCGCGGGCGGCCGGCGGCGACGGAGGCCACCAGGGGATGGAGCTGTGTGGACTTGGCTCCCGGGTCGAGCAACGGCCCGAAGTTTTATACAATGAACCTTTGGTCCCGGGTGGAGGCTTGACCCGGGACAAAAGGGTACCCTTTGGTCCCGGGTGGTGCCACCACCCGGGACAAGAGGTGTTTTCGCCCAGCGCGCGCAAAGACAGCTCTTGTCCCGGGTGTTTCCACGACCCGGGACCAAAGGGTAATTTTTTCCTGTTGAAGCCCAAATTTTTAAAATTTGGCGCGCAAATTTTTGAAAGTTCATTTTAATATGAATTTGAATAGCTTCTGCATACTTTCGAATCTGACAAAAAATTCAACATGAAAAGTTTTTGAATTTGCAAAACTACTCCAAAGCAATTTTCTGTTTTCTAAAATAATTATTCTAACTATTCAAACTATTAACCATTTTGCCATTTTCAATTTAAAATGGCACAACCTAGGTTTGGGTGGGGTTCCGACGCTCCGGGGCCCCGCTTCGGCGAAACCCTAGATCCGCTGGGAAAACCCATCCGATTCGCCCGAAAGGGGAGTTTTCACCTCTAAGTGCAGAAACTCATTACAGAGAAAGTGAAGCCGGTGCAGCCTTGCCGAAAACATACAACTAGAGATCTACGTTACAACTTCACTAGTTCTAAATACTGGATAGAACAAATTAAGGTACAACTTCAAATTACGATACAACACCAACAACATCCCTATCTAGTCTTCACTTTTTCTTCGTGTGAGTTCCTTTCTTCTGATTGCACCGTAAACATGGACAAGGTTCATCCATTAACTTCAGGCTTGGGTCAATGTTAACTTTGAAGGGCGGAATTTCATGAAACTTATCGTAATCTTCTGACATGTCTGTCTTGTCCTCCACTCCGACGATGATTCTTTTCCCTGAAAGAACTATGTGACGCTTTGGCTAATCGGCTGATGTATCTGCTTGCTTATCTTTTCTTTTTTTAGGTTTGGTAGACATGTCCTTCACATAGAAAACCTGAGCCACATCTTTGGCTAGAACGAATGGTTCGGTGTCATACGCAAGATTCTTGAGATCCACTGTAGTCATTCCATACAGTTCGTCTACATTTACCCCGTTGCCTTTCAGGTTGAACCATTTGCACCAGAACAAAGGGACCTTCAAAGAAGGTCCATAGTCAAGTTCCCATATCTGCTCTATGTAACCATAATATGTGACCGTGACCTTTCCCCATTGACGTTTGTTGAATCATCAAAGCGGACACCACTGTTTTGGTTGGTGCTCTTTTTATCTTGGACGTTCGTGTAAAATGTATTCCCATTTATCTCGTACCCTTGGAAAGTCAAAATAGTCGACGATGGCCCCTTAGACAACAAGTACGGCGCATCTGAGACTGTGTTGTTGTTGTTCAGATGCATTTCCAACCAGCCGCCAAATTTCTCCACGTGTTCTTTTGTAATCATATACTGATCCATCCCCGGGTTGTTGGAGCGTACAATATCCTTGTATATCTGGATATACGGAGCCACCAAAGTGGAATTATGCAGAACTGTGTAGTGTGCTTTTGTGAAAGAATGCCCGTCCCTGCATATGTATGATTTCTTTCCTAAAGTGCCTTGTCCACTGAGTCTCCCCTCATGTCGCGATTCAGGAAGACCAATCGACTTAATGCCGGAAATAAAGTCAACACAAAACTCAATGACCTCCTCTGTTCCATAGCCTTTGGAGATGCTTCCTTCTGGCCTAGCACGGTTATGAACATACTTCTTCAAGACTCCCATGAACCTCTCAAAGGGGAACATATTGTGAGAAATACATGACCCAGAATGATAATCTCGTCGACCAGGTGTACTAGGTGATGTGTCATAATAGTGAAGAAGGATGGTGGGAACACCAGCTCAAAACTAACGAGACATTGAGCCACATCCTTCCGTAACCTTCCAAGCATGGCTGGACTGATTGCCTTCTGCGAAATTGCATTGAGGAACGCACATAGCTGAACAATGGGTAGTCGAACATTTTCTGGTAGAAGCCCCCGCAATGCAACCGGAAGCAATTGGGTCATAAGCACGTGGCAGTCATGAGACTTTAGGTTCTGGAACTTTTTCTCTGCCATATTTATTATTCCCTTTATATTTGACGAGAAGTCAGACGGGACCTTCATAGTGCTCAGGACTTCAAAAAATATCTCAAGAATCTTTCCGAAGTTGTTGGTCCTGTCGTGCTTCCAGAGTATCTTTTGACTTCCCATACACGCCCAGAAAGCCTAGCAGGTTCACGCAAACATTCTTCGTCACGTGCATCACGTCGATTGCAGAGCGGACCATTAGAATTTTCCAATAGGGTAGTTCCCAAAATATAGACTTCTTCTTCCACATGGGTACGTGGTTGTTAGCGTCCTTCGGAACAGACAGAGCGCCAGGACCCTTTCCAAAGATTACATGATCTAAATCCTTTACCATATCTTATATATCTTCACCACTACGGAGGGGTGGCTTCACCCGAGTATCTGGTTCACCTTTGAAATGCTGCGTGCCTCTCTTTCTTAGGGGATGCTGCTTTGTAAGAAATCGACGATGCCCTGGGTACACATTCTTGTTACATACATATATACTTTCAGTCTTATCTAAACAGTGCGTGCATGCATTGTATCCCTTGTTTAAGTGTCCTGAAATGTTACTAAGAGCAGGCCAATCATTGATTGTTACAAACAGCAACGCTCGTAGGGGAAATTCCTCCTGTTTGTACTCATCCCACACACGTACACCTTCGACAGCCCACAATTGTAAAAGTTCATCAACTAATGGCCTCAAGTACACATCAAGTCGTTGCCGGGTTGCTTCGGGCCTTGGATGAGCACTGGCATCATAATGAACTTCCGCTTCATGCACAACCAAGGAGGAAGATTATAGATACATAGAGTCACAGGCCAGGTGCTATGACTGCTGCTCTGCTCCCCAAAAGGATTAAAGCCATCTGTACTTAGACCAAACCTTAAGTTCCTTGCGTCACCTGCAAAATTCTCGTACTCTGTATCGATTTTTCTCCACTGCGAACCATCAGCTGGGTGTCTGTTCATCTCGTCGCTCTTGCGGTCTTCTTTGTGCCATCGCAACAACTTGGCATGCTCTTTGTTTCTGAACAAACGTTTCAACCGTGGTATTATAGGAGCGTACCACATCACCTTGGCAGGAACCTTCTTCTTGGCGGGCTGGCCCTCAACATCACCAGGGTCATCTGCTCTGATCTTATACCGCAATGCACCGCATACCGGGCATTCATTCAAATTCTCGTACTTCTCACCGCGGTAGAGGATGCAGTCATTAATGCATGCATGTATCTTCTGCACATCTAATCCTAGAGGGCAGATAACCTTCTTTGCTTCATACGTACTGTCAGGCAATTCGTTATCCTTTGGAAGCTTTTGCTTCATTATCTTCAGTAAATTCCCAAATCCCTTGTCAGATAAGCCATTCTCCGCCTTCCATTGCAGCAATTCCAGTGTGGTACCGAGCTTTGTGTTGCCATCGTCGCAATTTGGGTATAACTTTTTTTTGTGATCATCTAACATGCGCTCCAACTTCAACTTCTCAAGTGCACTTTCTACTTCGTTCTGTGCATCAGATGACCCCACGTAAATCATCTGGTACCTCTTCATCATCAGCTTCCCCTGTTGGGTTACCAACGTATTCAGGGTACATGTAGTTGTCATCGTTCTCTTCTTCTTCTTCGTTGTCTTCCATCATAACCCCTTTTTCTCCGTGCTTGGTCCAACAATTATAGCCGGGCATGAAACCTTCAGTTATCAGGTGGAGGTGAATTCTGTCCGTGTCAGAGTAATCCTTCGCATTCCGACATTTCCTGCATGGACAACACATAAAACCATTCGGCCCCTTGTTATCCTCAGCCACTTTGAGAAAAGATTGCACGCCTTCCATGTACCCTTTAGAGCACAACAAAATTGAAATGAGCTAAGATAGTAAGGAAATGAGCTAAAATGAGCAATGCCGGATGAAAGGATCAAGTTGCTAACCCTCCGATAGATGGCTGCCGCTAATCTTAACAATAGTGAGAAAAAATGGAGATAAACTTGAGCTAGAGAGAGGAAAAAATGGAGCAAATGAAGATGAACTCGAGCCGAAAAAATGGAGGGCTTGGGGTGGAAGATGGTATAGTGTAACCTCTAGTCCCGGGTTGTATTACAACCCGGGACAAGAGGTCCTCGCGTGCCCACGCCTTTTGGCAGCCACCTTTGGTCCCGGGTCGTATTCCCACCCGGGACTAGAGCTCCCTCACGACCCGGGACAAGATGAAAATGTTTGACCCGGGACTAGTGCCCCCCTCTAGTCTCGGGTCTTAAGCCACCCAGGACTAGAGGCAAAATCGGCCCTGGTCGAAAGCTCTTGTTTCTAGTAGTGACGTCACCACACAACACGAGTTCACTTGTAGCAGAACTAGTACAAGATCAAGCACATGTATTTATTCAGAAATTAAGAGAGAGAGGAACGGATGGACTCAACCCAGGTGGTGTTTCAGGAGCAGCAACACTTGGAGATGAGGAAGAACAGCTTCAGGTCGCCTGTTCTTGAGCAAAATCAGCAGCAGCACTTGGGGCTAGGGAAGAGGAGCTTCAGGTTGCAGCGCTTGGGGAAGAGCAGCAGCAGCACATGAGGTTGGGGAAGAGCTTCAGCATGCTTGAGGAAGTCGTCAGCGTCTTTGGCGTCCTGTCGGTGGTGTGGGCTTGTGTCGGAGCAGAGCAGCGATGAGTGGTGTGGTGCGGTGGCTTGAAGACGCGGAGATGCAGCGGCCGGTCGCGGTGGCGCGCCGCCACGCCTGCCTGGCCGCGGCGGCGAACGCTTGCTTCTCGGGGCTTGTTTCCGCGCTTTCTGCTTTACAGGGCGTGCGTTTGGACACACGGCTAAGTGGTGCTCGATCACCTCCCTTGGTACACCAGACATTCTGACGGAGTCCATGCGAACATGTCAGAATTTGCCCGAAGGAAGGCGACGAGCGCGCTTTCCTATTTGGGAGCAAGCCAGCGCCTATGGTGACGCTAGCCCCCGAGCCCTCAGCACCCGAGCCACTGGTGCTCAGCGACACCTTCTTTGTAGATGCTTGCTCTTGAGTGAACAGCTGCTTCTTCTTCTTAGGCCTCTCGAGAGGCTCCATGTCCTCGTTAGCGGGGAATGCCATGGCAGCGGCCTTGTAGGCGATCTCGACAGCGCGCGTGGCGTCCTGTACGTGACCACGGATGGTGATGGTGCACCGCTGCCAGGGATCTTGATCATGTTGTAGGCGTGGTGCGTGACGGCCATGAACTTCGCGAGGGCGGGGTAGCCGAGGATGGCGTTGTAGGGCAGGCCAATGTGCGCGATGTCGAAATCAATTAGCTCGGTGCGGTAGTTCTCCTGCGTGCCAAAGGTGACCGCGAGCCTCACTTGCCCCAGAGGCGAGATTGAGCCACTGGTGACCCCGGTGAAGGGCCTGGAGGGCATAAGCCACTCGTAGGGCACTTGAAGCGTCTCGAAGGTCTCGACAGAGATGACGTTCAAGCCTGCACCCCCATCGATGAGCGTCTTGCCGAGAGCGATGTTGTTGATGGTTGTGGCGCCCCGACCCGACTGTTATACAGTGATGCTGTGTGTCACCGGTTAAGCGATACAACCGGAGGTTACGGGTTTACCAATCCCCGGCCAAAACCTTTGGCAGGCGTTGCTCGGTATGGATCATCAGCAACGCAACACCCGATTGATGCCTTAACACAGACACAACCCTCAATGTATAATAGAGAGATCAAGACTTGTGGAACAACTGGCACATCACAGACTCTATGACACAAAGCATATAGTTCAACTCTTATAATAGAGAAAGATAGCAAATTACAACCAGAGGTCACAGACCCAACATTACAACATGCGGAAGCGAATTAGGATGTTCTAAACAACAATATCCAAAATATGGCCTAAGAGGCCTACAAATAAGCATTCAAGCGCCAGCTGATCCGGGATGTCCCAAGCTGCCACCTGGGAACCCCAGACTACTCGTCGACGTCCACAAAGAACCCACCTTCGAGGTCGGTGAAGTCCTCCTCTGAAACAAAACAAACGACGTTGAGTTCGACGAACTCGCAAGATTATATATAGAGCTTTAGCTCGATGAGGCTTTCAAGGTTTATGGCTGTTTTGCATAAAGCTGATTTTATTTATGAAAACATAACTCAATGGCATCGACTATTCAGAGTATTTTTAAAGAGAGGTAAGAAGTTACTCTTTCCTTCTGATCACCTTTCTCATTCTCATCAAGCACCAACATCATTGTACCTGTTCTACCAAGGCACCTCCCCGAACCACCCTCAAGGAAGTCAACCTTGCATTTGTGAGTGTTACCTCTAGTACCCAGTTTTTAATCATTCCGTTCAAGTTATTCTATGATCTTACCTTCACTTCCCAAGTTCGTCCATAACCGCGGACACGGCTTTTCGAAAAGATTTAACCCTGCAGGGGTGTACAATGTTTACCACGCGTACCATCTAGCCCATTACCTAGCTTTTAGCTCTCTTCCTTGGAGAGCCGGCTGGGTGGGAGCGGTGTCGACTTCTCCCTCGTTAAGGACTAACCCAGGATCATCTGTGAGGACAGAGCAGCAGATCCAACACCCTGCCCCGTGGCCACTCATTTTCCTAACACCACCATCCTCAACCCAGTTCATACCACCATCATCACGCACGCGCAAATGGAAGCTCAAACTAGAGGACCCTGGCTAGTCCCGCCTGAGTTATTTAGTCTATGAGGGTTCCTGCAATTGCATAGGCCTCACGCATGGTTGCACGCTCAGTCTTGGTTCAAGAGGTAAAGAACTCGCACCTAGGCGGAGAATGAGACAAAACACCACAACCACAGTGGCCTCTCATCCCCACCTTTAAGCATTTTATTACCTGTCTCCACAATTCTCCACCATCATCTCAACCTTTATGCACCTGTTCCCAACATGATACAACCATCAGACGAATAACCTTTAAATAAGCATGGCTAAGCATCAAGATAGCATAGTTAAGTATCTCGGCCAACAATACAAACCTATGGATAATAGGAGGGAAAACATATATTGGCATCGGAAACTTAATGCAACTATAGGATAATCTAATCCAATCAAATTGACATTTGGAACCACATGCAATATTATAGTGGAGAAAATAGTTGCGGAAACATAGGATAAGATATGCTCAGAGGGGGGATTACGCTTGCCTTGATCAAGGTGCTGGTAGTACGGATCGTCGGGGTATTGCGGTGTAACCCCGGTTGCTTGATCTATCGAAGCACAACACGGAAGAACAATCAATCACCACACATATTTCAACAAATGCAATGCGCAAGCACATGATGGCATGACGTTTTTAATGCACTGAAATTACTATAACAAGTTCTACCAATTTACATGGGTGAAGAAATAATTATTCAACAAGAGGGAAATAAAGCTCCTTCTTTGTTTTAATGTTTTCCTGTGCTATAGATCATGTAAACATGCATGAACATGATGCTACTGATTAATGCACATTTTTCTGAGCATTTTGATCTAAAGAACACATCTTTCGGAGGTCCGGATAAAAAGTTATTACATTTATGGATTTCCTCTTTTAACATATAATTTTAATTAATTTATTTTCAACAACTATCAAAAATAAATTACTCGGATTCGAGAGAGAGGGATGGAGTAATCGAATCATCGGAGTCGATGTCCCTAATGTGCGAGGGAGTAGTGGGAAGCAATGCGCAAGAGGGAGAAAAATTGGAAACGAATCATCTGAAAAAAACAGATTAGCCGGCCTCCAGCCCGGTTGGGCCGGCTAGCAGGCCGGCCTGGCTCCAGAGCCCACCGGCTCTCAGCCCGGTCTGGGCCGGCTCCTGGACTGGCTATGGGCCCGAGCAGAACGGCCTCCAGCCTGGCTATGCCGGTTTCTCGACCGGGCAAAGCGAGCTACGGCGACGGCGAGCACGTCTACGTCGAGCAGCACGGCTCGAGGGGCTAGGAGGAGAGGGAAGGGCCAGCAAGGGCGGGAGCTCACCCTCAAGCGCGGTGGAAAGGTCGGGGAAGCCGGAGGTGGCTCGACGGTGGCGGAATCAGGCGGCGGAGCTCCGGACGGCCGCGAGAAGTTGAGGACGGCGGCGTCGATTCTCGGCGTCCCGCGTCAATTCCTCTGGTGGAGAAGGAGCTGGGGACGCGGCGGAGATGCTGGTCTACTTCGATTTGCGCGGGGGAGCTTCAATCGGCGGCGACGAGCACTGCGAGCTCGGGTTGCGCCGCGGCCATCGAGAGGAAACAGAGGGAGAGGGAAGCACGGAGCAGGTGGGTGAGTAGAGCAGGAGGAGCAGGTGGTCCTCGTGGAGCTTGCTCCTCGCAGTGAGAGGCAGAGGAGAGGGGGCCCCCCGGCGCGGCGTCGTGCGGCATGGCGCCCTGGCGCGCTGTGGCGACAGTGCTAGAGGAGAGAGACGCCAAGTTTGCAAAAAGCCCCCTGGCAAAATTTGTTCCATCACCAATAGGTCCCTGTCCAGTTTTATTTTAAAAACCCTTTTAAAACCAGCATCACTTTGGGAATTTAATTGAGGCACTTATACTTTTTAGAAAAATATGGGAAAAAATCATGTAGCCTCTCCCTAACCTGTAGAGGCTCCACAAAAATTGGCATGTTGAAATAAAAAGTTTGGAACAACATTTGTTCATTGGGATTAAAATAGGGCATTTTGCTAAATTCAAAAAGGTTGTTCCTCTGGAAATTTTTAGAGCAATTGCAAAATAATATTTTGAACTCTTGGAACTTCCTTGACAAATATGGAAGGTATTTGAATTGGTTTTGTCACAACAAACTCATTGGAGTGTATCTTGTTTGAAAACAAGTATTGCTTTTGTTTCCCGTTGTTTCAATATGTTCTCCAAATCTTTGTTTCAACTTGAGCACTTAAACAAATCATGCCATGATGCATGAATGAAATGCAAAAGCGAAAATTTTACACAGGTTTTTAGTTTCTCAAACTTTGGGCTGTTACAATTCTACCCCCCTTACAGGAATCTCGTCCCGAGATTCTAAGATTGCGGAAAGAAGTCGGGATAGTCCTCACGAAGACTAGACTCTCTCTCCCAAGTTGCTTCTTCTTCGGAATGGTGAGACCACTGAACTTTGAGGAACTTGGTAGTCTTGTTACGGGTCTTCCTTTCGGCTTCATCCAAGACACGGATAGGATGCTCGCGATAAGTGAGGTCTTCCTGGAGATCTAGCTCTTCATGATTGACCCCATGGATAGGATCTTTGAAGCACCGGTGAAGTTGGGAGACATGAAACACATCATGCACATTTGGAAGATGACCGGTAACTCCAACTTATACGAAAGATCTCCCCGCTTAGCCAGAACGGTGAAAGGGCCAACATAGCGAGGGGCCAATTTCCCTTGATACCGAAACGTCGAACGCCACGAAGGGGAGAGACGCGGATATAAGCTTTATCACCAATTTCGTAGTGAATCTCCGGATGATGCTTGTCATAGTAGCTTTTCTGCCTAGACTGGGCAATCTTCAGATTCTCCCTTATGATTCTAACCTTCTCCTCGGCTTCATTGATGATATCTGGACCAAAGAGTGCCCTCTCTCCGGTCTCGGACCAATTCAGCGGAGTACGGCATTTCTTCCAATCCTTCTTGAGAAGGTCAGCCAGGGCCTTGGCTATCTTGGAGAAACCTTCGATGAATCGGCGGTAGTAACCTGCCAATCCGAGAAAGCTTTGAATGTCCTTGACTGACATTGGAGTTTTCCAATCCAAAATGGACTGAATCTTGTCGGGAATGACAGCCACACCATTAGCGGATATCACATGACCAAGGAAGACAAGATTATCCAACCAAACTCACACTTGGAGAACTTGGCATAGAGGCGGTGTTCTCGAAGTCGTGTCAGCACCAAACGAGATGTTCCTCATGCTCTTCATTGGTTTTGGAATAGATGAGGATGTCATCAATGTAAATGACGACAAACTTGTCGAGATAATCCATGAAGATGGAGTTCATGAGCCTCATGAAAGTAGCTGGAGCATTTGTGAGACCAAAGGACATGACGGTATACTCATAGGAGCCATAGCGAGTAACAAAAGCCGTCTTTGGGATATCCTCCTTTCTGATTTTTATCTGATGGTAGCCTGACCTCAGATCCATCTTGGAGAATACCGTTGCACCAGCTAACTAATCCAATAGATCATTGATGCGAGGAATAGGATACTTGTTCTTGATTGTCACCGCATTCAACGGTCGATAGTCAGAGACTAGACGAGGCACGGTAGAATCTCTCTTCTTGACAAAGAGTACCGGACAACACCAAGGGAACTGCTAGGCTGAATGAAATCCTTCGCTAACAGTTGATCAATTTGCTCTTTCAACAGAGCCAACTCTTCCACCGGCATACGGTAGGGTTTCTTGGAAATCGGAGCAGTACCAGGAAGTAGATCTATGACAAACTCCACACTTCGATCAGGTGGCATGCGAGGCAACTATTCCGGGAACACATCCGGGAATTCACACACCACGTGTATGTCCTGGATTTCAGGAGGGGTTTCGCCTTCCATAAAGCAAAGGAGGATCTCGGGTGACTGGGGAATGATGGAAGACGGAGGTCTTGACAGCACAGACCAATACTTAACACTGTCGCCGGAAGAATTGGTCACGGTGACGGTCTTGGCAGCACAGTTGAGAGTAGCCTGGTATTTAGCTAGCCAGTTCATGCCCAATATGACATCAATGCGACTCGACCTCAGAGCTACCAAAGCGAAAGGAAAAGTGTAGTAAACCGATAGTAATCTGGACTTCAGGAGTAACCCCATCGGTTTGCCATTTGGAGCCAGGAGTGGAGATCTCCAAGGGACGTCTCATTTTCTCGAACGGTATTTTGTGGTCTTTGGCAAAAGCTATGGATATGAATGAATGCGATGCTCCAGAGTCAAACAAAACTGTAGCAAGATTGTTGTTGATTCGAAGCTCACCCATAAGAACGCCGGGGTCCTCTTCAGCTTGCTCAGCAGAGACGTGGTTCAGGCGACCACGCACAATAGGTCCAGCCTTGCCAGCTGGTGTGGCAGGGGCTCGTGCAGGAGATAACGCGAGAGGTGCCTTCTGGGGGCACTCCCTGGAGTAGTGGCCAGCCTGGCCACAGGTGTAGCAAGTGAGTCCGGGTGGAGCAGGTAGCATAGGACGGTACCCACTCCCGCCTACCCCAAGTGTCGAAGTAGTGGGGCGCGGAGGAGGTGGCCTGTATCCCGCGGCTCTTGGCATGAATGGAGCACACGGCACAGCGCTGTAGGGAACAACAACCCTGCGCTTCTTGCTCTCAGAACCCGAGGAACTCTAGTGGTCCCCGTGTGCGGGCCTCTTGGAAGCCTCAAGTTCCTTTCTTCCTTGCTCCAAGTAAGAGCCTGGTTGAACAGCTCCTGGTAGGTCTGGAACCTGAAGGGCAACAACTCATAGCGGAGCTGCGGCGTAAGACCCTTGCGGAACAGCTCTTGCTTGTCAGCATCATTGGTCACGTCCCTTGGGGCGTAACGAGAGATGGTTGAACTCACGACCATAAGTACGGAGGTCCATACGTCCCTGTTGCAAGTCCAGGAACTCCCTCCTCTTCAAATCCATGATCGGCTGGGGAATGTACTCCGCATGGAAGGCAGTGCGGAAATCAGCCCAAATGAAGACATGGTTGGCTGGAAACAACGCCACATGGCTCTCTCACCAACAGCCAGCTACACCAACCAAGAGGTAGGTGGCAAAGTTGACTTGCTCGGCCACTGGGACATGCAGCGCGGAGAACTTGCGCTCCAAAGCACGAAGCCAGTCATCAGCTTCCAGTGGCTCCTTAGCATCAGCAAAGGTGGGTGGCTGCGAGCGCAGGAACTCAGTGAGAGTGTTGCAGCTATTCCTCTGTGCATTCTGCTGCACCAACTGCTCAAGCAAGCGCTCATTGCGCCCGCGGTTCTCCTCAATGGCCATCAAGACCTGACCATCGAGGGTGGTGGCGGCAGATCATCCTCATCATTGTTGTGGTGACTGCGGCCTTCGCGGCCTCCTCGAGCCATTCTGGAGATTTAACAATGACACAGTTAGTATCTTTCTCCGAATGGTCGAACAATAGCATTAGCGTCTACTCAAGTACACAGACTAGGGACATAAACCTTGTGTAACAATTTAACAAGGAATCAACGAGATAGAACTTGGGTCAAAGATCAGCATCATGTGCTACTAGCGAGAGATGCAATGGTTAAGGAACCATATGATTCAACACACTCTAGTTGGCACAATCCGGGACCTTATGTTCAAGTCCTTGGGTTAAAACCCACAAATTGAGATAATCACTTGTTCCTTCGTTGGGTAACAGGGTTCAAACATCTGAGTTGATTTGGGATTGCAACGCAGCGGGAGCAACTGGACACATAACACTAAAGGTAGAACCCCACCCACGTGATACTCCTAATTTTGAAGTAACAGATGAGAAGTAAAACATTTAACTCAAATCGAGGTAAGATGGCTCCGAGATTAGAGTGTAACCAGATAAGGAGTAAAAAGAATCCTAAGATGGTTTTCACAACTCATTTTTAGGTTCAAAATATTTTCACAACACTAGACTCAACGTCGACCAGTTGAAGGGTTTCCTACAGTAGTACTGCCTCTGATACCAACTTGTGGCGCCCCGACCCGACTGTTAGACAGTGATGTTGTGTCACCGGTTAAGCGATACAACCGGAGGTTACGGGTTTACCAATCCTCGGCCAAAACCTTTGGCAGGCGTTGCTCGTATGGATCATCGGCAACGCAACACCCCGATTGATGCCTTAACACAGGCACAACCCTCAATGTATAATAGAGAGATCAAGACTTGTGGAACAACTGGCACATCACAGACTCTATGACACAAAGCATATAGTTCAACTCTTATAATAGAGAAAGATAGCAAATTACAACCAGAGGTCACAGACCCAACATTACAACATGCGGAAGCGAATTAGGTTGTTCTAAACAACAAGATCCAAATTATGGCCTAAGAGCCTGCAAATAAGCATTCAAGCGCCAGCTGATCCGGGATGTCCCAAGCTGCCACCTGAGAACCCCAGACTACTCGTCGACGTCCACAAAGAACCCACCTTCGAGGTCGATGAAGTCCTCCTCTGAAACAAAACAAACGACGTTGAGTTCGACGAACTCGCAAGATTATATATAGAGCTTTAGCTCGATGAGGCTTTCAAGGTTTTATGGCTGTTTTGCATAAAGCTGATTTTTAATGAAAACATAACTCAATGGCATTGACTATTCAGAGTATTTTAAAGAGAGGTAAGACGTAACTCTTTCCCTCTGATCACCTTTCTCATTCTCATCAAGCACCAACATCATTGTACCTGTTCTACCAAGGCACCTCCGAACCACCCTCGAGGAAGTCAACCTTGCATTTGTGAGTGGTACCTCCAGTATCCAGTTTTTAATCATTCCGTTCAATTTATTCTATGACTTACCTTCACTTCCCAAGTTCGTCCATAACCGCGGACATGGCTTTTCGAAAAGATTTAACCCTACAGGGGTGTACAATGTTTACCACGCGTACCGTCCAGCCCATTACCTAGCTTTTAGCTCTCTTCCTTGGAGCCAGCTGGGTGGGAGCGGTGTCGACTTCCCTCGTTAAGGACTAACCCAGGATCATCAGTGAGGACGGAGCAGCAGATCCAACACCCTGCCCCGTGGCCACTCATTTTCCTAACACCACCATTCTCAACCCAGTTCATACCACCATCATCACGCACGCGCAAATGGAAGCTCAAACTAGAGGACCCTGGCTAGTCCCACCCGAGTTATTTAGTCTATAAGGGTTCCTGCAATTGCATAGGCCTCACGCATGGTTGCACGCTCAGTCTTGGTTCAAGAGTAAAGAACTCGCACCTAGGCGGCGAGAACGAGACAAAACACCACAACCACAGTGGCCTCTCATCCCCACCTTTAAGCATTTTATTACCTGTCTCCACAATTCTCCACCATCATCTCAACCTTTACGCACCTGTTCCCAACATGATACAACCATCGGACGAATAACCTTTAACTAAGCATGGCTAAGCATCAACATAGCATAGTTAAGTATCTCGGCCAACAATACAAACCTATGGATAATAGGAGGAAAAACAGGTATTGGCATCGGAAACTTAATGCAACTATAGGATACTCTAATCCAATCAAATTGACATTTGGAACCGCATGCAATATTTTAGTCGAGAAAATAGTTGCGGAAACATAGGATAAGATATGCTCAGAGGGGGGATTACGCATGCCTTGATCAAGGTGCTGGTAGTACGGATCGTCGGGGTATTGCGGTGTAACCCCAGTTGCTTGATCTATCGACGCACAACACGGAAGAACAATCAATCACCACACATGTTTCAACAAATGCAATGCGCAAGCACATGATGGCATGCCGTTTTTAATGCACTGAAATTACTATAACAAGTTCTACCAATTTACATGGGGTGAAGAAATAATTATTCAACAAGAGGGAAATAAAGCTCCTTCTTTGTTTTAATGTTTTCCTGTGCTATAGATCATGTAAACATGCATGAACATGAGCTACTAATTAATGCACATTTTTCTGAGCGTTTTGATCTAAAGAACACATCTTTCGGAGGTCCGGATAAAAAGTTATTACATTTATGGATTTCCTCTTTTAACTTATAATTTTAATTAATTTATTTTCAACAACTATCAAAATTAATTACTCGGATTCGAGAGAGAGGGATGGAGTAATCGAATCATCGGAGTCGATGTCCCTAATGCGCGAGGGAGTAGTGGGAAGCAATGCGCAAGAGGGAGAAAAATTGGAAACGAATCATCTGAAAAAACAGATTAGCCGGCCTCCAGCCCGGTTGGGCCGGCTAGCAGCCGGCCTGGCTCCAGAGCCCACCGGCTCTCAGCCCGGCCTGGGCCGGCTCCTGGACCGGCTATGGGCCCGAGCAGAACGGCCTCCAGCCCGGCTATGCGGTTTATCGACCGGGCAAAGTGAGCTACGGCGACGGCGACACGTCTACGGCGAGCAGCACGGCTTGAGGGGCTAGGAGGAGAGGGAAGGGCCAGCAAGGGCGGGAGCTCACCCTCAAGCGCGGTGGAAAGGTCGGGAAGCCGGAGGTGGCTCGACGGTGGCGGAATCAGGCGGCGGAGCTCCGGACGGCCGCGAGAAAGTTGAGGACGGCGGCGTCGATTCTCGGCGTCCCACGTCAATTCCTCTGGTGGAGAAGGAGCTGGGGACACGGCGGAGATGCTGGTCTACTTCGATTTGCGCGGGGGAGCTTCAATCGGCGGCGACGAGCACGGCGAGCTCGGGTTGCGCCGCGGCCATGGAGAGGAAACAGAGGGAGAGGGAAGCACGGGAAAGGTGGGTGAGTAGAGTAGGAGGAGCAGGTGGTCCTCGTGGAGCTTGCTCCTCGCAGTGAGAGGCAGAGGAGAGGGGGCCCCCGCGCGGCGTCGTGCGGCATGGCGCCCTGGCGCGCTGTGACGACAGTGCTGGAGGAGAGACGCCAAGTTTGCAAAAGCCCCCTGGCAAAATTTGTTCCATCACCAATAGGTCCCTGTCCAGTTTTATTTTAAAAACCCTTTAAAACCAGCATCACTTTGGGAATTTAATTGAGGCACTTATACTTTTTAGAAAAATGGGAAATCATGTACCTCTCCCTAACCTGTAGAGGCTCCACAAAAATGGCATGTTCAAATAAAAAGTTTGGAACAACATTTGTTCATTGGATTAAAATAGGGCATTTTGCTAAATTCAAAAAGGTTGTTCCTCTGGAAATTTTTAGAGCAATTGCAAAATAATATTTTGAACTCTTGGAACTTCCTTGACAAATATGGAAGTATTTGAAATTGTTTTGTCACAACAAACTCATTGGAGTGTATCTTGTTTGAAAACAAGTATTGCTTTTGTTTCCCGTTGTTTCAATATGTTCTCCAAATCTTTGTTTCAACTTGAGCACTTAAACAAATGATGCCATGATGCATGAATGAAATGCAAAGCGAAAATTTTACACAGGTTTTTAGTTTCTCAAACTTTGGGCTGTTACAATTCTACCCCCCTTACAGGAATCTCGTCCCGAGATTCTAAGATTGCGGAAAGAAGTCGGGATAGTCCTCACGAAGACTAGACTCTCTCTCCCAAGTTGCTTCTTCTTCAGAATGGTGAGACCACTGAACTTTGAGGAACTTGGTAGTCTTGTTACGGGTCTTCCTTTCGGCTTCATCCAAGACACGGATAGGATGCTCGCGATAAGTGAGGTCTTCCTGGAGATCTAGCTCTTCATGATTGACCCCATGGATAGGATCTTTGAAGCACCGGCGAAGTTGGGAGACATGAATGTCGGGGGGCTGCCCCCGGGTAGGGCAAAGATGTGGTGTTAAGTGTTGCAAAGAGCTAGCCGGATCAACATATAGCCGGGTCACTTGGGCCGGATCTCTCGTGAGAGTCGGTTAGCACTTGATCAAGCTAAAGTGCGAGAAGACCAGAGAGGATCCGGTAAAGCTTAACCGAATCAGAGGAAGGAAACCGGTTAAGTTAGCCGGGTTGGTCAGGAAGGACCCGGATAAGGTAATCCGGATATTGCACAAGGGCCAAGTAATGTCAGAAAGGTTCACGGGTCTGCAGGTCTCCTGCCAGAGGCTGAGAAGACAGCCGGGTCAAGTCGCAGGTTTTCCGGGTCGCAAGGCCCTAGGCGCTGACTTGGCCAATTCGGGAAAGAGGATATGACCTAGACCCGGGGGCTACGCCTGCCATTGCCCAAAGTGGCAAGATAGGCCTGCTAGGGACTTGACGGCCAGGTCAGGTCACGGGATTCCTGGGAGCGCAGCAACCTAGGAGCTGACTCGGCCAATTCGGGAAAGAGGATGTGACCTAGACCCGATGGGCTACAGCTGCCATTGCCCAAAGGCAAGATAGGCCTGGCAGTCCGGCCGTTGGATTGACAGGGGGCAGAGGCTTGTCCTGTTCCTCTTGTCCATGCCATTATCACTTCCAGCCAGGGGCAAAATGGTAATTCGGTTAGTGTATAAGTAAGCTACCAATCCTCCAGTAGGAGGGCGAGACAGGCGAGAGAGACGGCAAAGAGAGAGGCAGTATCTTCCCCAAGCTCCATCTTCTTCCTAGAGCTTTCACCATTGTTCTTCATACAGCTCAAGGAGCACTCTGTACTTGTAAACACTTGAGATATAAAGAGAGTAGGCTAGTGCTGCAGTAGGGGTGTTACCTCCACAAGAGGGCCCCGAAGCAGGGTACATCGTGGTGTTCTTTGCTTCTTCTTGGTTCTGCTTGTTCTTGTTTGTTCTTGCGAGTTCTTGGTTGTTCTCCATGCGTGCTTCGTGAGCGCGCAAACCCTCCCCGGATCCCCCAACGTCCTAGCGAGCCCACAACTTAAGCCATCCTATGGCATCTGCCGTGACACCACCACGACAGTTGGCGCCCACCGTGGGGCGCAGTGGCGTTGGCTGGGGTTTCCTTCCGGACGGGCACCGTCACTGGCTCCGGCGAGCGGGTCCTCTCTGGGCTCGTTTGCAAGATCGGCGAGTTCAACTTCATCAGCGACAACGCGGGGTGCTTCGCCAACAAGCCCTTCCCCGCTGACGGCTTCCTCATGACGCTCGGCAGCTTCGTCACCTACGTCGCCACCGAGCCTGTCCGCGAGTACCCGGCGCAGGTGCTCGTGGCTGAGGATCCTCCCTCTTTCCGCGCAGCTCTCGGACGGCGTAGCGCTCGCCCCGGGAGTAGCGTGGAGGTAATGGTGGGGCCAAGTGCCAGCTGGCAAAGGAGATGCCAGCAAAGCATGCCCGAGGAGCTGGCCACGCCAGTTGATCCGGTTGGCAAGCCGACTCGGACAGCGAAGTTCCCAAAGGAGAGACCGATCCGGTTGGCCCGCTTGGCATGTCAAGTAGGGAGGCTCCCTTAGAGGATGTCCTGGAGAAGCTATCTCGGCCAGTGGCACCTGGGGCAGATGTAGAGCTCACTGTAGCTCAGCTAGAGGCAGAGCGCCTGAGGTTGCAAAAAGAAGCCCGGTTAGTGGTGGAGTCTAGGCAAGCCTTTGATAGAGATATGAGAGAGTACAATGCTGCCAATGGTATCACCGATGGCTTTACTCCTGTAGTGCATCGCTCACGCAAGAAAGCCGAGTTGCGTAACCGGGGTAAGGACCTCAATGACGAGTTAGCTAGAGCTGCAGGATCGAGCTCAGTAAGGCTACTAGTCATAGATCTGGCACAGGCAAGCCGGTGTATAGCTCCCCGGCTAAGAATCTTAGGGCTGCAGCGGCAGCGCGAGCCGAGTTGAGCACACTAACCGGGGACGCTTGGCGGAAGCAGGCAGAGAGAGTCAATGAGCTAGTAGATGTGTGTAACCGGCAGAATGAGGCTTACCGGAAAGCTAATCCGGATGCAGGTGTTTCTCGGTAGTAGTGTCGGTTAAGGCTGTTAGCCAGAGATCCAAGGGGCAGGCGTCATCCCCGCACGTCGGAGTTGACCGGGCCCAGAGCGTGAACTCGGGTAAGAGCAAGCAGCTGCAGACCTATGATGCTGAGTATGCCGGCAAGCAGCTAGCCGCTCAAGGAAGAGGTGGCCAAAGTAGAAACAGTGGTGGACGAGGTTACCCGGGAGCTGGAAGGGGCAATTCGGCTGGCCGAGGTCAACCACCTCGTCCTCCGGGCAGCAAGTGATTGTGCGAGCGCAACAGCAAGGTGGTGGCCAGGCGGGTTACCGCTATGATGACGGAAATTCGGCTATGGCGCGAGCCGGATACCAGACGTATGATAATGCACTTGCATCAAGACTGGGACCTCGGGCATTGATCCGATGATCAGCGTCTCAAGTTGGATAGAATTTACCAGTCCGAGAAGCTAGAAGAGCAAGGCCCACCGGGTCCTCCATGTTTTGGACCTCGGATCATGAACGAGCCGAGTGTGCCGTTATTTCAGCTTGGCCGAAGCACAAAGCCATATAATGGCAACACAAAGCCACAAGATTGGCTGATAGACTATGTATCGTCAGTGCACATTGCGGGGGGCAATCGCCGATGGGCGGTCCGGTATCTCCCGCACATGTTGGAAGGGCCAGCCCGGATTTGGCTGAACAACTTACCGCCGGGTAGTATCAACTCTTGGATGGACTTGGAGGAGGCATTTTACAGTAATTTCTCCAGCACCTACAAGAGGCCTAACCGACCTCAGCTCCTGGCTGCGTGCAAGCAGGAAGAACGGGAAACAGACCGAGAATTCTTAACTCGGTGGAGCAACATTCGCAACTCTTGCGAAGGTGTCGTGGAGGAGCAGGCGATTTCTTGGTTTGCGCAGGGTTGCCGACATGGCACCCCGCTCTGGCAGAAGCTCCAGAGGGATATGCCCAAGACACTGGCGGAAACGATCCGGATAGCAGATACGTATGCTCTGGTGATCCGACACAGCCCGCATTGGATGCAGTGGGAACAAGCAGGAGGCAACCGGTTAATAACCGAGTAGGACCATTGAGGCCCAATGACCGACATGAATTCGGTTACAAAAGAAGAGATCCGGATTATAGATACGGTTCAGATCAGGTGGCTGCAGTGAATATGGACCATCCTGGAGCAGGAGATGGTCAGAGACAAAAGACTGAGGGTCCAGCTTGGAGGCCGAATCAAGGTGCCTGGCCAAAGAAGGTGTGGGATGGATCGAGTCCTCCTCTAACCTTTGAGGCAAGATTGGACGGGCCTTGCTGTTATCACACAACAGACCCACGCAAGCCGGCCAATCATTCAACTCGGAATTGTAGCTGGCATCATCGCATTCAGGCGGAGGGTCAGAGAGGACCACCTCAGAGAGGTGCTCCTAGACCGAATTTCAGGCCGAATATGCCTTTAACCGGAGCCAATACAATCCCGGTGAACGCAGGAGCTCCAAGACCGGCAGCCACAAAGCCGGTTAACCTGGTAAACATGGGAGGCAATGACAATGGTGCTGGTCCGAGTCGGCAAGGTGGATACCCCGGTAATGAGTACAAGGAGGCTCATCAAAGTTATGTGGTTTTTGTGACCGAGCCAACTGACAAGAAAAGTCAGCTGCGAAGGGCGAAGGAGGTGAATGCAGTCATACCAGCAGTCCCAAAATACCTGAATTGGTCCGAGCAGGAGATCACTTGGAGCAGGGCTGATAACCCCAGAATTATGCCAAGTCCAGGAAACTATGCACTAGTGGTGGATCCGACTTTGGTGGACCCAAGCTTAACGTGAGGTTTAGCCGAGTCTTGATTGACAATGGCAGTGCCATAAACATCATGTATCGGGACACAATGGTCAAGTTGGGTATTTCGCCGAATCAGTTGCAGCAGAGCAGTTGTACCTTCCATGGTATAGTACCCGGGGTGTCTTGTTCCCCAATGGGTAAGATCTGGGTAGATGTGCTGTTTGGTACCAAGGACAATCACCGGCTTGAAAGTCTCGAGTTCGAGGTGGTAGATTTGGAGAGCCCATACCATGCTCTACTTGGCCTGCGTTAGCCAAGTTCATGATATCCACCCATGTGGCCTACCTCAAGATAAAGATGCCAGGCCCGAATGGTATTATCACTGTTGCGGGAGATTACAAAAGGCCATACAGTGTGCCACGATCGGTTCCACCTTAGCCGAATCATTGGTGATCCAAGCTGAGAAGAGCAAGATGCATGAGGTGGTGGCAATGGCGAAGTCAGCTCAGCTCGGTGTGCTGGCTATGACCAATCCGGATGGAGGTGCAACATTTGAGATGCCCAAGGAGACAAAGAAGATCCCATTGACCCGGAGAACCCGGAGCGCATGGCCATCATTGGTGCCGGGCTGGATGAGAAATAGGAAAGCGCGCTCTGTCACTTCCTCCGTGAGAATCGGGATATCTTTGCATGGTCGGCTAAGGACCTGCCTGGTGTTCCGAGGGAGTTGGCAGAGCACTCTTTATTTGTCAGGCCGGATGTAAAACCGGTGAGGCAACCGACTCGGCGTCTCTCAGATGATCGAAGAAAAGTGGTGCTGGATGAGCTGGCTAAGTTGCTTGCAGCCGGATTCATTATGGAGGTGTTGCATCCAGACTGGATATCCAATCCGGTTCTGGTAGAGAAGAAGAAGGACGAACCAGCGGTGGTCAAGGTGTGGCGCATGTGCATCGATTTCACCAACCTAAACAAGGCGTGCCCGAAGGATCCATTTCCTTTACCTCGGATTGATCAAGTGATCGATTCTACTGCTGGGTGTGAGTTGTTGTCTTTTATTGATGCGTACTCTGGTTTTCACCAGATACCACTGAACCCTAAAGATCAAATAAAGACTGCTTTTATTACCCCGTACGGGGCGTATTGCTATCGTGTCATGTGTTTCGGTTTGAGAAATGCCGGTGCAACTTATCAGAGATGTATGCAGAAATGCTTACACTCCCAAATGGGCAAAATGTGCAGGTGTATGTCGATGATATCGTCATCAAAACTAAAGAAAAACACACTCTCCTCGAGGATCTCGAGGAAACATTTGTGAACTTGAGAAAATATCGGTTGAAATTGAATCCGGATAAATGCACCTTTGGTGTCCCGGCTGGAAAGTTGCTCGGTTTCCTTGTATCGAGCCGAGGTATTGAGGTGAATCCGGCTAAATCCGAGCCATAGAAAGAATGAAATTGCCTAATGTCTAAAAGATGTACAAAAATTCACGGGTGTTTAGCCTCGTTGAGTCGGTTTGTGAGTCGGCTAGGAGAAAAAGCCTTGCCCTTGTATCAGTTGATGAAAAAGAGCACCGGGTTCACGTGGACCCCGCAGGCAGATTCGGCTTTCAACGAATTAAAAAAGATGTTGTCCACTGCACCAATTCTGGCGTCACCTTTGCCGAATGAGCCAATGCTACTTTACATTGCGGCCACTAACCGGGTCGTAAGTGTGGTCATAGTGGTAGAGCGAGAAGAGGAGGGTAAATCCGTGCAGAGACCGGTGTACTATTTAAGTGAGGTGATCTCAACCTCAAAGCAAAATTATCCTCACTACCAGAAGATGACATACGGGTATACCTGGCGGCCAAAAAGTTGAAACATTATTTCCAAGAACACCCGATTACCGTGGTATGTGAAGCTCCAATCGCGGAATCATTGGGTGCAAAGATGCGACTGGCCGGGTTGCCAAGTGGGCAATAGAAGTATCTCCTTACACCCCGCATTATGAGAGAAGGGATGCTATCAAGTCTCAGGCTTTACCAGATTTCCTTTGTGACTGGGCCGAGATGCAGTATGAGCCACCCAAGCCGGATTACAATTACTGGAAGTTGCACTTTGATGGCTCCAAAACCAAAATCGGATTAGGTGCTGGGGTGGTACTCACGTCACCGAAGCAAGATCAATTGCGATATGTGTTGCAGATTCATTTCTCAGCATCAAACAATGTGGCCGAATATGAGGCACTGATCCATGGGCTTAATGTGGCCAGGGACATCGGCATCCGCCGAATAGAATGTTTTGGTGATTCGGATTTAGTTGTGCAGCAATCTTCTGGAAATTGGGATGCTCTTGATGCCAATATGGCACTGTATCGGTTTCATGTCCAGAAAATTTCAGGATTTTTTGAAGGCTGCGAGTACAAGCACATACCTCGGTTGGAGAACGAAGCTGCTGATGTCCTGTCAAAACTCGGGTCGTCTAGGGATGCAATTCCACCCGGATATCCTTGAATCACCTAAGGGTCCCTTCAATCAAACCTTCGCCTGATTCCGAGTCAATTTTTATCCCAAAGCAAGAATCTGAGGCTGTCCCTATGAATGTTGATGTCGAGTACATTGGGGAAGACCCGGGGACTGCATGGCGAGACCCGGGGACTGCTAACCGGATCTTAGGAAAGAGGAGCAGAGAAGAAGGTGGTGATAACCGAATCTTAGGGAATGGGCAGAAGCTGATAGAAGAAATAATGGCGGCCGAACCAGTGGAAGTAGATGAGCACTTATTCCCTTTGCATCCAGTACCGGAATGGGCTGAAGAAATCATGAAGTTCATGTCGGAGGGGAGTTTGCCAAATGATGAAACCGAAGCTAGGCGAGTGCAGAGGAGGTCCAAGGCTTACACCATCATCAACAAGGAGTTATACAAGAGGAGTGCAACCGAGGTGCTACAGCGTTGTGTGGAGCCAGCCGAGGGCAAGGAGATGCTCCTTGAGATACATCAGGGTGAATGTGGACATCATTGCAGTACAAGAGCCCTGGTGGCTAAGTGTTCCGGCATGGATTTTACTGGCCCACTGCTCACGCGGATGCAGAGGACATAGTCCGAAAATGTGAAGGATGCCAAAGGTTTGCCAAGCAGACACACTTACCCGCATCGCGCTCAAAACAATTCCTATCACTTGGCCGTTTGCTGTGTGGTGTTTAGATATGGTGGGAGATTTCAAGCCGGCTAGGGGTAACATGACACATATGCTGGTGATGGTGGATAAGTTCACCAAGTGGATAGAGGTGAAACCAATCCGGAAAGTAGATGGTCGTTCGGCTGTAACTTTCTGAAAGAAATTATTTTGAGATACGGATACCCTCATAGCATCATCTCGGATAACGGCACAAACTTTGCTGTCGGAGAGTTTGCTCGGTTTGCATGAATAAGGGAATCCGGCTAGATATAGCCTCGGTGGCACATCCGGAGTCTAATGGGCAAGTGGAAAGATCAAATGCCCTGGTGTTGGCCGGCATCAAGGCTCGTCTCATTGAACCATTGCTGAAAACTCCGGGATGCTGGATAGACGAGATACCATCAGTACTGTGGGGTCTAAGGACCACGCCGAATCGGTCAACTGGCTATACGCCATTTTTTCTGGTTTATGGGGCAGAAGCTGTGCTACCCACAGACATAGAACATGATGCACCAAGGGTGGCAATGTATACTGAAACCGAGGCAAAAGAGGCTCGGGAAGATGCAGTGGATCTGCTAGAGGAAGCAAGAGAATTGGCTCTATCTCGGACAGCAATATACCAGCAGAATCTCCGACGATATCATAGTCGAAAGATCAGCCCTCGAGTGTTTCATGAGGGTGATCTTGTGCTAAGGCTGGTGCAGCGCAGCAAAGGCCGACACAAGTTGTCACCTCCATGGGAGGGACCTTTCATTGTGAGCAGGGCTATGCACAATGACTCGTACTACCTTGTAGATGCACAGGAACCAAGGAAGGATGGCCTGGACAGACCCGGACAAGAAACTAAGAGACCTGGAATGTAGCTCTGCTTCGACCCTTTTACTCCTAAGGGCGCAATGTATGTATTTCAGTTTATCATAAATGAATTGCAGCAATCCGAGTCTGGACTCGGGGACTGCTTCGTACTCATGCATGTGTTTTTTACTGTTTTGTCCATACCGTTCGTGTGCCGAATTGCTTTGAACCTCGTCCCAAAATTCAAGTAATGTATGTTGTGTTGTTGATCTCGTGACTCGACTGACAAACACCAAAATGGTAGTCAAGAGCAGAGATGAGGAATGTGGGAAACATGAAAATGGACTCGGGGACTCGGTCCAAAACCGATTCGGCACATGTCGTTTACTAACCCCTGTTATTTATTTTTCGTTTATGTTGAATGATTCTAAACCACAACTCGCATGTTTCAAGTATTGTATGCTATGATTCCTATCTTGTGACTCGACTGTCAAACACCTAAAAGGTAGACAAGAGCAGAGATTCGGCAAAAATAGTAAACAAGAAAACAGACTCGGGGACTCGGTTTAAAATGATCCAACATAAACCTCGTCCGGATCATGTTAAGCAAATTTAAAGTAGTCTCGAAAGAACTTAAAATAGTCTATTACATCTGCTCCCGGCATACCGGGGATTTAACGTTTTTTCACTAAGTTACTTCAGGAAGCAGCAGACTCGGTTGTAGCAGGTTCGGTGGCAGGAGCTTTGGTTGAAGGAACCTCGGGCGCGCGAGCCTCGGTTACAGGAGCTTCGGTTGGAGTAGATTCGGTTGCAGGGGGCTCGGTTGCAAGGATGGGCTCAGATGGAGGAACTTCAGGGGTAACCTTGCGTGGAGAGCTTGAAGGCTGGGCAGATTCGGAGGTATCCGGATCAGCTGAAGCTTGTTTAGTAATCTCTGCCGAATCAGTTGCTGGTATCTCCGAAGTCTGGGCCGGAGTTGCTTCGGTATTCTTAGCCGAGTCAGAAGCTGGGATCTTGATAGGAGCGTGTTCGGCAGAGTTAGCCGAATCATCAGACTCGCCCTCAGAATCGGCGTATTCTTCAGCGGAGGCGTCGTCCGATTCCTCTTCTTCAGTTTCTTCTCCATCCGAGTAGACCGGAGCCTCCAGATCAAGATGCTTGGTGCGTGCAAATTCGGCCATGAAGTTGGCGGCTTCTTCACGGATCTTGATCCGGGTAGGGTCTGTAGCCCACGGAGAACCCTCGCGAAATGAGCGCACTTTGGCAAGATCAATTAGCTCATACCAGGACATGATGAATAGCAAAGCTGCGTCAGCACCAGCGCGGGCGGACGAAGACCTCCACTGCTGTAACCGGGTCATTGCTTGATCCAGGTCTCGGATCAGCTCCTCCACAGGCACAACTTGCCGCGCTTCAGGAAACAAGATTCGGTGAGCCTTGAGACTTGCATTGAGCAGACCAATATGGGAATCCTTCAAAGGAGCAATCCGAGCCTTAAGTGCTGTAATATGATCTTCGATGTCCCATGTCTCTGGTAGGGGAGCCTCGGTTAATTTAGCTCTCTCAGCTCGGGCGTTTCTCACAGCCTTGGCGGCTTGAAGCCGGATGCTGGTAAACTCTCCTACAAACAAATAAGCTAATACTGAGTTCAGCGAGAAGGAACACAAGCATATGTATTGGTTAAGAGCAGAAAGAAAAGAGGAGATTCGGTGAACTTACGATCCATGTCATCATTAAGGCTAGCAAGTGCAGCAAGCCATTTCGCACTGGCCGCTTTGTGAGCACTCAGTTCTTCTTTAGCCGCTTTGACTTCGGCTTCAGATTCGGCAATGTCGTTTGAATTTGCTTGTCCAGTTTGGCCCGCTCCGCAAGTCCGGCTTTGAAAGTATCCCGCTCCTTCTGGATTGTGTCTTTTTCACGCTTCAGCGTATCCCGCTCTCCTTTAACCTTGTTCTTCACTTTTTCAACTCGGTCAAGCTCTCGCTGGAGCCGAGTCACTCTGATTTTTCCTCGGATAAAGCGCGCTTGTGCTCTTCTTCTTTCTTGTCCATTTCAAGACAGAGCCCATCGAAGGAAGTTTGGAGCTTCTGGCTGATGGGCGAGCTGCTTAAAGAGCTTGCCGCGAGCGGTCATGGTTTCCTGAAAGAAAACAGGCAAATGGCGTCAAAAGAATCTCGGGGACTGGCCCGAGATTAACCGAATCAGTTGGAAAAGAGACTCGGGGACTGGAAGTCCCACGGTGTCCTCGGTTAAGGCAACATTCATGATAAGTTTTTTAGAGATTCAAGCCGAATGACTTTCTTACTCGGAGGAGTATCAGTCGTTCGACCCGAATCTCGGGGACTGGGTATAGTACTGTTTGATCATGTTGAAATAAAAGCAAGATTCGGAAAAATTTACCTCAAACACCCGGTTAGCTTCAGTGACCGAGGTCTGTACAGAGTGTAATGATTGAAACATCCGACTAGGCCCAGCCGGATGTGGCGCTGAAGTAGAAAAGTCTTTGGCAGGTCAGCATCATTCCAAGCTTCAATGAATTGCTTGGCGGACTCGAGCTTATCGCTGCTCGGAGGGCGCGGATTCGACAGGGCTGCCGAATCGAATCACTGATGGAGTACCAGAAGTGTTCTTGCTAGCAACCACCTGCTTGTCCGAGGTGGCAGAAGTTGTGCCAGAGGCACCTTGAGTCGGCTTGGGTGGAGGTGACGCACCCGGGTCTGCTTCGGATGTTGCTCCTTTGCTGCTTCTCGGAAGTTTGTTGTTGCTGTTGCTGCTTCTGCTTTTTCTTCTTCTGCTGCTCTTGATTCAGCAGGGTTTGCGCTGCGGGAGTAGGGCGAGGATCCGGCTTAGGCAAGGGTAGCCGATGTCTTGGCCTTTTCCTTCTCCAGCTCCTTGAGAGGGCGTGGCCAACTTGAATCTCGGATTGGAGCCGAGGTTTCCTCACTCTCCAAGTCAATAACCGGCTCTGAAATGGGAGTCGGCTGAGGAATATTGGCAGTTGTGACACGCATTGGTGAGGTGGCAGTTCGATCAGGAGACTGGGTTTCCATGGCCGTATCCAGTGGAGGAATGGGAGAAGAGATGGATGAATGAGTCTGCGCGGTGATGAGGACATCACTGCATAAAGCAAAGCAAACAGTTAACTCGGATAGATATGACTCGGTTAACAGAGGAAGAAAGCAAATGAAGTTAAGTCAGTATTACCCCTTGGTGGTAGGCATCGGCTTGACGCGATTCAACTTGGAGCCAGACTTCTTTATTCTCTTGGCTTTAGGGGAATCAGATCCGGGCGCGTCAGTGCGTTTCCGAGATGTCCCTTCAGCATCTTGTTTGGCTGGAACACAAGGTGGTGACCATGAAATCGGAATGGCGTCGATGGGATCTAAGATCCTGCAATCATCATCTTCCTCGTCGGAGATGTTGTGAATAGTTGATTGCTTACCCTTGCGGACTGGCTTGGCGCGCGGGATAGGCAGATAATCATCCGTATCCGGATCTTCTTCGTCCTCGCGCGGCGGGCTGAGATCCGGTCCCCATTCTTTGGTGGAGAGGTCTCCATCTTCGATAAGTTGGCGATCAAACAGCTACAGAAAAGTCAGGGCAAATCCGGATTAGGCCGATGCCATTTTGATGAAATATGGTTAGATTCGGAAAATGGTGAACTAACCTGTGGTGGAAGGCGCTCTCGGTAAAACGGCTTTACGCCCCACCGCCATTTATCCGACATCTCGGTGGCGGCAATGGCGTTTACCCGTCGCCTGATGGAGACTTTGCTAAGGTCATGCCTGCTGATCCGGGTAGGATCTAGCAGACCACCCATGTGGCATATCTTGTGTTCACGTCTTTGAAGAGGGCAGACCCGGCGACCGATGAAGGTCCGGAGCAGATCATCCGAGGCCAGGCCCTTCTCCAGAAACCTCCAGAGTATGTACAGTCTGAAGTTCTACAATAGTCTCAGCCGGATTGTATCCGAAGTTCAATTCGGCTGTGGGTGGCTCGATCGTGAATCGGGCAAGTTAAGGGCATCATGGCCTTCTGCACTCTTCACATAAAGGAAAGACCTTTGCCACTTCCTGACAGTGTCTAGGCCAGTGATACGGGGAAAGATGGATCCCTGCCTTGGCGTGATGCTAACCGGACCGCAAGCAGTCATCAGCTTCGGCTTAGTGCCTGGAATAGTATGTTTGCGGAGGTGGAAATACTTTGCCCAAATATCGACGGTCGGCCAGACACCGAGATAGCCCTCGCAAAAGGAGCTAAAGGCCGATAGAGAAACGAAGGCATTAGCCGGGAGGTGATGAGGCTGTAGGCCAAAGAAATCCAGGAAAGCCCGGAAGAAATCACTCGCCGGCAATCCGAATCCGCGCTCAAAATGCGCTAGAAACACCACACGTTCACCAGGTTCGGGAACCGGTGCGAGTTCCTTCCCCGGTTTGCGGCATATGACTGAGGAGTTATGCGCCGGGTACTTAGTAGCCATTCCAGGTCGTCTTTTGTCACATCTGAGCCCTCCCATCTGCCGGGAGGAAGCTTCGCCATATCCGGATCAATCCTGCAAGAGGTCGGATAGGGCTGAGTCAAAATGAAGCGGGTAATGGTTTAGCCGGTCAAATCCAAAATGATTCGGCTGAGTTTATCCCGGGTGAAGTTGACCGGATTCAGCGGAAAGGGTAACTCGGTCAATAATTACAAACACTTTCCGCTATATCCTAGGGTTTCACAAGATCTATCGCGGCGGTAAAAATGAAAGGAAATCACAAGTAAAATCTGGTTGAAACTGCTCATACGGTGGAAAGCAAGTTTAAGGCAATCTAGTAGAAAACTTAGAAAGGAAAATCTACGGAATGCGCTAAGGCATAACCGTGGACGTATATGGGGTTGAATCTACAAAAAACAGGGCTGGGTTCCCCGTGGATATGAACTCGCTCGCGGTGGTCATGGTCGCGACGAAGAAAACTTACGGGAGAAACGCAGCAATGGAAGAGCTCGGCGAAGAAGCGGCGGCGCTGGGCACGGTGCGCGGCCCCGGTCGTTTTCCTCCGATGCGTTGAATGTCTCCGGCGCGGCGAGTTTGGAAGGGCGAGATTGTGGCGATGACGGCGGCGCAGATGGTGTTCGTGGAGTGGGAGATGTGAGGAAGAAGAAGAGAAAAATCCCCGCTCCCATATTTATAGCGCCCAGCGGTAACGGCGCACTACTGCGCGGTTTTCGGAGCGTCGCACGGTAACTGCACCCTGGAACTCTGTGGCCACCTCTGTGGCCGTGTGTTCCAAACACATGTTGGGCCATAGAATTGGAAGCAGTTGCACGGATCCTGTGTGCCGGTCAACGGAGAAAACGAGAAGACGCGGTCGTTTGGTCAAATGCACTCGAGTACCCGGAGAATCCGGATGATGTGCTGTCAGTGGCATGTCAGATCAGAGATCCGGATTATGGGGCTTTGCGCAGAGATTCACTGCCAAGTGTCCCGGGAAATCCTGAGACAAGATTGTATAATGTGTGATTCGGTTAGTGATGTTTATTTTTAACCTGCTACGGCTCTTCAGCCGAGGCTGTAGAACCGCACCAGCTTCGGGGACTACTGTCGGGGGGCTGCCCCCGGGTAGGGCAAAGATGTGGTGTTAAGTGTTGCAAAGAGCTAGCCGGATCAACATATAGCCGGGTCACTTGGGCCGGATCTCTCGTGAGAGTCGGTTGGCACTTGATCAAGCTAAAGTGCGAGAAGACGCCAGAGAGGATCCGGTAAAGTATAACCGAATCAGAGGAAGGAAACCGGTTAAGTTAGCCGGGTTGGTCAGGAAGGACCCGGATAAGGTAATCCGGATATTGCACAAGGGCCAAGTAATGTCAGAAAGGTTCACGGGTCCTGCAGGTCTCCTGCCAGAGGCTGAGAAGACAGCCGGGTCAAGTCGCAGGTTTTCCGGGTCGCAAGGCCCTAGGCGCTGACTTGGCCAATTCGGGAAAGAGGATATGACCTAGACCCGGGGGGCTACGCCTGCCATTGCCCAAAGTGGCAAGATAGGCCTGCTAGGGACTTGACGGCCAGGTCAGGTCACGGGATTCCTGGGAGCGCAGCAACCTAGGAGCTGACTCGGCCGATTCGGGAAAGAGGATGTGACCTAGACCCGATGGGCTACAGCTGCCATTGCCCGAAAGAGCAAGATAGGCCTGGCAGTCCGGCCGTTGGATGGACAGGGGGCAGAGGCTTGTCCTGTTCCTCTTGTCCATGCCATTATCACTTCCAGTCAGGGGCAAAATGGTAATTCGGTTAGTGTATAAGTAAGCTACCACATCCTCCAGTACGGGGAGGGGCGAGACAACGGCGAGAGAGACGAAACGGCGAGAGAGAGGGGCAGTATCTTCCCCGAGCTCCATCTTCTTCCTAGAGCTTTCACCATTGTTCTTGATACAGCTCAAGGAGCACTCTGTACTTGTAAACACTTGAGATATAAAGAGAGTAGGCTAGTGCTGCAGTAGGGGTGTTACCTCCACAAGAGGGCCCCGAAGCAGGGTACATCGTGGTGTTCTTTGCTTCTTCTTGGTTCTGCTTGTTCTTGTTTGTTCTTGCGAGTTCTTGGTTGTTCTCCATGCGTGCTTCGTGAGCGCGCAAACCCTCCCCGGATCCCCCAACGTCCTAGCGAGCCCACAACTTAAGCCATCCTATGGCATCTGCCGTGACACCACCACGACAATGAAACACATCATGCACATTTGGGAAGATGACCGGTAACTCCAACTTATACGAAAGATCTCCCCGCTTAGCCAGAACGGTGAAAGGGCCCGCCGGGTGGCGCGAGCTGCGCGAGTGTCCGCCATGGTGCAGAGGTCGATGAAGGTTGAAGACGCGCCTCAGCCCCCTACCTAGCGCGCCAATTGTCGGAGAACGTGCGGCAGAGCTTGGAGAAATTCCGTGAGAACCTGCGCATCCGCGAAGACCTGATCGTGCAGCGCGGAGTTGAGCTCGACGCCCGCGAGGCCGAGGCGCGCAAGCGCGAGAAACAGGTTGAATAGATCAAGGAAGCAAGGTCCTGCTCCGCGCGCGTCCGGGCCTCCGCAGCAGCCTGGAGGCAGGAGTCAAATCGCTTCTTCTAGGCCTCAAGATCCCTGATGCGAGCCTCAAGCTCGTTGCGTCTTTTCGTGAAGCGATCCTCTTGCTTCTTGGCCTTCTCCGCGAAATCTTTCCTGCAGTTGTCACGAAAGAGCTTCTCCTTGGTCGCAGACTCCTCCGCCATCTTCTCCTCCTTTTTGCGAAGGTTCTCATTGGTCTGCGCGAGGCGCTTCTGGTAGAACTCCTCGTCTTGGGTAACCTTGTTCTCGCGGGCTTCCAGGTGCTCCCGCTGCGCGGATTGATCCTTCTCGATCTGTTCAACCTGTTCCTCGCGCTTGCGTGCCTCGGCCTCGCGGGCGTCGAGCTCAACTCCGCGCTGCACGATCAGGTCTTCGCGGATGCGCAGGTTCTCACGGAATTTCTCCAAGCTCTGCCGCACGTTCTCCGACACAAATATTTTTGGGTTTTCAATTTTAAAACAAGCATGGAAAGAAACAAACAAATAAAGCTAAATCTTTTTGGATTTTTGAATAGTAAACCAAAATTAAAAAGACAAAGCAAACTAGCACTACAAATACAAATGATGAAAGAAAGAGAAATAAAAGAAATATTTTTAGCCTTTTGGGGTTTTGTGAAAATAAAACGAATACAAGAAACAACAAAGAAAATAAATAAAACATGGATATACAGAGTACCGACAAGATATGAATATGAGAAATGAGTGAGATGTCGGTGAGCCAGCGTACCTTCCCCCAAGCATAGGCTTTTGGCCTAAGTAGGAGAGCAATCATCCCCATGGCTGCCAGCTAGACGCGTCCCCAGTGTGCGATGAAGAGGGTTCCTCGTCCATGTACGAGCTTGAGGACGTGATACGGCCAAAACGTATCTACTTTCCCGAACACTTTTGCAGTTGTTTTACCTCTAATTTGTGTGTTTTGAATGCAACTAACATGGACTAACGCTGTTTTTAGTAGAATTGCCCTGGTGTCGTGTTTTTGTGCAGAAAGTCAAGTTTCGGGAAAATTTCCGAAAAATATTCTAGAGCTCCTATTTTTCCAGAAGACACATGGAGCCAGAAGACAAGACAGAGGCGGGCCACACGGGCCCCACGCCATGGCCCGGCGCGACCAGAGGTGGGCCGCGCCTGGGGGTGGTGTGGCCGCCTCGGACACCGCCTCGCGACGCCCTTTCGACTACTTAATCCCCTTGACCTAAAAACCCCAGGAGGATCGACGCTTTTCTCCGAAACACTCCAGAGCTCCGTCGCCACCAAAAACCCTATTTTGGGGACCAGAAACTCCGTTCTGGCACCCTGCCGGGATGAGGGATTAGAGGAGATCATCGCCATCATCATCGCCGACGCCTCTCCATCAACCATCCATGATTCCCACATCCATGTGTGAGTAATCCCCGCTGTAGGCTGAAGGGGATGGTAGGGATTGGATGAGATCATTCATGTAATACATATCAGATTGTTAGGGCATGGTGCCTAGTATCCGTTGTTAGTACTTTATGTCATTGTTGCAACTTGTTATGCTTAATGCTTGACACTAGGGCCCGAGTGCCATGATTTCAGATCTGAACATGTTATTGTATCATGAAGATAATTATTGCTTTAGATCATATCTGCAAGTTGTATACACATATAATTATCTGGAACCCGAGGCCCCAAAGTGACAGCAATTGGGATAACCGGAGGGGATGGCTGTGATGTGAGGATCACGTGTGTTCACGGAGTGTTAATGCTTTGCTCCGGTGCTTTATTAAAAGGAGCACCTTAATTACCAGTAGTTTCCCTTGAGGCCCGCTGCAAACGGGCTGGTAGGACAATAGATGTTGTGCAAGTTTCTCATTGCGAGCACGTACGACTAAATACGGAACACATGCCTATGATTATTAGTACCTGGATGTTTATTATTATTATACCTGCAATTGCCCATGTCTTGACTATTATATGAATTATCTTATCCATGCAACGCCCGTTCATCCATCCCTATGCCTACAGTATTTTAATCCTGCTGTCTACTACAATTACTGCTGCTGTCTTTATTTCATACTGCTATTATTTCACTACTGCTGCTTCTATAAAACTGTTGCTACTGATAAACTGTGTCGAGCAAGTCTATTTCCAGGTGCAGCTGAACTGACAATTCATCTGTTAAGGCTTATAAATATTCTTTGGCTCCCCTTGTGTCGAATCAATAAATTTGGGTTTTACTTCCCTCGAAGACTGTTGCGATCCCCTATACTTGTGGGTCATCAAGACTATTTTCTGGCGCCGTTGCCGGGAGCATAGCTTATTTATAAGCTCACCTGAGAGTGATATTGTTCGCTGCAATTTATTCATCATGGGTAAACCTCGTGATGAGAAGGTCCATATTGCCATCCACTACAAGGAGAGGTACAACTCTGAGCACTCTTCTGCTCTTGATTCACCGTCTGTTATGAGTCAACTTATTACACCACCACATGCACATGCTTCACGTGCTGCTACTTCTGCTGAATCTGAAAATATTTCTGATAGTTTTGATGATGCTTCTACTGTGCTTGATGAGAGTGGTTCATTAGGTCCTTTTCTAGATGCTACAATTGCTAAATCTAAAAACTGAAAATGCTGAAACACCTAATGAAAGTCCCATTACACCTGTTAGTTCACCTGAATTAAGAGATCATACTAGTGATGATTCGAGGAAACTTATGTTGAACTTAATGATGAATTTATTGAAGAATGCAATGCTTCTAAAGATGCTAGTGCTATTAAAAATCTTCTTGCAAGACGTGCTGTTAATTACAAACTGTCTCCTGATGCTAAGTTTGCTACATCTCCCATAAATAAGATAAAGATTATGATTTCTCTTTGGACTTGTCACATATATCTATTGTTGAGAAAGAACCTTTTCGAGGTACTGAAAATGAAAGTGTTGTGAACATGAATGAGCTTTCTACTTTAAGTAGTTGTTTTCTGATGATATTAAGAAACGCAGTTACTTGTTACTAAAATTTTCCTTTCTCATTGAAAGATGAAGCTAAAACTTGGTTTAATAATTATCTCCTGGATCCATTGAAGTCCTATGGTTTGGTTAATGCTTCTTCAGAAATATTTTCCTGCTAGTGCTCAACATGCTGCCTGCAGAGAATCTTTAATTTAAACAAACCGAAGGAGAGAAAATGCCTGAATCTTGGGCAAGGTTTTGTTCTTTACTAGAGCTCGGCCTGGACATCAATAGCTAAAAATGAACTTCTTGATATATTCTATAATGGACTAACTGTTGAATCTAGGACATACCTAGATAGTTGTGCTGGTTGTGTTTTCAGGAAAAGAACTCCAGATGAAGCTGAGGAATTAATGGCTAAAATAAGTCAAAATCATGATGATTGGACTATACCTGAGCCGACCCCGATACCCACACCAAGAAGAGAGGAATTCTTGAATTAAATGATGAAGAAATGAGAGAAGCCAAAAATCTCTTAAAGAGAAGGGTTTAAATCTGAAGATGTGAAGAATCTACCACCAATAGAAGAATTATGTAAGCCAATTCCTCACCCATCACAGTTGAGGTACACTCTCTCCAACATTTTGATGATAGAGATATTCCTTATTCTAAAACTCCTGATCAATGCTTAGATGAATTTGATAATTATATTGTTAAGCAGGATAACTTTAATATGAGAGTGCAGAATCATCTGATAGAAAATTCTAGAGCTATAGTAATTGCATGATATTGGAAAGAACTTCTAATGATGTTAAAATGCTTATTAAACATTTCCATATGGTTCAAACTCAAATAGATCAACTCACTAAGGTACAAAAAGATCTGCTAGTTAATGCTTCTAGAGAAAATGAAAAACATGCTTATGGAGTAGGAACTAGAGGTGGTGCTTCTACTCAGGATCCTTGTATCCTGAAGGACATCCTAAAAGAATTGAGCAAGATTCTCAACTAGCTAATGAAACTAGTACTCCTAAGAAAAAGAAGAAGAAGAAACATAAACATGTTGAAGAATCTCCTGAATCAATTAAAGAAAATGAGCATGTTAATGATCCAAATAGTATATCTATCTCTGATGCTGAAACTGAAAGTGGTAATGAACATAACAATGATAAGGATAAAATGATGCTTCTGATAAAGAGGAGAGTGAAGATGAACCTGAAAAGCATACTAAGAATAAAAAGTATACTAAAGAAGATTTCATTGCTAAAAGCATGGTAATGAGAGAGAACCTTGGGTGCAAAAGCAAATGCCTTTTCCTAATAAGAAACATAAATCAAAGGAAGAGGAACACTATATAAATTTTGTGATTGGATGAAACCCTTGTTTTTGCAAATTCCTTTGACTGATGCTATTAAATTGCCTCCTTATTCAAAATATATGAAAGATATTGTCTCTAACAAAAGGAAATTCCTAATGAGGAAATTTCTACTATGCTTGCTAATTACTCTTTCAATGGTAAGGTTCCAAAGAAACTTGGAGATCCAGGTATACCAACTATCCTTGCTCATAAAAATAATTATGTTAGAACTGCTCTATGTGATTTAGGAGCAGGAGTTAGTGTTATGCCTTTCTCTCTTTATAAGAGGCTTATTTGGAAAATTGATACCAACTGATATATCTTTGCAAATGGCTGATAAATCTACTGCTGTTCCTGTTGGCATATGTGAGGATGTTCCTGTTCAAGTGGCTAATAATTGTTTAATATTAACTGACTTTGTTGTGTTGGAAATGCCTGAAGATGATAATATGTCTATTATTCTTGGGAGACCTTTTCTTAACACTGCAGGGGCTGTTATTGATTGCAACAAAGGAAAAGTAACTTCAATGTTAATGACAAAGAGCATACTGTTTATTTTCCCAAAAAGCTGGACAAGATATATGGAGTAAATACAATTAATTTAGAACTATCAAAGTGGGAAGTATTGATTGCCCTATTTATGAACCTCAAGAAGGATTTCAAAGTATTATGATTGGATCTATTGCTATACAATTCAAGGTAACATGATTGTCTCATGTGGTTTAATTCTTTTATGTCATATAAAATTTATTTGGTGACAAGACTTGATCAACCTTGTTAACAAATATGTTTTAAATGCATAAAGTTAAACAACATTTTATTTCTCATCCTTGTTTTACCTACTGTTGTGCTACTGAACTTGCAAAGTTTTAGTTGAAATTGGTCTTTATAAAATTTATTTCTGCCTAAGTTTATTATTTAAATACCCAAAAATGTGCAAAATGAAAGTTTTCAAAAATTTCTGAAAATTATACTACAAATCTTAGTTTTTAAAGAGGAACATGGGAGCACCTGGGGCTGACCAGGGGGACCCACCATGCCTCCACCCACCCCTTGGCGCGGCAGGGGTGTGGCCGCGCCGTGGCATGGTGTGGGTCCCACCTGGCCCTCCACTCACTCATCTTCCTCCCACTCCTTTCTCTCTCCCGACCAAACACTCCACCATTGCTCAAACTCGTGTTCTTGCTGCTCTTGCTCGAATTTTTTGATCTCCTTGCTCAGCCCATCTTTGTTGCTGAGATTTGGACCATTTGCTCTCCGATATGTGACTCCTTCGATTATCCAAGTATAATTTTGTTTAGTTGTGTATTTCTTGAGTATTTTGGTACTGTAGGTGACATGTTAAGTGTGTTTTCATGCTTGTTCTATGCTTAGATTAATTAGTATTGATGCATGTCTAGCCCTCTTGCAAGTCTCTATAGTAGTTTCTTTGAATTAGTTTGTCCAAAATCATTTTTATGAGGTTTTGTAAAAAAATTCAGAAAAGGAAGATGCATAATCACACCTATGGAGACATTTTTGAGAGGGAAACACCAGGGTAACAAGGCCTTCAAGATCAACTGCTCGATGTAGGCCATCCTACAATGAGGACCTTATTGCACCAAGGATTGGTGATGAGGGGGATGATGGTGTTGCACGTCCATCTATCTTCCCTTGTACTAACTTTTTGAGAGATGCAAGGATTCTTGATGATTTCTTGGTACTTGTTAACAAAGTTGGTTTGATGGAGTTTATGCAGGATGAGAGGGAGCAATATGCTAGGCTCACCAAGATTTTTGTTGAGAGCTTTACTTTCGACAACACCCATTTTAAACCCTCTGTTGCATTTAAAATTTATGATAGACCTTGCACCATGGAGCTGAAAAGATTTTGCAGCGTCATAGGTATTGCTCCATCTGGGACAGCAAGGAAGATCCAGGGGCAACCTCGCGATCTGATGGAACTTTACCGGGAGGTGACTGATGATGATGACGACCGTACAGCACAGCGTGGCAAGATAAGGAACATTCAACTCCCAGCCATTAGATATTTTACTTATTATCTTGCCACTAGTGTCCTTGCTAGGGAAAACACTAGTAACATTTCTAATTACAATTTAGCTTTTCTGGCTGCTGCGCTTAAGGGTAATAAAAACTATAACCTTGGTGCTATGATTGCTCGTCGCCTCGCCGCCAAAGGACCAATCTTTGGAGGAAAGGCCTGATGAGTTGTTGACCACACAAAGACTTCACCTTGCTGCTATGAAAGGCCATCATTTTGTTACTCCTAACTATTGTACAGGATGTCTAGTTTATAAAGTTTTGTTCACTGATGGGTCCGAAAAGGAAGTTCCTTTGCCACAGCCTAGTTTGTTCAGTATTTTCAGGAGGCCCCTATCACTTTCAAAGGAGGAATTGGACGAGCATCTAGGTGCGCTTAACTTCCACTCGCAGCACTACCCGGGCACCGACAGGACACGTACGTGGCGCCCCCTGAGGATTATACCGTGTATTACACCGGTGCATCCTCGAGGTCATACCAGGACGAGGAACCTTCTTCGTCATACACTGGAGGCGCCCCTGCGTGGCCTACATGGGATGATTAATCTCCACTTAGGCCAAAAGCCTAAGCTTGGGGGGGAGGTACACCGACATCTCACTCACTTTTATATCCATATTCTGTCGGTACTTTGTATATCCATGTTTCGTTTTCTTTCTCTTTCATTGATTGTTTCTTGTTTTAGTTTTATCTTCCAAAACCCAAAAAGACCAAAAATATTTCTATTATTTCTCTTTGTTTTCTTCTTTGTACCTTTTAGTGCTGGTTTGCTTTATCTTTTAGTTTCGGTTTAGTATTCAAAAATCCAAAAAGATTTTGCTTCATTTGTTTGCTCCTTTCTTTGCTTGTTTTAAATCAAAAACCCAAATATATTTGTTGTTCTTCTTTGGTTTTGTATAGTTGTTGCAGAGTTCAACAGTCTTCCGTGACTCCATTGGAGCTTGGTTATCATTTCATATCATTCAAGCCACACAAGTGAAAAGCAATAATGACGATTTATGACAACTTGAGTTGTGGTGAGAGGCTGGTATGAACTCTATTTGTTTTCATTTTTGTACATATACTCAATTATATGGACGTGCTTAGTTGGTTTGTGTGAGGACTATGTTATTTAATGGATGCTTAGTAGTTCATGTTTTCTTATGATCAGTTCCAACTTACTAATAGTAGATAACATGTCATATAGATATTTGCTTGCATTGTTCTATTCATAAAAGGGTGTGACATGGTGGTATCCTCCTCTGAATGATTCATTTGAATTGACTTGGCACATGCTCACGCATGCTCATGTCTGAAAAACAAAAAGTCAATTAGGCCTTGATGATTTACTTTGCTTCAGAATTCTAGTATCACTTTTATGCCTCTGTTAATTTTATTCTGTCGCAAGTATGATTATGACGGTTATTGCTCTCTTGATTGTCGCTTCCCAGTCTATTGCTAGCCTTCACTTGTACTGAGCGGAAATGCTGCTCGTGCTTCCAAAATCATTAAAAACCAAGTTATCCCAAAGAGTCCACCAAAAATTCCTATGCATGGTATTTCGAACCATTCCAAGTAAATTTTCATGTGCTACCTTTAAAACCTTCAAAATACTTCTCATTTTGTGACGCTGTTTTTAGCTCATGAGGACGTAGTAGTTGGGTTTGTTATCTTCCATACTAAATTAAGTTCCCCGACTTGCATGCTTCATCTGCTTGTCACTAATTTTGCAAAGAGCTGGTTAGACCATTATAACATCCAAAAAGTAAAGAAAATAAAATAGGCACTCCTCCATGGTATGTGATTATTGGCAGGCACCTGAGGATTCGGTTAGCCATGGTTTGTGAAAAGCAAAGGTTGGGAGGAGTGTCATACTATATAAAAGTGCATGCTATAAATGCCTAATATCAATAACTCGGAACCGCTCTCAACTTGTTTAGTATGGAAGATAACAAAAACTCTATTGCCATTCGTTGACAGGAACAACCACCTCCCAAAAACATATTTTTAGCTCTGTTTTATAAATAAAAAGCTCTAGCACATGTTAATCCCTGCTTCCCTGTGCGAAGGGTCAATCTTTTATTTTTATGTTGAGTCACCATCCTTTCTTTGAGCACCTTTAGTAATGTGCTTGTCCCAGAATGCGGTTAACTGCGGTATAACTTTGATGCTTTTATCTTTGATATTTTTACTTCTAGTCTTCACTTGAACTTCAGAGGTGCCTTGGCATTTATGTTTTGCTCTACAAATAAAGGCAAGCGAGATACCACTTTATCATATCTTATTATGAACACTGCAATCCTGTGTGTAGATAGATTTATTTCATGTTATTTATTCTTGGTGTGTTGGTATCTTTTCATAATTTACATAGCTACTAGGTGACATTATCTGCATTTTTCTTATTATGAATTGCCTAAGTACTTGATCATATAGTGAGAATGTATACATCATATGAAGCAAATGTGTTCATAAAAGTTTCTTTTATCGCACTCAGTTGTTAACTGAATTGCTTGAGGACAAGCAATAAGCTAAGCTTGGAGGGAGTTGATACGTCCAAAACATATCTACTTTCCCGAACACTTTTGCCGTTGTTTTACCTCTAATTTGTGTGTTTTGAATGCAACTAACACGGACTAACGCTGTTTTTAGCTGAATTGCCCTTGTGTCTTGTTTTTGTGCAGAAAGTCAAGTTTCAGGAAAATTCCCGAAAAATATCACAGAGCTCCTATTTTTCCAGAAGACACACGGAGCCAGAAGACAAGACGGAGGCGGGCCACATGAGCCCCACGCCATGGCCCGGCGCGGCCAAAGGTGGGCCACGCCTGGGGGTGGCATGGCCGCCTCGGACACCGCCTCGCAACGCCCTTTCGACTACTTAATCCCCTTGACCTAAAAATCCCAGGAGGATCGACGCTTTTCCCCGGAAACACTCCAGAGCTCCGCCGCCACCGAAAACCCTATTTCGGGGACCAGAAACTCCGTTCTGGCACCCTGTCGGGACGGGGAATTAGAGGAGATCATCACCATCATCATCACCGACGCCTCTCCATCAACCATCCATGATTCCCCATCCATGTGTGAGTAATCCCCGCTGAAGGCTGAAGGGGATGGTAGGGATTTGATGAGATCATTCATGTAATAGATATCAGATTGTTAGGGCATGGTGCCTAGTATCCGTTGTTAGTACATTATGTCATTGTTGCAACTAGTTATGCTTAATGCTTGACACTAGGGCCCGAGTGCCATGATTTCAGATCTGAACATGTTATTGTATCATGAAGATAATTATTGCTTTAGATCATATCTGCAAGTTGTATACACATATAATTATCCGGAACCCGAGGCCCCAAAGTGACAGCAATTGGGATAACCGGAGGGGATGGCTGTGATGTGAGGATCACGTGTGTTCACGGAGTGTTAATGCTTTGCTCTAGTGCTTTATTAAAAGGAGCACCTTAATTACCAGTAGTTTCCCTTGAGGCCCCGCTACAAGCGGGTTGGTAGGACAATAGATGTTGTGCAAGTTTCTCATTGCGAGCACGTACGACTAAATACGGAACACATGCCTATGATTACTTAGTACCTGGATGCTTTATTATTATTATCTACCTGCAATTGCCCATGTCTTGACTATTATATGAATTATCTTATCCATGCAACGCCCGTTCATCCATCCCTATGCCTACAATATTTTAATCCTGCTGTCTACTACAATTACTGCTGCTGTCTTTATTTCATCACTGCTATTATTTCACTACTGCCGCTGCTATAAAACTGTTGCTACTGATAAACTGTGTCGAGCAAGTCTATTTCCAGGTGCAGCTGAACTGACAATTCATCTGTTAAGGCCTATAAATATTCTTTGGGTCCCCTTGTGTCGAATCAATAAATTTGGGTTTTACTTCCCTCGAAGACTGTTGTGATCCCCTATACTTGTGGGTCATCAGGACGCACCACCGTGGTACATGGTGTAATCCTCACGAGGAGCCACGAAGGTCTCCTGTCGGTGCTCGGGTAGTATTGTGAATGGAAATCCGGTGCACCAAGGTTCTTATCCAATTCCTCCCTTGAATATGACAGAGGACTCCTGAAAATACTGAACAAACTAGGATGCGGTAGATGGACTTCCCGCTCAGGTCCGTTAGCAAAAACAACTCTGTATAACAAATATCCCTTGTATGAACTAGCAGTAACAAAATTATGATCTTTCATAGCAGCAAGATCAAGCCTTTCCGAAACCATTATCTCATCAGTAGGATCAACATAATAACCAAGAGCATTTAAAACACGTGAAGCAATAATCCCTCCAGAAATTGGGCCTTTAGTGGAGAGGCGACGAGCAATCAAAGCACCAAGGTTATAGGTTTTATTATTTTTAAGTGCGGTAGCAAGGAAAGCTAGATGGTAATTAGAAATGTTACTAGTATTTTCTCTTGCAAGAACACTAGTGGCAAGATAATATGTGAAGTACCTGATGTCTGGGAACTGAATGTTCCTAATCTTACCACGATATGCTCTACGGAGGTCATCTTGGCTCAGCTCCTGGTAAAGTTCATGTAGCTCACTCGGCTGTGCCTGTATCTTCCTGGTCGTACCGGATGGAGCAATGCCCATGATGCTGCCAAAATCTTTTCAGATCCATGGTGCATACATGATTATAAATCCTAAAGCTAACAGTTGGCTTGAAAGTAGCGTTATTAAATTTAAAGCTCTCAACAAAAATCCTAGTGAGTCTAGAATATTGATCACTTTCATGCTTCATGAATTCTATCAAGCCAACCCTATCAATTAATCTCACGAAATCATCATGAATCCCTGCATCTCTTGTAAAGTTAAAGCATGGAAAAATAGATGGGTGTGTGATACGCCTCAAACGTATCTATAATTTCTGATGTTCCATGTTGATATTATACCAATTGTTACATGTTTTATATACACTTCATAACATTTTTATGCATTTTCTGGGACTAACCTATTAACAAGATGCCACAGTGCCAGTTCCTGTTTTCTGCTGTTTTTGTATTCCAGAAAAGTTGTTCTGGAAATATTCTCGAAATTGGAAGAAACTTAGACAGAACCTTCTATTTTCCCGCCACGTACACGGAGTCCGAAGGAGAGACGGAAAAGACCGAGGAGGCAGCCACGCCAGGGGGCGGCGCGCCCCCCTCCTGCCGCGCCGGGGGGTGGCGTGACTGATGACCCACAAGTATGGGGGGGTATCGTAGTACTTTCGATAAATAAGAGTGTCGAACCCAACGAGGAGCTGAAGGTGTTGACAAGTAGTTTTGATTAAGGATTCACTGTAAATACTATCAGACAAGTTTTTATAGGTTTTTGATATAGCAGATAAATAAAATACAAGTAAATAAAAGACAATAATATAATTGCAGCGAGTGGCCCAATCCTTTTTAGCACAAAGGACAAGCCGGTTTGTTTACTTATGATGGCAAAATGTTCTTCAGGACACATGGGAATTTCGTCAAGTGCTTTCGCTTCATACAGTTGATTAATCTTTATTGTTTTGATAAGTGTTGTGTGGGTGAACCTATGCTAATGCACTTCCCTAACTTGGACTAATACATAGTTGTGATTAAACCCCTTGCAAGCATCCGCATTACAAGGAAGTAATTAAGATAAATCTAACCACAGCCTTAAACGCTGAGATCCTACACTCCGTCGTGCATCGGTTTACCAACGGAGGTTTAGGTTTCTGTCACTCCGGCAACCCCACAATTAGTAGCCGAATACACAATGCATTCCCCTAGGCCCATAAAGGTGAAGTGTCACGTAGTCGACGTTCACATGACACCACTAGAAGAATAACACCATAACTTAAATATCAAACCATTAAATATTACTCAACATAATTTCACTACTAACATCATTACTTATCCCATGTCCTCAAGAACTAAACGAACTACTCGCAAGACATCATATGGATCATAATCAGAGGTGATATAATGATTGTTGACACACGAACACGTCATGTGTACCTGCGGCGCCGAGGGAGATGCTCCGCAACTCACTCCGCGGGAGGCTCGCCGGAAGCGCGGTACGCAAGGCAATTCGGCGGGCGCATTTGTAGACCGAAACCCCGCTCGCCCGGGAGGGACCCTGTCAGGGCTCGCGGCGGCTATGGGCTGCCCTAGGTCGGCCTGACCGCCGCTAGAGCCTCGTGGATTCGCAGCCTCCAATCTTGAAGAACGACGAAGAACGAGAAGAAAGATACAAGGGGAGAGGGATAAAAGTAGATGAACATGAAAAAGTAGTTGATGTGTTTGTTCGATTGGTGTTGGTTCAATCGGCCGTCACCCCTCATGTATATAAGGAGCGGCTGGACTTCCCACGCAAGGAAACGACTTGGATCCACGTCCAAAACCCTAATTTGGGTCCAATTCGGATGGTTGAGCCGAACTTTCCAAAACTGTTCGGTCTAAAAACTGGTTGCACATTGCGGGTCGCTTTTGAGGCAGTTTCCGATGTCGGATCAAAATCTCATAGAAGACAAAGTTGTTCGTCTTGAAAAAAACGAAGAATTTTCCTTTTATGTGTTTCTTCATCCGACTCCATATTGACCACTCATCTGGGCTCGTAGATAAAACTGTTCGGATTGGACCCGAATCATAGAAGTTTGATTCGTCCGTAATTACCAGATTTCGCCTAGTGGAAGACCTTAAATCAAAAACTCGTACACAGGAAAGTTTTTTGTCTCGTAAAAACGAAGAACTCTTCTTTTATGTGTTTTTTCATCCGAACCTTCCGTAATTGCTGTTCGGTCTGTTTAACAATCAGGATTTAAGGTAACTCGTGGCTGTTCAGAACGCGACTAGTACATGTACTAGTTGGTGTCTGTTTTACGTCTTAGTTCTGGCCGAAATTCCGAACCTAACTAGTACATGTACTAGTTAGGCTCTGTTTCGTCCTAAATTGGCCGAAATTCTGAACTTAACTAGTACATGTACTAGTTAGTCTCTGTTTCGTCCATTATTTGCATTTTAGGAATAACATATAATGTCGGATGAAGATGGCCCACAAAATGAAGTTAATTGCCTCCATGATCTTGAGCATATCTTCATGTAGCCAAAATTGGTCGTCAACACATGCCCCCTGTTTTTTGGCAAAGCTTGCGTGCCAAAAAATAACTTGCACCATTATGCTGCTAAGGACGATGCCAACACTCCACCATTATGCTGCTAAGGACGATGCCAACACTCCATCGGCCATGTGTTCTCATGGTGATAATATTTTATTGTATGCTCGGGTTGTACGTCACCTGAACTTTTGACTCGGATCCTGCAGATAAGAAAAACATATTTCTTCTAACCGTCCATCCGGCTTGCACTAGATCCTTTGTTAATGGCCGACTTAATAATCAAGTCGTCCTTACTAGTATCGGCAAAACTGAGCATCGGCTTCCAGGGAGGAGATAAAACCATGAAGAGTACCTCTAGCCAGATGCCGGCTTTGTCAACACAATGCATTCTTAGGGCGATATGCAAATATCGGCCGTGCGTCCTTATCTTGAAGGATCTGGAGAACCCGTCCACCAAAGTGTGAATAGCCGAAATAGATTAGAAGTTTCGGCTGGGGATAAATTTTGAGGTGCTAGCTTTGATGGTATAGTTGAAGAACATGGATGACGCGCCACCTGAGGTCTCCTATAGTTAGATGAAGATCGCCGGCTTCGCCTGCCGAGTTCTTGCTTGTACTCCTTTACTCCTACCGGCTTTGCAACAGAAGCTGGCGTATCCTTTTCGACTTGAGATCTTTCATTGGGAACCCACGCCATGCTCATTTTCTCCAAGTCTTCGGCTCTAAGCCGCTTCAGCTGCCACTCTTGCCAATGTGATAAACCGAGTGGGTAACCCGACTGTGACTTTTCTTTATGCACTGGCAGTTGTTTCTTTGCTTTGGGCACTTTCGGCTTGACCTGTCCAGACTCGATGACTGGGTCTTTGAAAGTTACTCGCTTCACTTCTTGCCCTTTGTAGCCAACATCATTTTAGCTGGCTTTTGGTTACTTTGAATCGGGTCTGAAACAACATCTTTGCAGCCATCTCTTTTCACTATGTATATTTGCTTCACCACCTTCTTCTTCCTCCACGAGCTCCTGGCCGGCTCTTGATTAAGCCGGTCTTTGACATGTGGTTGTCGGGTTGATTCTCTTGGAGCTGCATAAACTTGGTGAGGTGATTTAGCATAAGATGGATGGTGTGCCCGCGAATCATACCTGTCCCGTGAATGATATGAATAGAAGCCGGTATGGGAAGGCATGGATGACTTCGGAATTGGCAACCCAAAAGAAGTTCGTGGAATCGGCATGTTGGGCTTCTCCTTTTGTCAGGCCCGGTCTTCAGATTTACGCCCTGGGGGTGACTTCGATGCCTTTGCTTCGCTCATCTTTTGATACTTCTCTAATAATTGAGCGAAGGTAACTTTAGATTTCTTCCTTTTGTGCTTATTGCCGTCTTTGTCCCTTCTAACATTGCAGGCATCGGTCTCTAAAATTTCTTGTTACCCCCAGTGTTAGGCGTCCTTGCTGGAGTTTTGATGGAATGTCCGTCCTTAGGATTTCTAGCTTGAATAATTTCTTTGCTTGACGAATCAATCACATCATCTATAGTGTGTACCCGTCCGTCTTCGGATGAGCCGGCTTGAGGCAGCGAGTCAATACTTGATCACCGTCAAGATTAATGTCAGCCAGATGGCTATCAGCTTGTGCTTCAACAAATTCCAATCGTCCTTCGAAGGCGATTGTGCTTCATAAAACACTTCGCAGTCTTTGATATTCTGCTTAAACGAATCGGGCATTCGCTCTTGTTTTGACGGCTCGACATGGTGATCTTCTATGATAATTGGGTTAGCCTGTGATGCACCGACAATATGATCACCTATGCCCGGACTGGTGGTACATTGTTCATCCCTTAGCTGATGTTGGGATATCGGCTTTGGAATTAAGAAACCGAGTGGTGCCAGCTTGACTTCATCCAACTCGGCTATGCATCGTCTTTTGCCTTCTTTTTCCGATTTTCCTGAATCAGCTATTTTGAAGGACTTTGAACCCGGCTTTGTGTTTCTGCAACAAAAATAGCTATAGAATATATGTCTCACTTGAGACCAAATATTAGCCAGGCATGAAACAAGCAAAGTTGCCCACATGAATATGAAGTTTAGCCGGCATGACGAGAACAACTTTGATTGTGATAAATTGCCACTATCGACCTTTACAAATGGTACGATATGTTGACCGACATGATTAGTGACAAGATTACTCCTACCAAACAAACTACTCATCTCGACTGGTCTTTTAAAGCTAACAAGAATTTTATCATTGGATGCATCAACATTATTATTTTGACCGAATCGAAAGATAAGTAAATTGTTGGCTGGGCGTACCTCTTCGAGGACGTTGAGAGACTGTGATGCTGGCACATCAGGAACAATATTTCTTTGCTCCGTCTCTGGATAACTCTTCAACGCCTCTTCCTCCTCTTCTGGATCCCGTGCAGCGTCTCCTGGACGCTCCTTGCCAACCGAACATTGTTCGGCTTCGCTTTCTGGCTCTTGATGTTCATCCTTAACCGAACTTTGTTCGGATGTGTCTTCTTGTTCTTGATGCTCATCATCTTTGGCACGGAACCTGCTGGGTAGTATGTAAACTCCTTTACACCCAGAAAAATCAATCACGGCTGTTTTGCTAGCCATGACATGCTCTTGATCAATGAAGCTTGCTTCTTTTGATTCAGTAGATTCGGCACAGGTACTGTCTAATTCGGCTTCAACAACCGAAGTAACCATACTTTTTGAATCATTCATCTTTCTCCATGGCTTCCATCAACTTGCAAAGCTTCTTCTTGCCTTGGTTTAACATGGGGCTTGACTTGATTGCAGCACATAAGAGAGGATTTAATTTCCCCTACTAGAGTAATATTTTCTTGAGGGTCCTTCTTGAGCTTTGCATGGAACATGTGCAGACCTTCCTCTTCAAGCTTTCTCCTATTTGTTTCATGTTCCTCCTTGAGTTTCTTCTCAAGCGCCTCAAATTCCTCAGCACGCTTTTTCTTTAGTGCTTCATAAGCTTGTCGATACTCGGTCGGTAATTCCTCAAGAGTCGGCGTAGAGAAGTCATCGTATTTTCCTCTGCAAGATAGGATTGCCCCCCGATACTTTTTGTTTCTTTCGGCAGTCCGTTGCCGAAACTAATTTGTAACGGTGAAAACTTGATCTCAAATTGCCTACGCTCCTCTTCACGCCTCTTCTGATACGCCTCATAAGCTTGTATTGCAGCTGGGTCATGCGGATTTTCTTTTAATGCCAGATAAACATCACCGGCCCTTTTGAGTTTCGCCGCAAATATTTCCTTCCAACCATTTAATCCATATGAGTCGGTAGAAGATGAAGGCACATGTGCCCCTGTTAAATTTTCAGTTATTCGGCCGTGAACACCGTGAAAGTGCAAAGCCGAATTATGTGTCTCACTAGGTCCACATGAAGCTGAAACGTTAGTAGCATAAGGTGCCGATTGAGTAATCATATAGGCGCAGTATATGTCGGTTGGGAGTAACCGGCCAAGTCGCTGGTACCAGCATAGCCGATTCCCCCATCCATCGACCTGTCTGGGGACGACACCGCATATTGCGAGTCGGCAGCCGATGGATAAAATCGTGAGGCATCCTCTTGCCCGTGAGGTGTCTCATACTGATGTGTCGAATAACCCACGTTACTCATCGGCCTATGGTATGGGGCAGCCGATGCATGAGAATTCGAATATATATGTTGCATGTTGCTAATATTATAAGGATTTGAAGAATAGAGATTATTTTGCATCGGCTTTTGCACATAGTAAGAACTAGGGCTAGCCGATACACTACTGATATCAAAGGATCTAGCAACATCAACATTAGAGTGATTAGCGTCTACATAAGGAAATTGTGAATTCTTGTTACCGATGTAGATTGCAGTCTCTTGATGCGCTCCTCGTAGCAAGAACGGGCTGGAGACCGTTTGCTTCGTCCCCAGCGGAGTCGCCAAAAAGTGTGTTGACACACGAACACGTCACGTGTACCCACGGCGCCGAGGGAGATGCTCCGCAACTCACTCCGCGGGAGGATCGCCGGAAGCGCGGTACGCAAGACAATCCGGTGGGCGCTTTTGTAGACCCGAAACCCCGCTCGCCCGGGAGGGACCCCGTCAGGGCTCGCGGCGGCTATGGGCTGCCCTAGGTCGGCCTGACCGCACCTAGAGCCTCGTGGATTCGCAGCCTCCAATCTTGAAGAACGACGAAGAACGAGAAGAAAGATACAAGGGGAGAGGGATAAAAGTAGATGAACACGAAAAAGTAGTTGATGTGTTTGTTCGATTGGTGTTGGTTCAATCGGCCGTCACCCCTCATGTATATAAGGAGCGGCTAGACTTCCCACGCAAGGAAACGACTTGGATCCTGATGCATGTAAAATGCATACATGAACTTTGCATTATTTTTACTTATATTCCAGTCATATTTGCATCATATAAGGGTTATATCACTGTTTTATAATGATTTTGGGAATATTTGACATGTTTCCTATTTTTTATGGAATTAACCCTGCGCAGGCAGAAAACCCTATTTCTTTCCTTTAATGTTTCAGGGACCCAAACGACGTCCAAATGACCTGCAAATTTACGGGCGTCAATATTTGGAAAGAAGAAGACTTGTGGGCGAAGGAAGCGAACAAACGGAGCCAAGAGGGCCAAAAGGAGTGGGCCCACGCGGCCCATGTACCTGGCCGCGTGGGACCCCCCATCTTGGGCCTCGGAGCTCCGCTGCCGTCGGTCTTTCCTCCACCGACTCCGTTTTGACCTAAAAACGCCTATAAAAATTATCCCCCGACGTTCTCTGGAAGAAGCGCCGCAGAAACACCGAAACAGAGACCTGGAGCTGCAGATTGGAGGGGGAAAACTCCAATCGAGGTGTTACGATTTAGTTCGCATCTTGGTGGAGCATAAGAGAGACTAATAACCAAAAGGTCTCTATGTTAGGACGTGATGCCCATATAATTATAACTTGTCATTAAACTGTTGTGTTGCAATCTCATATGTCAACTCTAGTGTTCTATTGTCTACCACATTATTAAAGAGAGAGTGCATTTGTGAAACCATGAACCCCGGTCCATTTTTAATCATAAGAAACACCTTTCCAACCACTTTTACCACTTTTCCATTTTCTGCCATATAAAATCCGAAAATACAAAAACACTTTACATCTTGCATTCATCATAAAAAACCCAAAAATATCATTTATCATTGCTACCACCATCCTTGCATATTTATTTACCACCATTGCATATTTATTTCTTGTTTGCATTGCATATTATCTTGATATCATTCTAACACCTTGTGCTTGACAACCACTAGGTGAGGTTGAGGACCAAAACATTTACTTTGTTTTGTAGGTAACCAAAAGAAGGATAGAAAGATAAATCTACACTACTGATTCCCCGAGAGTTTGATATTAAACCCTCGAGTCACCCTCGTGGGGAAAACATGTCTTCCACTTACTACACACTCTGCACTTGGAGTCTCAACCTAACCCATTTAGTTTTCACGCAGGTACCACGCGAAGGGCTAGCAACTATTTTCTGGCGCCATTGTGGGGTAACTACGTGAAGGGCCATCAAGACTGTTTTCTGGCGCCGTTGCCGGGGAATCATTGCTGAAAGGTTTATCCAAGGATATCTCACCAAGTCAACTTCATCACCAACTTGTGCTAACACCTAAGCTTGGGGAGGTTGCACCTACGTGAGCATCATCTTATCCATCTTTACCTTCAAAGCAATTTATTTGTTTTGTCATTGTCTTGCATATTTATTTTCAGTTTTGCATAAAAAATTAAAAAACACATAAAAACTTGCTAAAATGGGAGAAAGAACTAAGTTGTGTGATTACACAAACACTCCAAATGATCAATTTATTGCTAGGCCCATTGCCACACCTAAGATAAATGCTGAGAGTTATGAAGTAAGTCCTAGTTTGTTGAACTTGATAACTAGGGAACAATTTGGCGGTAGTGCTATGGAGGATGCCTCTATGCATCTTCATGATTTTGTTGAAATATGTGACATGCAGAAATTTAAAAATGTGGAAAGTGATATTCTAAAACTGAAGTTATTTCCTTTCTCACTTAGAGGAAAAGCTAAAGAGTGGCTGCATTCATTACCTATTGATAGCATTAAAACTTGGGATGATTTAAAAGAAGCTTTCATTAAGAAATACTATCCCCTGTTAAAATTTTGCAAAATAGAAACAACATTCTTTCTTTTAGGCAAAATGAAAATGAACATGTTGCTATGGCTTGGGATAGGATTAAACTTATGCTTAGAACTTGTCCATCACATGGGGTCAACGAATGGACCATATTACACTCTTTTTACAATGGTCTAAATTACATGTCTAGAAATATCTTGATTCTGCTGCTGGAGGTGCTTTTATGGGAAAAACTATAGTAGAAGCTAAGAACATATTGGAAAGCATTTTGCAAAACTATAGTCAATGGCATACTGATAGAGCACCTAATCCTTCTAAGAAAGTGAACTCCATAGAAGAAACAAATGATTTGTCATCTAAAATGGATACTATTCTTGCTTTCATTAATAAACAAAATATTGAAAATGTGCCTTTGCAAGAACTAGTTGGTAATAATCCTGAAAATATTGATGTCAACTTCATTAGGAACTATGGTAATAATGGGTATGGTAACAACAATTATAACTCTTATAATAAACCCCCATATGTTCCCAACAATCGTCCTTCTATTCCATATCCTAATGCTAGCGATAATAATTGGAAGCCTATGCCACCACGTAATGATAATTTTGAGGCTAATAAAATTCTTATGGAACAAGTTGCTAGTCATAATACCATGATACAAGAGTTGAATAAGTCTGTTGCTTCTATTAGTTCTGATATTAAAGGCTTACAACTCCAAACTGCAGGACTAGACAAAGCCTTGTCAAAACTAGCTGATAACCAAGCCACTTTATTGAGTATGTCTGCAGGGAAACCACAAGCACACCTGTGGTTGGAATGAATTCTATTAATATTGCTGAAAATGTTCCTCTTACTTTAGAGGAAACTCTTGATGAATTATTGAACTATCCTGAATATTTGTTGCCATTTATGTCTCAACTTGTTGGATTAAAAGAAGAAGTTAACGAAACTGAACATGATGAATCTCTTATGTTGATTGAGTTAGAAAGAAAGTTGAGGAAGTTAAAATGCTTAGTGAAGTCAAGGAACCATTGCTTGACTTAGAGAATTGTAGCTTGCATGAATTAATATCTATCTTACAAAAATTTGCAAGTGATCCTTCTATTAATGTTAACCAAGCTGGTTTTGGTTCTTATATTGCTAATCATGTTTAAAAGAAAAGATTGCTAGGTACAACCAAGAGGCTATGATACCACCTAAGCTTGGGGATGTATGGATTCCCAAAGTCCTAGTAACCATTGGAAAAGAGACACACCATGCTATACTTGATCTAGGATCTAGTGTCTCTGTTTTATCTAAAGAACTATATGAAGTACTTGAATTGAAAAATCTTGAAAAATGCTCTATTGAACTTGCACTTGCTGATGATTCCATTAAACATGCTTTAGGAAAAGTAAGTGATGTTATGGTAGAGTTACATATGACATTTGTGCCTGTTGATTTTCTAATCATGGATATGGGGAATAAAACCTCTAGTCCAATTATTCTTGGAAGACCTTTTCTTCGTACTACAGGTGCTATCATTGATTCAAAAGAAGGGAATGTGAAGTTTCAGTTTCCACACAAGAAGTATGGAACACTTCCCAAGGAAGAGGGCACATCATTCAAGCTCCCTCATGAGCTTCGTCCACAATAAACATCAAGTAAGAAGCCTAGCTATATGGCTATAAAGAAAGCGCTTTACGGGAGGCAACCCGGTTGTTTTTATTTGTGATTTTCTTTGTGTCCTCTTGCTGTAACAAGAGACTTAGTGTTTAGTTTAGTTTCTGGAATTTTTAATAAAGTGCCAAGTTTTACTCATTTTGGTATGAAGAAGTTGCTTATAGCGTTCGGAGATTTATTCCTGCACGAATCTGTGCACGGTATGATTTTTAATTCTTATTCTGTAACTCCGAATGAGCTCATATTTAAACTGTAGGCAACTTTTCATCCTCTGTATGCATGAATTTTTCGGAATTTTCGACAAAGTTAAGTAGGGTAGAAAAATACGTTTAGCTGCTGCTGTTTTTCTGGACAGATTCTGTCCCATTTTGTTTGATGCATGCTTAGAACTTTTAACATGAATCTTTTTGATCCAATTGAGTTTATGAGTAGGCATACAACATTATACATTTCTGGACATTCATATGAATTTTTGTCTAAGGATTATATGCAGCAAGAAATCTATTTGTTTATCACTACTGTGCCCCACAGAAAAAGAAATGGGAGAAACGGTGTTTTGAAGTTTTTTCACAGGGATTAGAGGAGATGCACCAAGAGCTATCCAAGGATGGTGAAGACCATAAGCTTGGGGATGTGAAGACAACCCCACTGGACCTACACACTCTCGGTTTGCACACGTCTAACTTCTGTTTTTCGATCGAAACACTTTATCGCATAAACTTGGAGCGTCTTTTTGTTTGTTTAGATTAGATTTTTATTTTGTGAGACCACCACACTATCATTTATATATGAGAGAGCTACTGGAAATTTGGGTTGAATTATGTTGGATGCTATTATAAGATTGGGAAAAGGGATGTTAAGTTGATTTTAAAAGATACATATAATTGCATGATTCATGAGCTTGTTAATGAGTAATAATTTGCAAATATTTTATCAAGAGCTATCTTTATTCATGTTTTGATGCTAAATGTTATTCTACCTTGTTTAACATGGATTAGTTAGTTCTATGGACACTCATGCATGCATTTAGATGGTCAACTTTCTCCCTCTTGCTAGCCCAAAAATTCCAACAAGCAAAAACTTGTTTCCAACACCTTCAACCAAAGTTTTTCCAGTGAGTCCACCATATCTACCTATTAGCTTTATGCTATTCCGAGTATGTTTATCATGATATTTGTGTTATCTATACCTCTGAATGAAAATGCTTATGTTGTTAATTGTTATGGGAAAAGTTGGTTATATAGCTCTCGAACTTGATGCACACTTTACTTTCATTGCATAAATAAATATGACCCATTGTGATTAAAATTATGAAGTTGTGGACTTGACAAATGTCTTTGGTTGAGAGTTAGCCATATGTGCTGTCACATGGCAAGCTTTCAACATTGCACTCATCTCATTTAGTTGATATCATGTACTTTTGTTTATGGATGCTTACCATGGGTGAAATAAATGGGAAATGAAGTGAGTTTAAATGAGTTTGTATAAATGGTTAGAGAGACGCCTGGGCCGCTAATCTAAGCCATGCATCATTCATGGTGGAAATTTACTTACATGCTATGGTGAACCTTCTGTGATACACCTTACAATAAAAAGCTATCCAATGGTAAATAAAAAGGGTGTTGAGATTGTTCATTTGTTTGTTTGTCTTGTCATTTTGATATGGGCTTGTTCCATATCCTGGGACAAGAGGTACCCCAGTTGACGCTCTTAATGATACTGTTATTACTTACAATGATATTTAACTTGAACTTGCTTTGTTTTCCAAGTTGAGTAACACATGGAGTAGGTACTTGTATTCAAGGGGCATGAGACTTTCAACCTGTACTTTGTCAAGCACACTACTCTATTGCTTTCACTTTAAACTTAATCATTCAAGATGCTATGATAGGGGAATGAGAGCTTGACACCAAGGATTACCATATTACAATCATTGACTTAAGTAGAGAAGTTCAGAAGTTAGATGAAATTTATTCATGCTTTACCTCTACTCATATATATCTTTCCAAAGTGTCCACCTTTTATATTCAGATTTTCACCAATACTCTATGACCATTGTAGGATGTTCTTACTTATTATTATGCATACATGTGGTCCATAGTACTTTTTCTCTATGTTACACTTTGTGAATTATCATTGAACATCCTTGCATTGAATACTTGATATCACTTCATAAACTATCTTGCATATTGCTACTCCTTTTAAGAATGAATCATTTGACTCTATGTAGCAATAGTAATCATCTTTGATATCCATTGATAGTATTAAATTGCAAAGTCCATGTTAGTTTTATCACCTTCATACTCGAGGACGAGTATAGGTTAAGCTTGGGGATGTTGATGCATGTAAAATGCATACATGAACTTTGCATTATTTTACTTATATTCCAGTCATATTTGCATCATATAAGGGTTATATCACTGTTTTATAATGATTTTGGGAATATTTGACATGTTTCCTATTTTTATGGAATTAACCCTGCGCAGGCAGAAAACCCTATTTCTTTTTTTTAATGTTTCAGGGACCCAAACGACGTCCAAATGACCTGCAAATTTACGGCGTCAATATTTGGAAGGAAGAAGACTTGTGGGCGAAGGAAGCGAACAAACGGAGCCCGAGGGCCAAAAGAGTGGGCCCACGCGGCCCATGTACCTGGCCGCGTGGGACCCCCCATCTTGGGCCTCGGAGCTCCGTTGCCGTCGATCTTTCCTCCACCGACTCCGTTTTGACCTAAAAACGCCTATAAAAATATCCCCGACGTTCTCTGGAAGGAGCGCCGCAGAAACACAGAAACACCGAAACAGAGACCTGGAGCTGCAGATTGGAGGGGGAAAACTCCGGCGGGGCGCTGCCGGCGTGGTCTCCATCTTCTCCAACGACTTCTCCACCGTCTCCATGATGAAGAGGGAGTAGTCCACCTCTGGACTATGGGTTTGTGGAAGTAACTTATGTATCTCTCTCTCTCGAGCTTCACTAATTAGTACCGTATGAGCTGCTGAACATGATTACGGTCATCTATGTAATACCTTTGTGGTGGATCTTTTTATGAGTTAATATATGTTTGAGATTGCAATGGTTTTGTTTCAGTTATGAAAGTAGATGCATATTATGTACCCCGTTCTTATTTACTTGTTATGATCAAGCATGTTTATGAGAGCGTGTGAGGGGGAACGTGTGCATTAGTTGGAGTAACGGGGGGTGGCTAGTGCAGTGAACGTGAGAGAAAGTTCTGCGATCCACTTGGGTGTTTTACCTTACTTTGTTGCCTCACTAGGGATAAAAAGAAATACCATGCTACCGGAGATGTGGGTGTGACCATTGCCACTACTCCATGACTAGATCTAGCATGTTCTTATTTTAACTTCATGTCATGATACTTATTGCTATACTCTGAGTTATCTTAATTACTGGTGTTATGATTTAGTTCGCATCTTGGTGGAGTATAAGAGAGACTAATAACCAAAAGGTCTCTATGTTAGGACGTGATGCCCATATAATTATAACTTGTCATTAAACTGTTGTGTTGCAATCTCATATGTCAACTCTAGTGTTCCATTGTCTACCACTTTATTAAAGAGAGAGTGCATTTGTGAAACCATGAACCCCGGTCCATTTTTAATCATAAGAAACACCTTTCCAACCACTTTTACCACTTTTCCATTTTCTGCCATTTAAAATCCGAAAATACAAAAACACTTTTACATCTTGCATTCATCATAAAAAACCCAAAAATATCATTTATCATTGCTACCACCATCCTTGCATATTTATTTACCACCATTGCATATTTATTTCTTGTTTGCATTGCATATTATCTTGATATCATTCTACACCTTGTGCTTGACAACCACTAGGTGAGGTTGAGGACCAAAACATTTACTTTGTTTTGTAGGTAACCAAAAGAAGGATAGGAAAGATAAATCTTCACTACTGATTCCCCGAGAGTTCGATATTAAACCCTCGAGTCACCCTCGTGGGGAAAACACGTCTTCCACTTACTACACACTCTGCACTTGGAGTCTCAACCTAACCCATTTACTTTTCACGCAGGTACCACGCGAAGAGGCTAGCAACTGTTTTCTGGCGCCATTGTGGGGTAACTACGTGAAGAGCTATCAGATCCACGTCCAAAACCCTAATTTGGGTCCAATTCGGATGGTTGAGCCGAACTTTCCAAAACTGTTCGGTCTAAAAACTGGTTGCACATTGCGGGTCGCTTTTGAGGTAGTTGCCGATTTCGGATCAAAATCTTGTAGAAGACAAAGTTGTTCGTCTTGAAAAAACGAAGAATTTTCCTTTTATGTGTTTCTTCATCCGACTCCATATTGACCACTCATCTGGGCTCGTAGATAAAACTGTTCGGATTGGACCCGAATCATAGAAATTGATTCATCCGTAATTACCAGATTTCGCCTAGTAGAAGACCTTAAATAAAAAACTCGTACACAGAAAAGTTGTTTGTCTCATAAAAACGAAGAACTCTTCTTTTATGTGTTTTTTCATCCGAACCTTCCTTAATTGCCGTTCGGTCTGTTTAACAATCAGGATTTAAGGTAACTCGTGGCTGTTCAGAACGCGACTAGTACATGTACTAGTTGGTGTCTGTTTTACGTCTTAGTTCTGGCCGAAATTCCGAACCTAACTAGTACATGTATAGTTAGGCTCTGTTTCTTCCTAAATTGGCCGAAATTCTGAACTTAACTAGTACATGTACTAGTTAGTCTCTGTTTCGTCCATTATTTGCATTTTAGGAATAACATATAATGTCGGATGAAGATGCCCACAAAATGAAGTTAATTACCTCCATGATCTTGAACATATCTTCATGTAGCCAAAATTGGTCGTCAACAATGATGAATAACAATTTGGACATAAACCTTAATTCACCGATAAAACTTAATAGCATCAACCACAAGGAGTAATTAACACCGGGAAAGTTTCCCCTATGAACTAGACAAAGTACAGCCCTAGATGTTACAGCGAACGAAGTGGAGCAGTGGAAATGATGGTGACGGCGGTGGAGATGACGATGATGATCCGATGAAGTCCAGCGTGATGACGGTGACGATGGCGATGATTTCCCCCCTCCGGGAAGGAATTTCCCCGGCAGATTTCTCCCTGCCGGAGAGCTTTTTCTCTCTCTGTGGTTTCCGCCTCGTGGAGGCGGCGGAATATTTCCTCTGGCTCCCCCCGACCGATTAGGGTTAGGACGAAGAATTACGTGAAGGGGTGTCACCTGAGGTGGGCCAGGGCAGCCACACCTCGTGGCCATCTCAGCCTCCCCTTTTGGCTGCCTCCGGCATCTGATAAAATAGGAACATCTGTATATTTTCGGTGAATTGTCGATCTTCAAAAATAGGGTGTCTTGACGATGCTTTTTCAGCTGAATCCTGACTCCGGCAGTTAATTCTCCAATAATCATCAAATATGCAAAATAAGATAAAATAACATAAGTATCATATTCAAATTGAAATATATCATTGAATAGCAGTAAATTATGATATAAAATAGTGATGCAAAATGGACGTATCAACTCCCCCAAGCTTAGACCTCGCCTGTCCCCAAGTGAAAGCTGAGCTCAGTAAACAAGACCACAGTTTATGGAGTGAAGCGTCAATAATAAAGAATACGGACAAGAAGCATCAACATTTATTAATACACGAATCATCTTTAGACAGCAACTTCCCTCATATAACTTAGCTTGAAACGAGTAATGGAAATCACAATAAGGTGCATAAAGAAAATCATAGTTTGGTGATGGCAAACTTCGTTCTTGGTCAGAGAACAATTAACAGATTGTACTTCTCTTTCGAGTAGAGTCCTTATATTGGAGCTATATTGCAGAACTTACATGCTCAACCATCACAATTTCCTTATAGTCATTGATAACTTTCAAAAGTTATATTCCTTCAGATAAAAGACTTTGTGCTAAACGAGGAAGGATAAAAGACATGATTGAAAATATCAATATATAGATGGTTCAATCACAACACTCAAATGCTTGCTTAAGAAATAAGGGAATATTTTACTGACTCAACATAAAAGTAAAACAAAGGCCCTTCGCTGAGGGAAGCAGGGATTAAATCATGTGCTAGACTTTTTAAGTTTTTGAAATCATATAGAAGAGTAAAAATATAAGTTTTGAGTGGTGTATGAGAATTGTCACGAATGGCAAGGGGGTGAAAACAAAATCTCACTTGTCAACCAGACTTCAAGAGCGGCTCCCATGAAGGACGTTATTTCTACCAGCAAGGCAGATCATCGCTTTTTCTCTTTGTTTACACTTGCAGATATTTTCACTGTATCATTGCTTGTCTGATAAATCAGGGCAAAAATGTGAAGAGAATAAGCAGTTAAAGTTATAATTAATTGGGACTGGGCACCCCATTTGCAGCTCTTTTTGCAAAAATTAGCCGGATAAGCGGATGTATATGCCACTATCTGGTGTGAAAGTCGTCTGACAAGATAAAAAAGAATAACCCACATACTTCCTCATGAGCTAATAAACAGTGACACAAATAAGGAGTAATAGTTTTTGAATATTTTAAAGTAGCACATGAGTATTACTTGGAGTGGCAAGGAAATACCAAAATAGTAGTTATGGTGGACACAGATGGCATGGTTTTGGCTCAAGGTTTGGATGCACGAGAAGCATTCCCTCTCAGTACAGGTTTTAGCTAGCAAGGCTAGGTAGCAAGCTAAGGGTGAGGGATACAAACAAATATAAATGTAATAGAAATAGTCATGCAATCTTCCTTGTTGACAGAAATAATTTTAACTTAAGATACTAAGATCATGAGCCAATAAGAAAAGAAAATGAGATATTACATCTACATCAATCCTCTCTTTTCTACTTAAGCCTCAAAGTATTATTCTACTGCCAATGCTAAATTTGCCAAAACCAAATAGGTTTAGTTGATGCTCCCAAAGTGATGCCAATACTAACAACAAGATCATTCATATGACAGAAATTTTGCAAACTAAAATAAAGTGTGCAGAAAGTAAATGATAAAACTTCTCATTAATATTCCAATAACGGCAACTCACACCAAGGCATACATAGATAACCAACTAAAGGAGAGATACTTCCACACACTGCAAACCATCCTCTATAATAACTTCTCTACTCATGATATGACTCTACTGAAAAGTAAAAGGTAAAAGATAATGGTGGTGATACCGCGGTACTCCCCCAAGCTTGGAACAAGCTAAGGGGATGCCAATACCAAAGATGAATTACTCCTTCGGTGGCGATGGTGATCCCATCATCGAACTTCCAAGGTAAAGACTCTCCATCCAAAAATGACGACTTGGTTTCGAGTATCCTAAAACTGGTAGCTGAGCTTATTGTTAAACCTGGCTCATACTCACAGTTTTGATTTTGCACGTCCTAGAGTTGTGCTTGTAATTTGTTGTGGTCTCGTGGAGTGAGAAGATATCATCCCAAAGCTTGGCGTCTCCTTTTGGTGCTCAGCAATAAGTTCACAACTATCCTGTGATGGATGTTGGGGACCCCGGACTAGCTGTCCGAAATACCCGATTATGCTTAACACAACGATCCCGTGATCAGTCTGTCGTTGCACATAATCCTAATTGGATACCAAAGTTTACATCCATTACAATAACGAATTAAAAGTCTTACATAATGGTCATTTAGACCAAGTCTTACATAGGTGCCTTCATGGGCCAAACCAAAATATCAGCGGAAGCTACAGCGTAGTAGACATCATATTCTAACGACGACAACCCGACAGGCAGCTGACTTGTGGAGATCCTTAGTTCGCGTAGAAGTCGCCATACTCCTGCTCGGCGTAGTGCTCCTCCTCGTAGTCTGGCTAGGTCAATAGCCAGGGACGAAACCAATATGAGTACATTTGAATGTACTCGCAAACTACCCCAACATGAGTATGCACTAGTTTTATTTTAATTTCCAACTTTTATTTGTTTAAAACATCTCTATATCTTTATTGAAAAAGGTAAGAAGAGTTTTATAACTATATTTAAATAAATCACCATTTTATCTGTTTCTCCAAAACTCCTCCTTTTTCCGACCATAGCCCGTCATGGTCCACTTCCTCCAACAACCTCATACCGATCCGTTGGTATAGGTGTAAGGAACATTCTCCACTTCATTTTCTTTTTTTTAAAACTCAAAGTCTTTCAAAAACTTGCACATGGTCTTAGGACAGCCTCCCAACTGTCCATATCCGAGGACTCGGCTATTCGAATAGTTTTAACCCTCTGCAGAGGTAGCACGCTTTTAGCCCACATTCATCCGGTAACTCATCGTGTCAGCCACGTCCCGCCATACCAGGTGTAATGCGAAGTTGAGCCACCGACCATAGCCTCTTATTTGCTCATGCTAGTATAGGATCCTTCCCATATGACACTTTCCATCGACACTCAGTCCAGTTTCCCGTCAGAAACCCTAAGTGTGAGGACTCATAGTTTTGTCCGGCGGTTTATGGTGGAACCTTCTATCCTCCCCACCAACTTGTGTGAGGACCCGGGTCAGGGGGTAGGTCCTCGGACCATCCCCTCATGCATAACGAGTGATCTCCGTCGATGAGGTATCCCATACTAATAAGAGCAAACTACATGACTAAGCCCCGTTCCCATATGGGTAAATGTGGTCGCACAGGGTAAGATTGGTAGTCATAGTACTAGGACACTGTGCATTTTTCATAAACATCACCATTCTCCATTTCTCCACTTCAACACCGACATCTCGGTATTCCATAATCACTCAAGTATTTTCAAAGGAGTTTGAATAAACAACATTGTTTCCCATCCTATAAACTACCTTATATTTCTACATAGGGTGGCAAAATAATATCCATATACTTTTGAAAAGGTTTTGTAAACCATTGCATTAAGAGTAAATCATTTGATCAAAGTAGATGCATATGTATTTAGGTGCAAGCTCAGAGAGTAGCTTGCCTTGCTCGGCAAAGTGGACTTGGTCTTGATCTTCAGATTCAACAAACTCTCCTTCCTCGATAAATCCGACAGCGTTCTCGTCTAATTAATAAACAAACAAATACAACCAATCACTAAACTACTCAAGCAATCATCTCAACATAACAACCATAAACATCACAAATAGCTACTGCACACATCAAACAATACAATTTGGTTTCAAATTAATTGAACTAAACAATATTTATTTATGTCCAAAATTATGGCAGAAACTTGTGGAACATGTTTAATTGCACAACTTGAGTTCTGTTGGTCCCAAAAATACAAACTAAATTTCTACAGAAAGCTACTGATGTGTAGAAGACAACCCAATTTGATTTGGATCATTTGGAGTTACCAAACTCCCTACACAATTGTTTGAATCCAGTAACTTAATAATCAATTTTTGCTACCAATTAATTCTGTTGATCCTAAAATTATATCCTTTTAGGGTAACTAAAAATTACTAAATGTGATCTAACAAAATTGGTCTAATTCATTTGGGTTAACCATTAAACATTTTTAAATGTTTAGTGCAGAAGGGTGTTTAAACTTCAACTTTAATACTAAACAAATACTGCTGCACAAATAATTCTACCAAAATTAGGGAAGCTAATACATGGCAGTACTAAGCTAGCAAAATTGGTTTGGAATTATTTGGACTAACAGAGTATCAGAAACAAACAAGTTTAGATTTAAACCTTCTGTAGTATTTTTAATAACACTTTTTAACTATTTATTTAAATGACATTAGACCACATGGGTTGGTTAAACAATTTCATAAGCTTTCCAGAACAATTGATTTGATTTATTTGGATTCTTAAATCTCGAGATATTGAATTTTGAAGTTAGGTCCAGTACTGATTTCACAGAGAGTTTAAATTCGAAAAGTTTACTATTCTGGATAATGTTGAAAGTATGACATGTGGGGCCTACGCGTCAGCGACACAGGAAAATCCCGCGTGTGGATAATGTTTAAAATGCTGACGGGTGGGGTCAGCCCGTCAGCCTCTCTCTAAACGAAGCGGTACGTGGCCGTTGGATCCAGATCCAACGGCTCACAGAGGCCGCGATCATCGACGACCAAAAACGGGCGGCGCGTCGCGCCGGCGACGGTGCCGTCGACGGATTCTCACCTAGGGCTCGGGAAGGTGCGGAGAGGGTGCTGGAGAACGGCGGAGGCTCGAGGAAGGCGGTGGTGCGAGTTGTACTTGCTGGGGAGGCTCCAGTCGACGGCGGCGAGGTCTCCAACTTCCACGGCCATGGGCACGAGCTCCGGCGAGGTCCCGGCTCCTCTCCTGTGCCCTAAACAGAGGGAAAAGCGAGGCGCGTGAGTGCGGTGTGGTTGCAGAAGAGAGTGCAGGCCAGAAAGAAGAGAAAGGGAGGGTGTGGCGTCGCGGCCATGCTCGACCTCGACGGCGGCAGTGGCTGCGGCAATGCACGCCCTCCTGGAGGTGCACGGTGAATTTGGAGAGGGGGAGAGGGAGTGAGGATGGTGTGGAGTGTCCAGAGGGCTCGGGGTGGCTTTATAGCGCGAGGGCCGGTATCGTGGACGAAGCGCACGGACGGCGTCCATGGCGTCGCCGGCGAGATATTTCTCGATTCCACCGACGCGTGCAGGAAGCTCAAGGCAGAGGGGTCGGGGGGGTCCGGACGTGTTCTAGAAGGCTTGGCCCGAGCCCTGCGTGTCGAGGAGTAGCGAGGGGCTCTAATTTGGTCGGCGACGGTGAGCTTGCCACGGCGATGCAGAGGGGACAGGGCGGCGTTGGGGCACGGGGGCGTGCTCTAGGCTTCTCCTCTGCGTGCAGAGGCTGCAGAGGCACAGGAGCGCGGCTGGGGGGGCCTGGGCGGCCAGGAAAACGGCGAGGAGTGCCACGGCGACACGGCGGTGTGCGTCGGGGCGAGGGGGTGAGGTAGACGATGGCAATTTTGCCAAAACCCCCCTGCCTCCTTTTCTTTCCTGTTTTTCTTTATTTCTTTTTAGTCCAGTAGCTTTTCTAGGATTTATTTGGGCACTTAAACATTTTAGAAAAATTTGCAAATAATTGTGGGGCCTCCCCATAACATGTAGAAGCTCCACAAAATTTGGCTTTGCAAAATAAAATGTTTTGAATCATTTTCTTCATAGGGTTTTGAATTTGGTATTTTGGTTTATTTCAAATTGATTTTACTTTACAATTTTAAAATAGTTTAAAAATAGTATTGGAGAGGGAAAGTAGTAAGAATCAAAATGGGAGTGTTTACATCACCACTCCTCTGAATTTTTTTGAACAAAATTTTCTTACTTGGAGAATTGTGTGTCACTTGTCATTTTTATTTCTTTCTTGTTTCACTTTTGTTTTTGCATTTCAATTTTAATTCAAGCAAACAACAACACAAGCAACAAGAAAATTACCACAAGCAACAATTTGCAAACAACACATAATAATCAACAAAAGTTTTTGTTGGCTCTCATTTTTGGAATAATATACTGATAATAATTTGGGATGTTACAATCCTTCCCCCCTTAAAATAAATCTCGTCCCGAGATTTGCTAGGCTGGTACTAAAGAGGTCTGGGAATTCGCTTCTAAGATAATCTTCGCGTTCCCAAGTTGCTTCTTCTTCAGAGTGGTTAGTCCACTGGACTTTGTAAAACTTGATCGCACGTCTTCGGGTAACACGAACATCTTCTTCGAGAATTTGAGGGGTCTCTCACGATAAGTCAGGTCTTGGTTCAGGTCGATGGAGAGGTGGTCGATGTTTTTGAAAACATCAGGCTGGTCAGGAACTTCAAGACACTTCCGGAGCAAGGAAATGTGGAAGACATCATGATAATCTCCTAACTCCTGGGGTAACTCCAGCTGATAGGATACTTCTCCTCGACGAGCAATGACCTTGAAGGGTCCAATATACCTTGGCGCTAATTTTCCTTTGACATGGAAACGCTGCATTCCTTTAGGGGTGTCACTCGGAGATAACATAATCTCCGACACTGAAGTGAGTCACGGCGCTTGGTGTCAGCGTAACTCTTCTGACGGGATTGGGCAGTTTTGAGGCGTTCACGAATAAGCTGAACTTGCTCTTCAGCTTCACGGAGGGTATCTGGTCCGAACAATTTGCTTCTCCGGTATCGGACCAATTCAGGGGTGTACGACACTTCTTGCCGTAAAGGGCTTCAAAAGGGGCCATTTGCAGACTAGACTGATAACTGTTGTTGTACGAGAACTCTGCAAACGGAAGACAATCTTCCCACTTGGAACCATAGGATAGAACACATGCGCGAAGCATGTCCTCCAATATCTGGTTCACTCGCTCAGTTTGGCCATCGGTCTGGGGATGATAAGCTGTGCTAAATGCTAACTTGGTTCCGAGGGCTTCATGAAGGGATTTCCAGAATCTTGAGGTGAATTGCGTGCCTCTATCAGATACAATCTTCTTAGGCACACCATGCAGGCTCACTATTCTGGAAATATACAGGTCTGCTAACTGAGCTCCGGTATGAGTGGTCTTGACAGGAACAAAGTGGGCAACCTTGGTCAGTCGATCAACGATGACCCAGATTGAATCATGGCCTCGGTTGGATCTTGGAAGTCCGGTAATAAAATCCATTCCAATCTCATCCCACTTCCACTCGGGAATTTTCAAAGGTTGAAGCAATCCAGCGGGTCGCTGATGTTCAGCCTTGACTCGCTGACAGATATCACACTTGGCTACGAATGAACCAATCTCTCGCTTCATTCCATGCCACCAAAATCTTTCTCGAAGGTCTTGGTACATTTTGGTTCCGCCGGGGTGGATTGAATAAGGGGTCTCATGGGCCTCCTTCAGGATTAACTCCTTAAGTTCCGTGACATTGGGCACACAGATACGGTCATTGAATTTCAGCACTCCTTCAGCATCTTCGGTAAAACCGGGTGCTTTGCCGAGGGAAATCTTCTTCCTAATTCCTCTATGCTTTCATGACCTTTTGGGCTTCTTTGATTTGATCCATCAGGGTTGGGGTTAACTCTAAATTGGCGAGATAACCATGGCTAACAAGCTCTAGTCCAAAATCTTGGAACTCTTTGAACAAGGCTGGCTGTTCGGCTTGGATCAGGGCATTCAGGGTGCAAGGTTTGCGACTAAGGGCATCGGCAACTACATTAGCCTTTCCGGGTGATAATGGATTCCAATATCATAATCCTTGATTAATTCCATCCATCTCCTCTGTCGCAGGTTCAGATCTTTCTGGGTGAAAATATACTTCAAGCTTTTGTGATCTGTATAGACCTCGCAGCGATGTCCCGCAAGATAGGGACGCCACTTTTAAGAGCAAGAACAACAGCAGCTAACTCCAGTCATGGGTTGGGTAATTCTCTTCATGCGGTCGCAACTGCCGGGACAGGTACGACACAACTTTGCCTTCTTGCATCAGAACGCAACCAAGTCCGAGGCGTGATGCATCGCAATACACGTCGAAACTCTGGGTGACGTCTGGCATGATCAGGATTGGGGCTGAGGTTAGTCTCTTCTTCAGTTCTTGGAAACTATCCTCACACTTCTGAGTCCATTCAAATTTCTTGTCCTTCTTCAACAGTTGGGTCATGGGTTTGGCTATACTGGAAAATCCTTCAACGAACTTGCGGTAATAACCGGCAAGTCCGAGAAAGCTTCGGATTTCAACATGGTTGGGGATAACCAGTCAAAATGGCTTGGATCTTCTCGGGTCAACAGAAATTCCTCCGGCAGATACAACATGTCCGAGAAATGCCACTTCACTGAGCCAAAACTCACACTTGCTAAGCTTGGCATACAGCTGGTGCTCTCGGAGGTCTCCAAAACTAGACGCAGGTGTTCAGCATGCTCTTCTTCGGTCTTGGAATAAATAAGGATGTCATCAAGGAAAACTACCACGAACTTGTCGAGGTACTCCATGAAAATCTTGTTCATGAGATTCATGAAATAGGCTGGGGCATTGGTCAGACCAAAGACATCACGGTGTATTCAAACAAACCGTAACGAGTGGTGAAGGCGGTCTTGGGAATGTCTGTCTCTCGATCTTCAACTGATGGTAACCTGTCCGAAGATCGATCTTGGAAAAGACTCGGGCTCCGTTCATTTGATCGAACAGATCCTCGATCTTGGGAAGAGGGTACTTATTTTTAATGGTCACGTCATTCAGCTTGCGATAATCCACACACAGGCGTGTGGTACCGTCTCTCTTGTCCACAAAAATAATGGGTGATCCCCAAGGTGAAGCGCTTGGGCGAACAAGACCTTTGCTGAGCATATCTGCCAACTGCTTCTTCAACTCAACCAGTTCTTCCGGATTCATCCGATAAGGCTTTGGGATATAGGGGATGTTCCTGGGATAAGCTCAATTATGAACTCAATATCCCGGTCTGGCGGCATACCAGGCAATTCTTCTGGGAAAACATCCTTGAACAGGTGAACAACACGGATCTCATCTAGGGGGTCGAGCTATGCTCTCATGGCAGCCTGGGTGAGATTGACTAGTTTCAGACACATACTCCACTTCTACTTCTTTGTCGGTGGTGATGGATACAGCTCTTCTGGCACAGTCAATTCGACCATGGTACTTGGCTAACCAATTCATACCGAGTATAACATCGATGCCTTGGGTTCCCAGAACAATTAAGTTAACTGGAAACTTTTCTCCTTTGATCTCAAGGGGTACATCGGAGCAAAACATCTTGGTCTCTACGGTGGATTCTGGGATTTGGATGACCATGGGTTTGGGTAAGAGGCTCTCGACTAAACCTCCCTTAGCAACAAATTCTTGGGTAACAAATGAATGGGTAGCACCAGAATCAAACAGAACAGTTGCAGGTACTGAGTTGACAAGGAACGTACCCAGCACAACATCCGGAGCATCCTGAGCTTCTTCAGCATTGATGTGGTGCAGACGACCCTTGGCAACAGCAGCATTTCCGCGGGTGCGGCATTCTTGCCATTTCCATTGCGGCCTTGACCATTGTTCTGTGCCGGCGCATTGGGGCGCTGGACATTCCTCTTGGGATTGGGACATTCTTTGGAGTAGTGACCCTTGTTGCCGCATTCAAAGCAGATCACATTGGGATTGCGGGTGAAGTTGTTGAAGTTTCCTCCGGGACGGTTATTGTCATTGGGGCGGTTGAAGTTGTTTGGGCGGTTAGGGTAATTGGGGCGTGGAGCTTGGGGTGGACGATAGGCAGGCCTGGGTTTGCTGAAAGATACGAGGTTTCTGGCTGCTCGAACCTTCCTGAGCATTCATCCTCCTCTTGCGACCTTCATACATAGACTTGCGCTTGGTCTCCAGCTGGATGGCTTTGTCCACAAGTGACTCCAGATCACGGAAGTCATGGATAACCAGAGCACACTGCAGTTCATCATGAAGTCCACTCATGAAACGCTCCATCTTCTTCTCTCTTGTCGGTGTCATCAGGAGCATACCGAGATAAGTCGGTAAACTCATCAGATAACCGACCACATCTTACTTCCCTGCCTCAGCTTGCGGAACTCATCCTTCTTCCTCTCAATAAGTCCGCTGGGAATATGCTTCTTGCGGAACTTCTCCTGGAACTCAGCCCAGTTGATGACATGACCAGCTTGCTGGAGAGCCTTGGTAGTTTCCCACCAAGCTCTTGCAGGTCCAGCGAGATAGTGGGTTGCATACAACACTTTCTCATTTTCTCCCACAGCAGCAACTTCCAGATTGTTGTCGATGGTGCGAAGCCAATCATCGGCTTCTAGTGGGTGAAGTCCCTTGGAGTAGGTGGGTGGGTTGGTCTTCTGAAATCGCCTAAGGTGGATCGCTGGTTTCCATCACCATTGCCATTACCACCATTGTTGTTGTTGTTGTTGTTATAAGCGGCTGCGAGTTGTTGTAGGCAGCGAGATGAGCTTGGCGCTCTTGCCGGGCATTTTCACGTTCCTCCATGATAAGCGCGAGAAGTTGGGCGGGGGTTGGGTCCGGTGGTGGTGGTGCTGATCCTCCTTCCGCACGACGGGGCGGCATCCTGAAGCACACCGGGTATAAGAGGCAAGGCAAGAAAAGTTCGACTAAGGGAAAAGACGATCTCGCAAGTGGTTGATTAATTTAAGGTTTATATGAAAATATTTCACACAGATTTAAACAAGACAAACATACTTATATTTACCAACATCACATCAAGGAGTTCACAACAACATCAAGCTTACAACATCACTTATCTAAGATACATAACATCTGGTTTCCAAAAGAACCACTACTTCGACTCGACTAGCGATAGGGGTCAACCTAATCCTGCGGTAGTGATCAAGTCACTCGCCTACTGAGGTGGAACCTCCAGCTCTAACACGTCAGCATCTGACTGGTAGGTGGCTCCTCGGGATCCTCCTCCTCGTCCTCGAGAACTGCTCGAGTGGCTCCTCCTCCTCCTCATCATCCTCCTCCTCACAGTCCATCTCCTCCACGAAGTCATCATCGTCACTGAGGAAAGCGTTGTTCTCCTTGCGGAGATCCTCGCCCTCCTCCTCCATCTCGTCAGTATGGTGCTCTAGATCCTCAATCAGCCGTCCTGCTCTGCCACCTTCTTGCGGAGCTTCACGATAGTCTCCTCAGCTGGGCCCTCTTCCTGAGAAGAGCGACCTTCTCCTCCATCAGCTTCTCTCGTTCTCGCGAAGCTCAACGAGCGACTCGCGGTCAAAGTGAAGCTGAATCCTAGTGCGCAACAGATCATCCTGAGTGCACTGAAGTAAGATCTCCATGTCCATGATGTAGCTCCCAAACATCGGGTGGTAAGGGAAGGAGTAGGGTGTCCGTCGCAGTTGCGCCTCCCGTAGAACCGGAAACGGGAGTCTACTAACTCCGCCTTGTGCTCCTCACAAAGTCGGGCTAGCATCCTCTGTGTAGCAGTACAGAGACCATCAACCCAGGTGGCCTCCTTGGTGGTGAAGATGAGCGTCCTGGAACTGGGAGACTTGATGTTCCTGCGAACTGACGACTGATGAGCCAGCTCAGCCTTCCGACCCGTGAACATCAATCTGAGCTCCCTCAAACTCTGGAGCGGGGCGACCTAACAGCTTGGTCAACTCGAACAAGTCCCTCTCAAACGTCAGCTTGCTGTCCTTCTCAAGCTGAACGAACTCGGTCCAATGGAGTGCCATCTACAATTTTTAACAAAATTTTAAGTTAGTTAGGTGACAAGTGTATCAAAATTTTAATATAGTAGGGCAACAAGTGAGTCAAATTTTAAGCTTAATGAGAGGTGTGCAAAATTTTAGGATACAAGGAAAATGTAATATTTAATGAGAGTAAAATTTTGCATAAGTAAGAGGATTGGAGATAAGCAGTTTTCGAAAATACTTCATTCCTTTTTTTTAGAAATTCATCTTTTGTAACATTTGACAACGACCATGCTAACTAAGGTTTCCTAAAGTCAGGATGGCTCTGATACCAAGTCTGTGGGGACCCCGGACTAGCTGTCCGAAATACCCGATTATGCTTAACACAACGATCCCGTGATCAGTCTGTCGTTGCACATAATCCGAATTGGATACCAAAGTTTACATCCATTACAATACCGAATAAAAGTCTTACATAAATGGTCATTTAGACCAAGTCTTACATAGGTGCCTTCATGGGCCAAACCAAAATATCAGCGGAAGCTACGGCGTAGTAGACATCATATTCTAACGATGACAACCCGACAGGCAGCTGACTTGTGGAGATCCTTAGTTGGCGTAGAAGTCGCCATACTCCTGCTCGGCGTAGTGCTCCTCCTCGTAGTCTGGCTAGGTCAATAGCCAGGGACGAAACCAATATGAGTACATTTGAATGTACTCGCAAACTACCCCAACATGAGTATGCACTAGTTTTATTTTAGTTGACAACTTTTATTTTTTAAAACATCTCTATATCTTTATTGAAAAAGGTAAGAAGAGTTTTATAACTATCTTTAAAGAAATCACCATTTTATCTGTTTCTCCAAAACTCCTCCTTTTTCCGACCATAGCCCGTCATGGTCCACTTCTCCAACCACCTCATACCGATCCGTTGGTATAGGTGTAGGAAACATTCTCCACTTCATTTTCTTTTTAAAACTCAAAGTCTTTTAAAAACTTGCACATGGTCTTAGGACAGTCTCCCAATTGTCCATATCCGAGGACTCGGCTATTCGAATAGTTTTAACACTCTGCAGAGGTAGCACGCTTTTAGCCCACATCCATCCGGCAACTCATCGTGTCTGCCACGTCTCGCCATACCAGGTGTATGCGAAGTAAGCCGCCGGCCATAGCCTCTTATTTGCTCATGCTAGTATAGGATCCTTCCCATATGACACTTTCCATCGACACCCAGTCCAGTTTCCCGTCAGAAACCCTAAGTGTGAGGACTCATAGTTTTGTCCGGCGGTTTATGGTGGAACCTTCTATCCTCCCCACCAACTTGTGTGAGGACCCGGGTCAGGGGGTAGGTCCTCGGACCATCCCCTCATGCATAACGGAGTCATCTCCGTCGATGAGGTATCCCATACTAATAAGAGCAAACTACATGACTAAGCCTTTTCCCATATGGGTAAATGTGGTCGCACAGGGTAAGATTGGTGTCATAGTACTAGGACACTGTGCATTTTTCATAAACATACCATTCTCCATTTCTCCACTTCAACACCGACATCTCGGTATTCCATAATCACTCAAGTATTTCAAAGGAGTTTTGAATAAACAACATTGTTTCCCATCCTATAGTTTTATATAAACTACCTTACTACATAGGGTGGCAAAATAATATCCATATACTTTTGAAAAGGTTTTGTAAACCATTGCCTTAAGAGTAAATCATTTGATCAAAGTAGATGCATATGTATTTAGGTGCAAGCTCAGAGAGTAGCTTGCCTTGCTCGGCAAAGTGGACTTGGTCTTGATCTTCAGATTCAACAAACTCTCCTTCCTCGATAAATCCGACAGCGTTCTCGTCTAATTAATAAACAAACAAATACAACCAATCACTAAACTACTCAAGCAATCATCTCAACATAACAACCATAAACATCTAAAATAGCTACTGCACACATCAAACAATACAATTTGGTTTCAAATTAATCTTTACCTAATAATAAAAGAAGCAAGGCTTCTTGTTCGTCCGTCGTGTTTCATGTCGTCCGTCAAGTTTCTTTCGATTCCGATCGTGACCATGTTGGGTAAGGGACCGGTCCAAATCTCCTCGGACCCGGATTGGCCTCTTCTTGCCGTCGCTGGGCCTCTACATATGGGATCGATCGATTGATGCTTATTAAGATCGAAGCTTGCGATCGAAATTGAGGGTTCGAAGATTTTCAGACACGCAAACGATTCGACGAGACGTCAAGCAACAATGGCAGCTACCAGGACGGACAGAAGTCGACGAGGTCGTGGGTGAGAAGAGAAAGCAGGGTAGCTCGTAGGACAGGGCGCAAGGAAGCGGTGGCTGTGAAGAGGCGTGTATGCTTCAGGACTTAGAGACGATGAGGGATTTTTAATTGGGGAGCCGGCCGCCGTTCTCGACGATCATGTGATGGATGCGACAGCACCGTCGCTTCGTGCTTGATCTCGAAGCGCTCGCCGTCGGAGGTGACCAGCGTGATCACCTTGCCGGCGCCAAGCAGCCTGCGCGCTGCCATGTACGGCGCACTCCGCGGCCGCCCCTGCTTGCACCGATCACATCTTCGGGAGCAGGCTACTGTACTCGCTGCTTCCCTCCACATGCATCAAACCGATCCAGCAGCAGAGAGCCGGCAGGCGGCTAGACGAGCGGCCGGCCGAACGAAGCAAAGTGTGCGGCTTGGTATCATAGCAGGCAACAGGCAGGGTCGGCGTTAACTGCGACCTGCACGGCCAGGGCAGCCAAAGCTTTCTGTGTCGGCGTTTACCGTCGGAGAGAGGAGAGAGGACTAGCAGATTCTTGAGTTCTGGATGACCTCATATCACCACCTCTATTAGCTCTCCCCACGAATCCTATGGATTTTTCTGAAACTGTGCAGGAGCCTGCGTTAGCATATCAGAGCTAGCATCGATAAGCAGTAACAGCAGGGACGAGCTCAGAAAGAAAATCAGACCCCCTTATGTTGAATACAGAGCAAGCTAGAGAACAAACAAAAATACAGAGGGATGCTTCAACACAACTCTTTAATAAGTACGCAGTTTGATTCATCAGCACACTGTTGCTGCACTAAATTGACGATCTTGGAGCTGTTTGGTTACGTGAGGCAATTCATTATCCATGTTTGTTCACAACTCTTTTAATTTTTAATAGTTTGGCTCCCGTACGATGCACAATATAATTTGTAGAATTTTTTATCTTTGCAAAAAGAGGAAATAATGATCCAACAAGTGATTGATTGGAGAAGATATCGGAAACCAAATGTTTATGTGATTTGATAAGGAATGATGTGGTCATTATCTTTTCCTACTGCATCTGAACCTGTCTAGGTCATGTTTTTGTACAGCGAATCCTGTAATCGAACTCCATCTCCACATTTAGTCTGCACTCACACACCAACATGGTTTCCATTCTTTCAACGAAATGAAAGTGCATATGGAACCACTGATTGGAAGTATTTTTTAAATAGAACATATATTTGAGAGTTGGGAACCATGAGTTCTTCTAAGCAAGTATATGATCCAAGTTTAAACCAGCCAAAGTTACCTTTCAACGGAACCATGAATTGAGTTATATGGATTCAGTATTGAGTGTGCCCGGTGGAACATAATAGATAACTGTGAGCAAAATAGAATGTCATTTTCCTAGGGACTAACCGAGCCAAAATTCAGGTTTTGTAGAATGATTAAATTATAGGTTCGTGACTATCAAGATTAACATAATATACTTTGATCCTCCATTTAGTACAACCAGTGCTAGCACGAATTTGCTACAACTAGCCAACCGAAAACCCGAACAAATCTCCACCAGAACGGAAAAAACCAACGCAAACCCAAGTTTGAGATCATGGAGCAAAACAGATCTTGGGGCAACTAAACATGACCACATGCAAGCACATTTGAATTTATTTTAAAACCGGTGCAACGCACGGGCAGTTTTGCTAGTTGAACTAACCAATATTTATTTATGTCCAAAATTATGGCAGAAACTTGTGGAGCATGTTTAATTGCACAACTTGAGTTCTGTTTGTCCCAAAAATACAAACTAAATTTCTACAGAAAGCTACTGATGTGTAGAAGACAACCCAATTTGATTTGGATCATTTGGAGTTACCAAACTCCCTACACAATTGTTTGAATCCAGTAACTTAATAATAAATTTTTAGCTACCAATTAAGTTATGTTGATCCTAAAATTATATCCTTTTAGGGGTAACTCAACATGACTAAATGTGATCTAACAAAATTGGTCCTAATTCATTTGGGTTAACCATCAAACATATTTAAATGTTTGAGTGCAGAAGGGTGTTTAAACTTCAACTTAATACTAAACAAATACTACTGCACAAATAATTCTACCAAAATTAGGAAAGCTAAAACATGGCAGTACTAAGCTAGCAAAATTGGTTTGGAATTATTTGGACAAACAGAGTATCAGAAACAAACAAGTTTATAATTTAAACCTTCTGTAGTATTTTAATAACACGTTTTAAATATTTATTTAAATGACATGAGACCACTTGGGTTGGTTAAACAATTTCATAAGCTTTCCAGAACAATTGAGTTTGATTTATTTGGATTCTTAAATCTCGAGATATTGAATTTTAAAGTTAGGTCCAGTACTGATTTCACAGAGAGATTTAAATTTGAAAAGTTTACTATTCTCGATAATGTTCAAAAGTATGACATGTGGGGCCTACGCGTCAGCGACACAGGGGAAAATCCCGCGCTGTGGATAATGTTTAAAATGCTGACGGGTGGGGTCAGCCCGTCAGCCTCTCTCTAAACGAAGCGGTACGTGGCCGTTGGATCCAGATCCAATGGCTCACAGAGGCCGCGGTCATCGACGACCAAAAACGGGCGGCGCCGTCGCGCCGGCGACGGTGCCGTGGACGGATTCTCACCTAGGGGGTTCGGGAAGGTGCGGAGAGGGTGCTGGAGAACGGCGGAGGCTCGAGGAAGGCGGTGGTGCGAGTTGTACTTGCTCGGGAGGCTCCAGTCGACGGCGGCGAGGTCTCCAACTTCCACGGCCACGGGCACGAGCTCCGGCGAGGTCCTGGCTCCTCTCCTGTGCCCTAAACAGAGGGAAAAGCGAGGTGCGTGAGTGCGGTGTGGTTGCAGAAGAGAGTGCAGGCCAGAAAGAAGAGAAAGGGAGGGTGTGGCATCGCGGCCATGCTCGACCTCGACGGCGGCAGTGGCTGCGGCAATGCACGCCCTCCTTGCGGTGCACGGTGAATTTGGAGAGGGGGAGAGGGAGTGAGGATGGTGTGGTGTGTCCAGAGGGGCTCGGGGTGGCTTTATAGCGCGAGGGCCGGCATATCGTGGACGAAGCGCACGGACGGCGTCCATGGCGTCGCCGGCGAGATATTTCTCGATTCCACCTCGACGCGTGCAGGAAGCTCAAGGCAGAGGGGTCGGGGGGGTCCGGACGTGTTCTAGAAGCTTTGGCTCGAGCCCTGCGTGTCTAGGTGCAGGGAGGGGCTCTAATTTGGGTCGGCAACGGTGAGGTCGCCACGGTGATGCAGAGGGGACAGGGGCGGCATTGGGGCACGGGGGCGTGCTCTAGGCTTCTCCTCTGCGTGCAGAGGCTGCAGAGGCTGCAGAGGCACGAGGAGCGTGGCTGGGGGGGCCTGGGCGCCAGGAAAACGGCGAGGAGCGCCACGGCGACACGGCGGTGTGCGTCGGGGCGAGGGGGTGAGGTAGACGATGGCATTTTTGCCAAAACCCCCCTGCCTCCTTTTCTTTCCTGTTTTTCTTTATTTCTTTTTAGTCCAGTAGCATTTCTAGGATTTATTTGGGGCACTTAAACATTTTAGAAAAAATTGCAAATAATTGTGGGGCCTCCCCATAACATGTAGAAGCCCCACAAAATTTGGCTTTGCAAAATAAAATGTTTTGAATCATTTTCATTCATAGGGTTTTGAATTTGGTATTTTGGTTTATTTCAAATTGATTTTACTTTACAAATTTTAAAACTAGTTTAAAAATAGTATTGGAGAGGGAAAGTAGTAAGAATCAAAATGGGAGTGTTTACATCACCACTCCTCTGAATTTTGTTTGAACCAAAATTTCTTCTTACTTGGAGAATTGCGTGTCACTTGTCATTTTTATTTCTTTCTTGTTTCACTTTTGTTTTTGCATTACAAATTGTTAATTCAAGCAAACAACAACACAAGCAACAAGAAATAATTACCACAAGCAACAATTTGCAAACAACACATAATAATTAACAAAGGTTTTTGTTGGCGCACGTTTTTGGAATAACATTACTGATTATAATTCTGGGGTGTTACAGGATGTCCACTTCACGTTCCGCCATCTTCTTGTACCTAAAAACTTCATGCTCCAATTCCTCCATTTTGGCTTCCAAGCTTCCTTCTCCTTGAGGACCCCGAGCATCTTCATTCTGCACCTCTCCGTCCTTTAGTAGCAATTCCTTGGGATGCATCTTCAGCTCATTGATGTACGGGTTGACGATGTTCACGAAGAAGCTATCCTTGGAAGGCCCCGATGAGGACATGGTGGCTCTAGATCTGAGGGTGATACCTGGCAGAAACAGATCGAAACAAAAACGCGACGAGAAAACGATATACGGACCTCGGGGGATCTGGGGGATTATATAGCAAAAAGTTTCACAACAAAAGGAAAGTCCAGGTCGAAACTGGGTCAGAGACGGGCTCCGAGGCGCCCACACCATGCCCCGGCGCTGCCAAGGTGGGGCCCGCGGCGTGGGGCGGTGTGGTGCCCTCGGGCACCATTTCCTCCCCTTTTTCGGCTCGTAATTTTCCATATTTAATAAAAATAAAAAAATATAAGTTGGGAAGTCGAACGCGAACTTTTTCTTACCAAAACTGTTACCTATTCGAAAACGGACTCTGCAGTTTCCTGAATTTGACTTTTAATAAAATCTTCCGGAGTCACTACTTGAATAGTATCAACATCTTCGTTATAAGAATCTCCAGAAATATAATGCTTGAGTCTTTGCCCATTAACCACTTGAGGTTTGTTACCATCAAGCGAAGTAATTTTTATTGCACCTGAACGGTAAACCTCTGCAACAACATAAGGTCCTCCCATTTTGAAAGTAATTTTCCTGCAAAAAATCTGAGACGAGACCTATACAATAGAACTTTCTCACCAACGTTAAATTCTCTCTTTAGGATTCTCCTATCATGCCATTGTTTCACTTTCTCTTTAAAGAGTTTAGCATTTTTATAAGCTTCACTTCTCCATTCATCTAAAGAACTCAAGTCAAGTAACCTCCTTTTACCAGCAAGTTTAAAGTCTCTATTAAGTTCCTTTATGGCCCAATAAGCTTTATGTTCTAATTCTAGAGGTAAATGACAAGCTTTTCCGTAAACCATTTTGTAAGGAGACATACCCATAGGATTTTTATAAGCAGTTCTATAAGCCCATAAAGCATCATTAAGCCTCCTAGCCCAATTTTTCTAGATTTATTAACAGTCTTTTGCAAAATAGATTTAATCTCCCTATTTGATAATTCTACCTGACCACTTGTTTGAGGGTGATAAGGTGAAGAAATTCTATGATTAACATCATATTTAGCAAGGGTTTTTCTAAAAGCACCATGAATAAAATGAGAACCACCATCAGTCATACGATATCTAGGCACACCAAACCTAGGGAAAATAATACCTTTAAGCATTTTTAACGATGTCTCTCCATCAGCACTAGAGGTTGGTATAGCCTCTACCCATTTAGTAACATAATCAACAGCAACAAGTATATGGGTATAACCATCTGAAGGAGGAAAAGGACCCATAAAGTCAAATCCCCAACAGTCAAAAGGTTCAATAACAAGAGAATAATTCATAGGCATTTCATTACGTCTAGTTATATTACCAACTCTTTGACATTCATCACATGATAAAATAAATTTTCTTGCATCTTTAAAAAGAGTAGGCCAATAAAAACCTGATTGTAGAACCTTTTGTGCAGTTTATCTCCAGCATGATGTCCTCCATAAGCACTTCCATGGCATTTTCTTAATATCTCCCTTTGTTCAAATTCTGGAACACATCTTCACATTATATCATCCACTCCTTCTTTGTATAAGTGGGCGTCATCCCAAAAGTAATGTCTCAAGTCATAAAAGAATTTTCTTCTTTGCTGAGCTGTAAAAGTTGGAGGCAAATACTTGGCAACAATAAAGTTAGCGTAGTCAGCATACCGAGGACTCTCTCGCGAGCTTACCTTTATCGCAGCCAATTGTTCATTTGGAAAACTATCATTAACAGGAACAGGATCATAAGAAATGTTTTCCAATCTAGACAAGTTATCAGCGACAGGATTTTCAGCCCCTTTCCTATCTACAATGTGCAAATCAAATTCTTGTAATAAAAGCACCCATCTTATAAGTCTAGGCTTAGCGTCTTTCTTTTCCATAAGGTATCTAATAGCAGCATGATCGGTATGGATACTAACTTTCGAATCAACAATATAGGGTCTAAACTTATCACAAGCAAAGACTACTGCTAAAAACTCTTTTTCAGTAGTAGCATAATTCTTTTTAGCAGCATCAAGAGTCTTACTAGCACAATGAATAACATTTAACTTCTTATCTATTCGCTGTCCAAGATCATCACCTGACAGCAAAATCACTAGCATCACACATAATTTCAAAAGGTAAAGTCCAATCAGGAGGCTGAACAACAGGAGCAGTGATTAAAGCCTTTTTTAGAATCTCGAAAGCTTCTTTACAATCATCATCAAAAACAAAAGGTACATCTTTTTGGAGAAGATTAGTAAGAGGTTTTGAAATTTTAGAGAAATCTTTAATAAACCTCCTATAGAAACCAACATGACCAAGAATACTACGAATACCTTTAACATCCCTGGGACTAGGCATTTTCTCTATTGCTTCAACTTTAGCTCTGTCCACTTCAATACCTCTTTCAGAAATTTTATGTCCCAGAACAATTCCTTCATTAACCATAAAGTGGCATTTCTCCCAATTAAGAACAAGATTAGTTTCCTCACATCTTTGCAAAACTTTATCAAGATTGTGCAAGCAGTTATCAAAAGAAGTTCCATAGACGGAAAAATCGTCCATGAATACTTCCACAATTTCTTCACAAAAACCATGAAAAATGGCAGACATGCATCTTTGAAACGTAGCAGGAGCATTACACAAACCAAAAGGCATAAACCTATAAGAATAAGTTCCATAAGGACAAGTAAAAGTTGTTTTATCTTGATCTTTCTTTCTAACAGCGATTTGCGAAAATCCAGAATAACCATCAAGAAAGCAAAAATGAGTTTTCTTAGACAATCTTTCTAACATGTGATCAATAAAAGGTAAAGGATAGTGATCTTTCTTACTAACTTTATTAACCTTTCGAAAATCAATACACATTCTATACCCAACTACTACTCTTTGAGGAATAAGTTCATCATTTTCATTTGGCACAACAGTAACTCCTCCTTTCTTAGGAACACGGTGCACAGGGCTTACCCATCTACTATCAGCAATAGGATAAATTATACCAGCATCGAGGAGTTTTAATACCTCATTTCTAACCACTTCTTTCATTTTAGGGATTAAACGACGCTGGTGCTCCACAACAGGTTTTGCATCATCTTCCATGTTGATGGCGTGCTTACATATAGTAGGAGAAATCCCCTTTAAATCATCCAGAGTATATCCAATAGCTCCTCGTTGTTTCTTCAATACTTCTAGTAACCTTGCCTCTTCATTACCTGAAAGTTTAGAACTAATAATAACAGGATATGTTTTCTTGTCATCAATATGAGCATATTTAAGATTAGCAGGCAAAGGTTTTAAATCGAAAACAGGATTCTCTTTTGGAGTTGGAGAGGTACCCAAGTCCTCCACCGGCAAATTATGTTTAAGTATTACCGGCTGACGAAGAAGAATATTATCAATCTCATTTCTCTCTTCCATAAATTCCTCGCACACGTGTTCCTCCATGTATTGCTGCAAAGCATTGTTAGGAGCAAGAGCAATAGCAGCTAGTTGTTCAACTCGAGAATCTTCATTAGGTAATTCAGTTTCATAAGGATTTTTAGCGAACTTAGAAAAATTAAACTCATAAAAATCTCCACCGAATTTAGTATAAATCTTTTCTTTCTTACAATCTATAACAGCTCCACAAGTGTTTAAGAAAGGTCTACCAAAAATAATACTCCCTCCGATCCCCAAAAATAGTCGAAAGTCATACGTACCAATTGTACTGTTTGCGTTGTTTTCCAGCGAAACTTTTAACGGATCGGAGGAAGTAGGACAAGTTTTACTAGCAGCTGAACCAAGTACTAGAAAATCAGCAGGGTATTTAGTCTTACCACATAAAACCTCCACATCTCTAACAATACCAATCGGAGAAATAGTTTCTCTATCAGCAAGCTGAATAACCACATCAATCTCTTCAAGTTCACTAGAACCAATTTCATGCATGATTTCTTTATAAAGTTCATAAGGTACGGCACTTGAACTTGCACCAATATCACATAAACCATAATAGCAATGTTCTCCTATCCTAACTGAGAGCACAGGAACACTTGTTTTCCTAGATTTACGAGGGTGTGAAACAATATTAGAAGCATCTTCACAGAAGATAATGTGTCCTCATTCTACACTCTCGGTGACAAGGTCCTTTACTATTGCTATTGCAGGTTCTGTTGGAGATATGCCCCAGAGACAATAATAATTAAGTTATTATTTATCTCCAAGTTTATTATTAATGTTTATATCCTTATGCTACAACTGTATTGGGTACTTGTATAGCAAATACAACGTATACAAGAGGAAAACCTCCAATACACGTGTAGAGATATGAACAAGTAAAAGCGTTCCTAGTCTTGTCTCTAAGACTAGCCTATCTTGTTGTTTGATGATCATGTTTTCCTGATCATGGACTTTGTATAAGTCATACAACTATAGGAGTATATTATCGGAATGATAATAGTACTGAACCGACCCATTGTATGATCTTGCTATGAGACTAATCGTCAACGATGAAGAGAGCAATTGATCATATGTTTAGTTATCGTTGGCTATATTCCTATGCTATGAGAATATCTGGTGACCGCTTATTCGACACTCAAGCTTTGATTGTCATCAAACGTCCTGCCGTAATAGGGGACCATAAAGGTGGCTTTTGGGCGTGAACTAGAATAATGTATTGGAACAGAGATTGTTCAGGAATACCACTTACTCCTCCAGACGTTGGAGAGATACATCCTCTAGGCCATCTCAGTATTATTGTTGTCACCCAATCGTCTGGCCAGACATAGCGTGATTAATCACGGGACAACTGTAACAGCCCACTTTTGGTAATGCAAATTATGAACCAAATTTTCACTTTTTTTTTTGCATCCCATGCTTGCATCATAGCATCCAAATTCAATTGCTAAACAAATAGAACATTTGGTTTGGCACCATTTGGAAATAAAATGCCAAACTTGTCTCTCCAAAATTTCAGATCAAGGAAGGCACTCAAACTTGCAAACACAAGTCCTTTGACTTCTTATATTTGTCAAGGAAGTTCCAAGAGTTCAAAATACAATCTGGAACTTGCTCTAACTTTTCTAAAGGAGCAACATCTTTGATTTTAGCAAAACGCCCTAGTTTCAACTCAATGAACAAATGTTGTACAAAACTTTTTACTTCAACCCGCCAATTTTTGTGGTGCTTCTACTTGTTAGTAGGAGGCTACTGGATTTTTCTCAGAATTTAATAAATTGTTTAAGTGCCCTAATAAAATCATTTGAATTGCTGCTGGTTTTTCAAAAAGAAAAAGGGCAAGGGACCTATCCGTGATGGCAGCAAGTTTTCCAGGGGCGTTTGGTAAAAATCGGCTTCTTCTTCCCCTTTCTCTGTAGCGACCGAGGGGCTTGCTCGACCGCACCCCCGTCGCTGTGCACCGCGCCCCTGTGCCCCTTCTCCCCAACGAGCTCCTCTGCTCCCCTTCTCCCCCACCTGCTTCCCCGTTCCCCTCCCCATTCCTCTTCCCCACGGGCCGCCATGGCCGCCGCACTGCGCCGCCGCCTCTCCGTCGATTGAGGCCACCCCGGGCAAATCGACGCCCACCAACCTCTCCGCCGCGTCCACCTCTACTTCCCCGCCCGAGGAATCGACCGGAGACGCCGGGGATCGACGCCGCGATCCTCTGCTCCCTCGCGGCCGTCCGAGCGTCGCCGCGCCCGATTTTCCTCGCCGTCGCTGCAACCTCAGCCTCGACGTTGCTCCATCGGCTTGAGGGTGAGCACCACGTGCCGTAGAACCTCGTCCCCCTCTCCCCTCGCGCTAGCTCGTCTCGCCGTAGCCATCATCGCCGTCGACGCCGTGCGCCGTTGTTCGTCGACCGGTTGCAGAGCCGGAAGAACCGGGCTGCAGGCCGTTCGCCACGGGCCCATAGCCGGCCCCAGAGCCGGCCCAGACCGGGCTGTGTGCCGGTGGGCTCTGGAGCCAGGCCGGCCTGCTAGCCGGCCCAGCCGGGCTGGAAACCGGCTACCCAGTTTTTTTTCCTGTTTATTTCTTTTCCTTTTCTTCCTCGTTAGAGGTTGCCTCCCGCTCCTCCCTCGCGACGTTAGGGTTGTCGAACCTCGACGATTCCTTCGTGTTCCACCTCTTTCCCTCGAACTCGAGTAAACATTATTATTAATGTTGTTGATTTTACTTAAAATAATTAAAAGCACTTAATTAAAAGGAGAAATTATAAAAGTAATAACTTTTGATCGGGGCCTCCGAAAAATGTGTTCCTTATATCGAAATGCTCATAAAAATGTGCACTGAACCTTGGCATCACTTGCATGCATGTTTACTTGAACTTATAGCACAGGAAAAGATTAAAAACAATGTAGAGCTATTCCTCTCTTGTTTAATAATTATTCCTGCACCCCAGGTAAATTAGTAGCTCTTGCTATAATAATTCCAGTGCATTAAGATGTCATGTCATCATGTGGTTGTGCATTGCATTGTGAAGCATGTATGGTGATTGATTTATTTCTTCCGTGTTGTGCTTCGATAGATCAAGCAGCCGGGGTTACTCCACAATACCCCGAAGAGCCATACTACCAGCACCTTGATCAAGGCAAGCGTAATCCCCCCTCTGAGCATATCTTATCCTATGTTTCCGCAAATATTTTCTCCACTATAATATTGCATGCAGTTCCAAATGTCAATTTGAGATGGATAGAGTATCCCATAGTTGCATTAAGATTCCGATGCCATTACCTGTTTTCCCTCCTATTATCCATAGGTTTGTACTGTCGGCCGAAGATACTTAGCTATGCAATGTTGATGCTTAGCCATGCTTAGTTACATGTTATTCGTCCGTTGGATACTTCATGTTGGAAACAGGTTATTGAAGTGTTCAGATGATGGTGGAGAATTGTGGTGACAGATAATAAGATGCTAAAGGTGGGGATGAGAGGCCACTGTGGTTGTGGTGCTTTGTCTCGTTCTCGCCGCCTAGGTGCGAGTTCTTCACCTCCCGAACCAAGACTGAGCGTGCAACCATGCGTGAGGCCTATGCAATTGCAGGAACCCTCATAGACTAAATAACTCGGGCGGTGCTAGCCAGGGTCCTCTAGTTCGGGCTTCCATTTGCGCGTGCGTGATGATGGTGGTATGAACTGGGATGAGGATGGTGGTGTTAGGAAAATGAGTGGCCGTGGGGCAGGGTGTGGTGATCTCGTGTCCTGCCGCCACTGATGATCCTGAAAAGTCCTTAACAAGGGAGAAGTCGACACCGCTCCCACCCAGCCGGCTTTCCAAGGAAGAGAGCTAATTCGCAGGTAATGGGCCGGACGGTACGCGTGGCAAACATTTGTACACCCCTGCAGGGTTAAATCTTTTCGAAAACCCGTGTCCACGGTTAAGGACAACTTGGGAAAGGACGATAAGATCATAGAATAACTTTAACGGAATGATTAAAAACTGGGTACTAGAGGTACCACTTCAAGATTGTAAGGTGAGCTTCCTCGAGGGTGATTCGGGGAGTTGCCTTTGATGAACAGGTACAGTGGTTGATGATGGTTGATGTTGAGAAAGGTGATCAAGAAAAGAGTACTTCTTACCCCTTTTTGAAAATACTCTGAATAGTCGATGCCATTGAGTTATGTTTTCATAAATAAAATCAGCTTTATGCAAAACAGCCATAAAACATTGAAAGCCTCATCGAGCTAAAGCTCTATATATAATCTTGCGAGTTCGTCGAACTCAACGTCGTTTGTTTTGTTTCAGAGGAGGACTTCACCGACCTCGAAGGTGGGTTCTTTGTGGACGTCGACGAGTAGTCTGGGGTTCCCAGGTGGCAGCTTGGAACATCTCGGAACAGCTGGCGCTGGATGTTTATTTGTAGGCCTCTTAGGCCATAATCTGGATCTTGTTGTGTAGAACAACTTATTTTGCTTCCGCTTGTTGTAATGTTGGGTCTGTGACCTCTGGTTGTCATTTGCTATCTTTCTCTATTATAAGAGTTGAACTATATGATTTGTGTCGTAGAGTCTGTGATGTGCCAGTTGTTCCACAAGTCTTGATCTCTCTATTATACATTGAGGGTTGTGCCTGTGTTAAGGCATCAATCGGGGTGTTGCGTTGCCGATGATCCATTCCGAGCAACGCCTGCCAAAGGTTTTGGCCGGGGATTGGTAAACCCGTAACCTCCGGTTGTATCGCTTAACCGGTGACACACAGCATCACTGTATAACAGTCGGGTCGGGGCGCCACAAGTTGGTATCAGAGCCGACCCTCGCGGCAACACGGGCGTGTGCGGGTCAGGGGCGCGGACATGTGGAGCATGTGCCGGCACTGGGCGCACAGACGTGTACCAAGAGGGGAAGTTCCTGGACTGGGGGCTGACTGACGAGGGCGTCGGTCTTCTAAGGGGGGAAGGATGTGAGATCCTGGCTCAGGGCTTAACAGGATTGATAGAATACTCATATCAACAAGTTGCAACTTCTTTTCCGGAAGCTCATCTGGAAGGAACTCCGAGGTTAAGCGTGCTTGTCCCGGAGCACTCCAAGGATGGGTGACCGACCGGGAACTGGTTCCCGGGTGCGCACGAATGAGGACAAAGTGCGCAGAAAAGACTAGTGTTGATCTGTGGGACCAGTCTGGAGATCCTAGAGAGCTGCCAGGGGTGACAGGCCCGGCCCGGGGGTGGTCGGGGTGTTACAATTTGGTATCAGAGCATCCTATCCATGATGTGTTTCCGGTCAAATTCCCAAATGTACATGATGTGTTTCATGTCTCCCAACTTCGCCGGTGTTTTAAAGATCCTATCCATGGGGTCAATCATGAGGAGTTGGATCTCCAGGAAGACCTCACTTATCGCGAGCATCCTATCCGCATCCTGGATGAAGCCGAAAGGAAGACCCGTAACAAGACTACCAAGTTCCTCAAAGTTCAATTGTCTCACCATTCCGAGGAAGAAGCTACTTGGGAACGAGTGTCTAGTCTTCGCGAGGAGTATCCCGACTTTTTCCCGCAACTTTAGAATCTCGGGACGAGATTCCTGTAAGGGGGGTAGAATTGTAACAGCCCACTTTTGGTAATGCAAATTATGGACCAAATTTTCACTTTTTTTTTGCATCCCATGCTTGCATCATAGCATCCAAATTGAATTGCTAAACAAATAGAACATTTGGTTTGGCACCATTTGGAAATAAAATGCCAAACTTGTCTCTCCAAAATTTCAGATCAAGGAAGGCACTCAAACTTGCAAACATAAGTCCTTTGACTTCTTATATTTGTCAAGGAAGTTCCAAGAGTTCAAAATACAATCTGGAAATTGCTCTAACTTTTCTAAAGGAGCAACATCTTTGATTTTAGCAAAACGCCCTAGTTTCAACTCAATGGACAAATGTTGTACAAAACTTTTTACTTCAACCCGCCAATTTTTGTGGTGCTTCTACTTGTTAGTAGGAGGCTACTGGATTTTTCTCAGAATTTAATAAATTGTTTAAGTGCCCTAATAAAATCATTTGAATTGCTGCTGGTTTTTCAAAAAGAAAAAGGGCGAGGGACCTATCCGTGATGGCAGCAAGTTTTCTAGGGGGCGTTTGGTAAAAATCGGCTTCTTCTTCCCCTTTCTCTATAGCGACCGAGGGGCTTGCTCGACCGCACCCGCCGTCGCTGTGCACCGCGCCCCTGTGCCGCGCCCTCCTGCCGCGGAGAGGATAAGGAGGCCCCCACGAGCTCCTCTGCTCCCCTTCTCCCCCACCTGCTTCCCCGTTCCCCTCCCCATTCCTCTTCCCACGGGCCGCCATGGCCGCCGCACTGCGCCGCTGCCTCTCCGCCGATTGAGGCCACCCCGGGCAAATCGACGCCCACCACCCTCTCCGCCGCGTCCACCTCTACTTCCCCGCCCGAGGAATCGACCGGAGACGCCGGGGATCGACGCCGCGATCCTCTGCTCCCTCGCGGCCGTCCGAGCGTCGCCGCGCCCGATTTTCCTCGCCGTCGCTGCAACCTCGGCCTCGATGTTGCTCCATCGGCTTGAGGGTGAGCACCACGTGCCGTAGAACCTCGTCCCCCTCTCCCCTCACGCTAGCTCGCCTCGCCGTAGCCATCATCGCCGTCGACGCCGTGCGCCGTTGTTCGTCGACCGGTCGCAGATCCGGAAGAACCGGGCTGCAGGCCATTCGCCACGGGCCCATAGCCGGCCCCAGAGCCGGGCTGTGTGCCGGTGGGCTCTGGAGCCAGGCCGGCCTGCTAGCCGGCCCAGCCGGGCTGGAAACCGGCTACCCAGTTTTTTTTCCTGTTTATTTCTTTTCCTTTTCTTCCTCGTTAGAGGTTGCCTCCCGCTCCTCCCTCGCGACGTTAGGGTTGTCGAACCTCGACGATTCCTTCGTGTTCCACCTCTTTCCCTCGAACTCGAGTAAACATTATTATTAATGTTGTTGATTTTACTTAAAATAATTAAAAGCACTTAATTAAAAGGAGAAATTATAAAAGTAATAACTTTTGATCGGGGCCTCCGAAAAATGTGTTCCTTATATCGAAATGCTCAGAAAAATGTGCACTGAACCTTGGCATCACTTGCATGCATGTTTACTTGAACTTATAGCACAGGAAAACATTAAAAACAATGTAGAGCTATTCCTCTCTTGTTTAATAATTATTCCTGCACCCCAGGTAAATTAGTAGCTTTTGCTATAATAATTCCAGTGCATTAAGATGTCATGTCATCATGTGGTTGTGCATTGCATTGTGATGCATGTATGGTGATTGATTTGTTTCTTCCGTGTTGTGCTTCGATAGATCAAGCAGCCGGGGTTACTCCACAATACCCCGAAGAGCCGTACTACCAGCACCTTGATCAAGGCAAGCGTAATCCCCCCTCTGAGCATATCTTATCCTATGTTTCCGCAAATATTTTCTCCACTATAATATTGCATGCGGTTCCAAATGTCAATTTGAGATGGATAGAGTATCCCATAGTTGCATTAAGATTCCGATGCCATTACCTGTTTTCCCTCCTATTATCCATAGGTTTGTACTGTCGGCCGAAGATACTTAGCTATGCAATGTTGATGCTTAGCCATGCTTAGTTACATGTTATTCGTCCGTTGGATACTTTATGTTGGAAACAGGTTATTGAAGTGTTCAGATGATGGTGGAGAATTGTGGTGACAGATAATAAGATGCTAAAGGTGGGGATGAGAGGCCACTGTGGTTGTGGTGCTTTGTCTCGTTCTCGCCGCCTAGGTGCGAGTTCTTTACCTCCCGAACCAAGACTGAGCGTGCAACCATGCGTGAGGCCTATGCAATTGCAGGAACCCTCATAGACTAAATAACTCGGGCGGGGCTAGCCAGGGTCCTCTAGCTCGGGCTTCCATTTGCGCGTGCGTGATGATGGTGGTATGAACTGGGATGAGGATGGTGGTGTTAGGAAAATGAGTGGCCGTGGGGCAGGGTGTGGTGATCTCGTGTCCTGCCGCCATTGATGATCCTGGAAAGTCCTTAACGAGGGAGAAGTCGACACCGCTCCCACCCACCCGGCTTTCCAAGGAAGAGAGCTAATGCGCAGGTAATGGGCCGGACGGTACGCGTGGCAAACATTTGTGCACCCCTGCAGGGTTAAATCTTTTCGAAAAGTCGTGTCCACGGTTAAGGACAACTTGGGAAAGGACGATAAGATCATAGAATAACTTTAACGGAATGATTAAAAACTGGGTACTAGAGGTACCACTTCAAGATTGTAAGGTGAGCTTCCTCGAGGGTGATTCGGGGAGGTGCCTTTGATGAACAGGTACAGTGGTTGATGATGGTTGATGTTGAGAAAGGTGATCAAGAAAAGAGTACTTCTTACCCCTTTTTGAAAATACTCTGAATAGTCGATGCCATTGAGTTATGTTTTCATAAATAAAATCAGCTTTATGCAAAACAGCCATAAAACCTTGAAAGCCTCATCGAGCTAAAGCTCTATATATAATCTTGCGAGTTCGTCGAAGTCAACGTCGTGTGTTTTGTTTCAGAGGAGGACTTCACCGACCTCGAAGGTGGGTTCTTTGTGGACGTCGACGAGTAGTCTGGGGTTCCCAGGTGGCAGCTTGGGACATCTCGGAATAGCTGGCGCTGGATGTTTATTTGTAGGCCTCTTAGGCCATAATCTGGATCTTGTTGTTTAGAACAACTTATTTTGCTTCCGCTTGTTGTAATGTTGGGTCTGTGACCTCTGGTTGTCATTTGCTATCTTTCTCTATTATAAGAGTTGAACTATATGATTTGTGTCGTAGAGTCTGTGATGTGCCAGTTGTTCCACAAGTTTTGATCTCTCTATTATACATTGAGGGTTGTGCCTGTGTTAAGGCATCAATCGGGGTGTTGCGTTGCCGATGATCCATTCCGAGCAACGCCTGCCAAAGGTTTTGGCCGGGGATTGGTAAACCCGTAACCTCCGGTTGTATCGCTTAACCGGTGACACACAGCATCACTGTATAACAGTCGGGTCGGGGCGCCACAACAACATATATACGGAATGAGAAAAGAGAATGATATTGGTACGAGAATTATATGTGTTATGATCGAATGGTTTGATCACACTAGAGCACATTGTCTCAATCTCGAGATATCATTGGTATCGTGTACGTAAGTGAAATAGTGTAATGAGTAACACACAGGTTCTGTCGTTCACTCATAAACACAAGGGAGCCAGTATGAATGTCCAACCCGCTGCTGGTTATTGTCCGGTAAGTTCCCGGACATGACTTTGTGTTTACTGAACCAATCGGGTCACACACTTAAACTGTAGGTCAATCTTTTATGGAGAACATAAAGTTGTAGTCTTAGTGGTAATGAGATTGTGTCGGAGTAGCTCCGATGTCGCTAGGACTTGTTCTGGTGAAATATAAGATAGAGAGAAGGCGGACATCTAATGTCCCGGGATGATAGGAATGGTTTCTATCATCAGCGGATTTATTCCGAGTGTTTATAAAGATGGAAATATTGTTCCGAGAGTTTTGTCGGCGGATACTAGGTATCCCGGATCATGTAAATATGAGTTATATGATAAGTAATTAATTACGGAAATTTTCTATAAAAGGAAATATTCGAAAAGGAAATAATTTGACAAAACAATTAATTATTTATTTAATTAATTATATTGGAAAATATAAATAAAGGATTTTATTTGGAGCCCAATAAAAGGAGGCTGCCAAGTAGGTCCATGGGGCCCACAAGGCAGCTGCATCCCACATAGGGGCGAGGGAGTCCGAGTCCGAGTCCGAGTTGGGGGGGACTTCTCTCCCCCCGGCTGGCCGTGGCGGGCCCCACGTGGGGCAGCGGCATAGGAGGCCGAGCCCGACCCGGCTCGGGTGGGCCCCACCCGCCTAGGTCGTCGCGCCTAGGGCGGGCCCCGCCCGGCGGCGGCACAAGGAAGGAGGGGGAGGGGAGTTGGAGTACTCCAACTCACCCTCCCAAGCCGAGTTGGGCAAGGGGAGCTTTCCCCTTGCCCAAGCACCTCCACCCCTTGATCTCCTTTATAAGCAACGCAAGCCCCCTAGGGTTTGACATACAAGTTTCACACAATATTGCCTCCGTGCAAGTTCTCTCTCTCTCTTGTAGATCTCATGTGTTGAGAATTAGACGTCTCTAATCCTCTCATATAGATCTAATCTAGTTGATTAGATCTACCACCTAAACTACGCCGCAAGGCTGTTTCTCATCGCCGGTGCTATTAACTCTAGACGGTGAAAGCATTGGTGGGTTGACACGGTGTACGTGTGGATACCGTTAGAGCGGGACTTGCGCCAGCAGTTCCTCGACGACGGAGCGCCAACGATCTCACTTCCCGGCATGGACGTGAGAGTCTTCATCAAGCTTCTTCAACGTCTACAACGACGTACGACAACAATCTCACCTCCCGGCGTGGACATGAGATTCTTCATCAGGCTTCACCGACATCTACTTCGACAAACACAAGATCTTCCGCAACGGTGTTTGTAAGTATCTTGATCATTGCAGTATGGGGTGGAACATATCGTCATAGAATAGATCTTGGCGGCAAGGTTACGGATAATTTTTAAAGTTTTACCCGTAACCCAATAGTGGTATCAGAGCCGATCTATGCGTAGATATGATTTGATCTAGAGCACATGTTGGTGCGAGCATTGCATGGTTCTTGCATTAAGTTTATTTTAGTTGCTTCCCAATAAGTTGTACATCATATTCCACGACGGCATTGGCAAGATCTTTACGGACTTCTGGCAATCCGCGGACCTTTCGGCTGCTCCTAGTATGCTTGTTGGCGCCAACGAAGTGCTTCAGTAGCTTTGGGTCTATACCTTTAGTTGTGGACGTTGTTGTACATATGGACTGGGCATGAGGGTTGGACGCCTCACGGGGGTCACGCGCACATGTGATCGTTTAGATTGGGGTTCGCAACATTTTCATAATATTGGGATCTCAATCACCCCGCAAAGTTAATCTAGCAACTAGACTAAACGTGCTTCAATTTGTAGGTAGTGACGGTAATTCCGTAGATCCTACATAGCCACGTAAAACATGCAAACAAATGTTAGATACGTCTAGCTTGGTTTTGCAGGATTGTGTGCATGTGTTTTGGTATAACTATTTTGTTACGGTGTCTTAACATGATGGTGGAAGCCAAAACAATTGATCGAGTTTGTCATCGACAATCAAGCGAAGAAGAGTTCAACGCGAGTTCCAGAGGAGGCGCCGATGGTGATGCTGGTGACATGTGCTTGGCGTGTTTTCGGATGCGGTAATTTTCCCTCGGGGATTTTGCCATAACCGAGAACGATGAAGATGGTGATCCTCAAGGACGAGCGCCAAGGACTTCCGGAGAATAACAAAGGCTATACCAAAGCACATAAATTATTATTAATTGCTTGTGATGTTTATCCTTTGTTGTTTGCACCTTGATTGCGCAGTAGCCGTTTATTAGGGTGAATCCTCAAGTAAAATATCAAGGAGATCGTGTTCATCCAACCGTGGCACCGTAAAACCAGGCGCTTGTCATCGTATGACATGTATCCATGAGTAATTTGTGCCAAGAGTTTGGGAGGCGGGCGCGAACCGTTCCAGCAGCATGATCGGTTGGTTATCTTGAAGTCCAGGCATAACTAGTTATGAGTTCGGAACACACATGTCGAAAGACGAACATGAGTTGTAGCTACTACAATTAGCATAGTGCTTACCGGTTGGCCAACGGACATGACATGTATCCATGCTTGCTTCGTAGGGTAATCGGGTCCTGAATCGCTTAGCGCCAATCAAGAGGATTATTGGGCTTAGTGGGAGCATATCTTGGATTCAATTTTATTGAATTAAAGTAGTGCATTAAAATTAGTAATAAACTAAAAGTCTGAATAAACTTGTTTTGTTGTAGAAAATGGATCCCGTTGAAAAAGTGCATGAAGATGACTTGTTAGGAAAGTTAACTGCGGGAAGCGTGATCTTTGCGGATTGGCTTCACGGGCTGAGAGAAAATTTCAGGACACGCGAGTTAGAGCATATTCTGGACACACCTGTTCCGGAAGGAGAAGATGACTATTCTCCTATGGGAGAAGATGAGTATCAAGCTGGGATGGTTATGCTAGACAGAATGAGTTTTGAGCTTAGCGATAGGTACCCATACTATCGCCCCTTCCGTCTTATGGAAGCTTTGAAAGCTCAATTCTCAAATCAGCTATGTCTTGGCATATACAAATTCAATGTGGAACTTAGTGATTGCAAACTATCGAGCAGTGGCTCGATGAGGGAGCACAAGGAAAAGTTCTGCAAGATACTCAGGAAGCATAAGGACATTGGGAAACCAGTTCCAGAAAAGCAAGCTGTTGACACACTTCTGAGATCACTACCATCATACTACTATGCCTTCGTGGCGTGCTATGAATTGATGGGAGTGGAGAAGACAGTCAATGAAGTCTTCGATATGCTCTTATCAGCAGAGATGGATATCTATGTGCATCACTTGATGACCGCATCCATCTTACAAGACAAGTGGCGAGTCCACAAAAGGTATAAGAGTTATACAAAAGTTATTGACATAATCTCGACTCGAATATATTTTGGTATTTAATACTAAAAATTTTCATGTTGCATGATCGCAGTATGAAAAGGAAAAGAGCCAAGAGATTCAAGAAGAATTGGAGGAAGTGGGGAGAGAAAGCACTCAAGAACTGATGATCGCCACTATGTCTTCAATCCAAGTAAATGAAGAAGATTTACACTAGGACTTTAAATAAGAGTTATTTTTAGTTCGATCATTATGTAATGAATATTTTATATTCTGGAAAAAGTTTATGTTCGAATAATAAAGTATGTGTGGGAATTCCAATTTTGTGAATTCAAAGTTTATATCTTCTTTATTGTGTTATGTCATTAATTTTGTTTGTTAAGTCTTTATTGTTTTGATTCAAGATATTACTTAAAGTTTTGAGTAATAATTAAAGTTAGTTTAATCTTTAATTTGGAGTTACACTTTTCGTTGGTTCTCTTTGAGACTCTTAAAGTTATCTCTAAATTAAATGGATAAAACTAAAATCACAAAGTGTCATACACTTGGAGAAATTCGAAATTCATAAAGTGCTAGGCATTTGATGAAAATCGAAATCCACAAAATGCTAGGCATTTGGTAGACTCGAATTTGGCAAAGTGCTAGGCACTAGTAAAATTCGAGATTTACATAAAGGAGTGGAATCTACCCAATAGTTCAATTCTATTGAAGACTTAATATGAAGTTCCATATTAATGAAATAGAGTTAATGAAATTATTGAAGTTTCAATGTTTCATATAATTCAGAGGGAGAATGTGAGAATCAAAATAAAGTAATCAAAGGTATTTGATTAAAATATTGTAACATAATTGACTAAACAAAGTTTTCTTAGTCAAATTACATGTGTTGGTTTTGGTAACTCGAAATCATCATGGTAATCAAATCTTTTGCAAGATAAAGATTAAAAGGAAATGTTACAAAGTCTTGTTCGACGTGTTGTGAAATTAGAAAATCCAAATTACCCACTAAAGTAAATAGAATATTTTGTTTGTAAGGGGACCTATATAAATTTTAACTAAGAGTTATTTTGATAGAAAGTTCCAAGTTTTCAATTGTGAATTTCAAATCTGAATTCGAATTGAAGATATGTTTTGCATTAAAGTCCAGAGTATTATTGGCATTGATATTCCACACATAATTCTAAATGCATGTTGACTTTAGAATTGGAGAAAAGTGTCTTCTCATGAAGAGAGAGTGGAAATCATAATACTAAATTAAGACTGGGAGTCTTTGGACAAGTGTTAGAATGAGAGGGTAAACATGCAAATGTTTCCATATCATTACTTTGTCCAGGAATGCATGTAAGTTATATATGGTTTGAATTAAGTATTAAAAGGAAAATCATGTGAGGAATTTAATGATTAAATCACCTGGTGATTGAAATTATTTAAATGTCCAGGAACATGATAAAAGCAAAACAATTACAAACAAAGTTATGAATACTCATAAATGACGGTATATGTCATAAAGGAGTTCAAGAAAATTCATGCAACTCCAAGATTCAATCTTGAGAGTAGTTTGGACGTGATGTGAAATCACTGGACATGAATATTTCATAAAGAAAGGACAGATATGAATATCTAATATTCATAGAGCTAGTCTTGATTAAAATTGTTTTATCAAGGACGAATAAATGATAGTGAGAAGTTGCAAGACTTATCAAGGACTAAAGTAGCAAAATTAATTGCTAAGTATAATTCATTTGGATTATGAGAATAATCTGGATGATTATATTATGAGTGTTTGAAGTCAGTCGTGTTAATGAGTAAGAATTTTATTCTTTTCATTATATAAATCGAAGGGACTTAAAAGAAAGTGGGAGCTGATATTATATTTGTTGAATAAGGCTAGGCCGAATTAATAAATATATATCTCGTGATTTAAAGAGTTTAAATAAAAAGGTCGGAAAGTGTCTTATTAAAGTTTTGTCTATCAGATAGAATTTAATAAACATGAGTATGAATGTGCTAAGAACAATTCTGAAAGGTAATTCGAATTGTGTCTTGAGTCAAAGAAATTTGATCAAGAATTCATAGCGTGATATTTGCAAGATACATTGACCTTCGTAGTCGATGATGAGCGAGTAGAGAGGAATAAGATCAAATCATATTTAACTAGCAGAGTGGCCCACGCATTTGCGCGGCTAGATCTGTGATGCATCGTCTACATAATTAATATTGACTTCCTTTTGTATTAAACTGATTTTCCCTTATTATAGATGATAACAATGGACACAAATGAAATTATAGTGAGATCCTGACTCTAATATACAGATGATAACAATGGACACAAATGAGTTAGAATTACTTTATTGTGACCATCCCTCATCGGTTGCCCGCGGGACCCACATTTTCTACAAATATCACTAAATAATGGAGTTAATTATAACATCAAAGAGTTAAAATGTGTGTACTCATTTGTTCAGATGTCATCATTTTCTACAAACATCCCTAAATAATGGAGTTGTATTGGATGGTTATATAGATCAATTATGTAGTAGAAATAATATTTTGCTATGTACCAATCTACATACGGAAATTCAACCCTACATGCTTTAATGCCAACGTATTTTTCGTGTTAAGCTTTTCTATAAAACATACATAAAGCCATTGCTACCACGCACAAATACTTTAAGGTGTAATTATATGCATGATCAAACCTATCATATGATTACTGACCAATTTTAAATGCTTATGCACATCAACTTCTTAGGGAATTTTTGTTCTTTAACTACTCTTGTATGATACAGGTGGCTAAATAGGACACTTGCTAACATATTGGAAAATTCCGGTCTCAAAATACAAATTATGGAGTATATCTGCAGTCAAAAAGCAATAATATTACTACTTGATTTCAAAAAATTATATCTAAGGTGATTCCTACAGCTATGAAACTATTTAAACTGTTCACTTATTCTATGTTAGCAATATTTAAGAAGCTAAACTCAGTTTCTTTGTGTACAGGGCAAGATTTACAAAAGTATGTTTGACGGCGGCATTAGAGCTGAAAGGAAGGTTAAAAGATGAGAAACGACAGTTTCCATGACAAATACTGTGCTCAATGAAGATAAAGAAATAGCACCCAGCGGCTGGTTCTCGGACATAAAGAACCAAGGCCCTTCATGGCTGACGATCTCTGTTTAAAATAGCGGGCTATTATGTTTAGCGTCGGCGATTTCAGAGGCTACGAAAGGCTATAGCCGGGCTATTATGTTTAGCGCTGACGATCCTGCACAATGCCACTGCAGTCGCCCTCTCTCGCACCTCCCAAATTAACTTACATAAGTCCTTAATTTCTTGTATACTTAAACTTCCATCGTTGCAGACTATATCTCTATCTAATGAAGAACACTAAAACACAGTAATACCTATCTTGCACAACTTCTCCAGCAAGCATGTTATTTTTTATGGAACACTCCTAGCTGCGACATGAATATACCCGCTAGATCATATTAACATCAGGAAACATGTATACCAGACAACATAGTGTAACAACAGCTTGGCAGCTTCCTCATAATTCTGAAAAAACGCTGGTTGTGACATGTGTAGCGAAGCACCTCCCAAACTTATTCTTACCTGCAATTTTTTTTTAAAATCAGTTAGAGCTGGTCATCAGCATTCACTAAGCGGGATTTTTTTATGTCAGTGCACTGATTAAAAGATTTTGGAAAGCTCGTTATTGTAATTAAATCCTAAACTATTGTTATACTTCGAATCAATGTTGCTTCATGCATATTTGGAACGAAACCAAATAATGGCAAATGCTTGTTGCGACATGTGTAGCTAAGCACCTCCCTAGCTTATTCTGGCCTGCAAAACCAATTAAAAAATAAATTCAGTTAGAGCTGGCCATGGACATTCACTAATCAATTATAAGATTATGTCAGTGTATTGAGTAAAAGTACTTGGTTGTAAGCTCAGTTTACCTAAAATCTGAACTCAGGTTATACCTTCAATCAATGTTGCTTCATATATATTTGGGACAAAACTAATACACAGTAGACAACAATAGTATGTGCATGGCTCATTTGTGTTTTTTGTTTAGTCCAAAGTAAAAGACGAAAGAAAAAAACCACGATCCTTTTCTTCAAGATCCAAATCTTGCCTCCTGTGTAGAGCTTCGACCTGAGCCTGAAAGACAAATACAGAAAACATGAACTAATTAAACAACAAATCCAAACATCTTGGGAGCACCACCATGTGTGAATAGAGCCCTAGAACAGACGCATTTGTGGCATCCGCCTGCTACCCAAGCAGATGTTCTCCATGGCCACACAGGTGAACCAATTTCTGAATTCAAGAAGCGGAATCGAGGGCTACATGCTCTTGGAGGAGAAATCCTGGTGATGCGTGTATTGCATCTATGTCCGACAGAACGGCATCGTCATTTACCGTGCAATAGGACAGGCTGCTGGAGTTCGTCGCGCACGGGAGTTCGCTCGCTGGAGTTCATCACGGGCGGCAGCTCGCGCTCGCTGTAAGACGATGATTTTTCTCGTCCATTAGCGATCTGAGAAAATGAGCTTACCTTGAGCCATCGAGGAGGAATACACTGACTGCCTGGTGTCATGGAGAAAAACTTATACTCCTGGCCGGTTTCATCGTCATGCTGTTCTGCCATGTCGTCGCCCTCCAGACTTCCGTGGATTGGTACCAGTGCACATGGGTGGCAGCGTCAATTGATTGATCGGGTGAAACATCAAACAGATGAATCTATGTACAAATATCAACTACTTCGTTGATAAAAAAAGCCCAAGATTAAAGACTTTATTGATATCTCACCGTTGCTTTGTTAGGTTGTGCCTCCGCATGGCGTACGTGGTGATTGCTGGCTTCTTCAACCGGCGATGCCTCGACTACACGTCGCTCCGAAGTATGAGGAACTACACATCCGGCAACCGGACATAGAGCAGGTCCCTGTATTTGAACGTGTATCACGCGATGCCTCAACTGACATGTTGCCAAGACATCTTTTTCTTGGTCCAGTATATGCTCCTTTTCTACCAGACGAAATTCAATAAGAATAACCCATGTTACTGTAGGTATACTTTGTTCCACAAATGCATAATGCATTGACGCATATTTCTGAAGAAAGCATGTTGGCAGGCAGGCACACAGCTAGCTCATACGATACAGTATAAGATGCTTTTAATCAAACATACATTCTTGCAGCTGTGAATGGCACTACTGTAAGTATGACGGAGTTGTCGTGCGTCATCTTCTCCTCCTTTTGCGAGCCAAATCCAGCACCACGTTTTTCACTTGTTCCCAATCGTAGGCATCATTGAAGTGCAGGAGCAAATTTACTTACAGAGTAACAGAGGTCTCAACGTCGTTGCTGAGGCTGATGCTGTTGGACACCATGCGCCGGCGGGGTGAATATTCAGAGTTTAGTGGGTTGCTTCGCGCACGAACCTGGAAGCCAACGCCGGCCGGCGCCCGGAGAAAATCGCCCGGCGCGACTCCGTGTCCTCCGTCTGGATTCCAATGCTTCCGGAAAGGACATAACCTGCTTGACCCACTCAACAGAAAATAATCAAGCCCACCTGATGCAAACTGCACGCCGGTCGCTGGGTCATCAGATCCTCTATGCTTACGCCACACCCGCCGGTGTGCATCGATTGAAACCACCGGCCTGTGGACTTACTCGGCAGATTGATATCCCTATACGGATTAAGGTTCAGACTCAGGCACGTATTCATCCCTGCAAAAAAAAATCCATTGCACTTCTTATCACAAACGGGCACCATAATATGAATTACGACCACGTATATTGTAGGATTCAATTGGTACAGCTTATTACCTCAGGATCCATCCTTGCATCATGCAGATGCAACAACAGGACTACCAATTCCTAAGATCGTGCATGTACAACGTAGTGGCTGCTCGTGTACCATGGTACCTCAGAACTCATGGTCTACACGGCTCAAAGTTGTAGTCTAATTCAGGTCGTCGATTTGGACGTCAGGTGCTTGTGTGGCAGCCACGAAGATCCTGATCACCACCATGATTCAGACTTAGTACGGAGAGCTAACTGGTTCCAGAAGTAGCGGAGCACGGCCGCCGGCCGCCGGGCCTTGTCTTTCTTAAAGCTCGCAAGATTGCGCCCAGGGAGCATTGGAGCAATCGCACCTCCTGGTAGGATTCAACCTCCTGGTAGGATCCCGATGCGCTCTCATGCTACGATTTGGATAGAACAGACGGCGGGACGTCGTAATGACGTAGTGTCTCTATCTTGATGTACTTGTGTTAGGAAGGTATAATCTGTCACGTGTGCATCGAAATCTCTGTATCCTTCTCGTAACCGACCTTGCTAGCTCCTTGCTTGCGCACGTTGCGGGAATATCTTCCGGAAATAGAACATTTAAATCTAGACCGTTAACTTTTAGTGGGTTAATCTAAGCCGTCGTTTGTCTTGTCTTTTAATTATATAATAGATGTGATTTTGCTTATCTCATTGCTATATATAGTACATAAAAGCCGGAAAGTCTCCAAAGTGCTGAATTGAAATTTTTTGCTACCGGCGTTAATGAGAAATACTTGAAAAAGGATATTCTCATAAGAGCAGTTAATTAAGATTGTAATTAATCCTAGAGGTTTGGTAAAAGGACCTGATGGTAATATTACAAAAGAAAACGACAAGGTAGATTTTGTAAAGCTGTAAATAGTGTATATAGGGAAGTTACTCATATACGTATTTGTAGTGGAATTATGAAATCAAATTTAATCTAATAAATGCAATTTCAATTGATAAATACTTGGTGTTTTGATTTTATCAAAACACTTGTATATTATGTGTGGATTCTATAACAAAAATAGTTCATCTATCAAGGATAGTTGCATCATTGATGTGAGACGTCATGATAAGCAAGTTATTGGATGAGTCATTGACTTTGGTGAGGTTTCAATAGACAGTATGATAGCATCAACCGGATGTTATTAATACTACTACGGAACTGGACAGGCCAATATCCAATTCCTAATATATCCGACTTACATCGTCAAGTTTGGCATGTGAGGAGTTAAACGAGTTTATGTACTTTGGTTAGATCAAAGTTATGGACAAAGTTTCAGAGCGCATGCAGAAGCGTGAGTGGCACCTTAGTTCCATTTGGTGTCATGTCATCATGCTAACTAGAATCATTATTGTTTCTAGTGCAAGTAGGAGACTGTTGGAGATATGCCCTAGAGACAATAATAATTAAGTTATTATTTATCTCCAAGTTTATTGTTAATGTTTATATCTTTATGCTACAACTGTATTGGGTACTTGTATAGCAAATACAACGTATACAAGAAGAAAACCTCCAATACACGTGTAGTGATATGAACATGTAAAAGCGTTCCTGGTCTTGTCTCTAAGACTAGCCTATCTTGTTGTTTGATGATCATGTTTTCCTGATCATGGACTTTGTATAAGTCATACAACTATAGGAGTATATTATCGGAATGATAATAGTACTGAACCGACCCATTGTATGATCTTGCTATGAGACTAATCGTCAACGATGAAGATAGCAATTGATCATATGTTTAGTTATCGTTAGCTATATTCCTATGCTATGAGAATATCTGGTGACCGCTTATTCGACACTCAAGGTTTGATTGTCATCAAACGTCCTGCCGTAACAGGGGACCATAAAGGTGGCTTTTGGGCGTGAACTGGAATAATGTATTGGAACAGAGATTGTTCAAGAATAGCACTTACTCCTCCAGACGATGGAGAGATACATCCTCTAGGCCATCTCAATATTATTGTTGTCACCCAATCGTCTGGCCAGACACAGCATGATTAATCACAGGACAACATATATACGGAATGAGAAAAGAGAATGATATTGGTACGAGAATTATATGTGTTATGATCGAATGGTTTGATCACACTAGAGCACATTGTCTCAATCTCGAGATATCATTGGTATCGTGTACGTAAGGGAATTAGTGTAATGAGTAACACACAGGTTCTGTCGTTCACTCATGAACACAAGGGAGCCAGTATGAATGTGTAACCCGCTGCTGGTTATTGTCCGGTAAGTTCCCGGACATGACTTTGTGTTTACTGAACCTATCGGGTCACACACTTAAACTGTAGGTCAATCTTTTATGGAGAACATAAAGTTGTAGTCTTAGTGGTAATGAGATTGTGTTGGAGTAGCTCTGATGTCGCTGGGACTTGTTCCGGTGAAATATAAGATAGAGAGAAGGCGGACATCTAATGTCCTGGGATGATAGGAATGGTTTCTATCATCAGCGGATTTATTCCGAGTGTTTATAAAGATGGAAATATTGTTCCGAGAGTTTTGTCGGCGGATACTAGGTATCCCGGATCATGTAAATATGAGTTATATGATAAGTAATTAATTCTGGGAATTTTCTGTGAAAGGAAATATTCGAAAAGGAATTAATTTGACAAAACATTTAATTATTTATTTAATTAATTATATTGGAAAATATAAATAAAGGATTTTATTTAAAGGATTTTATCTTGGACACTAATGAATATTTATGGACCATGCTCGGGTGATTTAAGAGAAGATTTTGTAAATTGGCTTTATGATCTAGCAATACCAGATGATGAGGATTGGTTAATCTGTGGCAATTTTAATTTCATTAGATCTCCAGATAACCGAAATAAACCTGGAGGGGATGTTGATTGCATGCTCCTTTTCAACGATTTAATCCGAGCTCAAAACCTGACTGAGATACCAATAAAAGGAAGGAGCTTTACTTGGAGCAATATGCAACAAGACCCTTATTGGAGCAGCTGGATTGGTTTTTCACCTCTCTTCACTGGTCGACGTCCTATCCCAATACTGTTGTCAATCCACAAGGCAAACCCACCTCTGATCATACGTCGTGTGTGGTTTCTATTCAGACATCGATACCAGCATACAAATTATTCAGATTCGAGAATTTTTGGACAGCTCACTCTGGGTTCCTTCAAACTGTTGCTAATAGCTGCAGCAAGCCAACTTATAAGAAAAACAGTGCTGCAATTCTAAATGCAAAACTAAAACGGTTGAGACTGACTTGAAATTTTGGAGTAAAAGTATATCTCATTTGACCATCTGCATTGAAAATTGTAATAAAGCAATTCTAGAATTGGATAACTTGGAAGATAGACGAGGACTCACTATACCTGAGACTAACTTCAGGAAAATTATCAAGGATCATCTCTTAAAATTGCTGGAATACCAGATACAGTACTGGAAAAAGAGATGTACCATCAGATGGACTAAATTCGGTGATGAAAATACAAAGTTCTTCCAAGCAATGGAAACTGACAGATTCGGGAGAAACTCCATTGCTCAGCTGACTTTATCTGATGGGACTCAGGTGTCTTCACATGCTGACAAAGAGAAAGTCATTTATGGATCATTTAAAGAAAGACTTGGAACTTGTCAGAACCCTGTCATGGGCTTCGATCTGGCAGACCTTATTGAACCTGTTGAAGGTCTTGACTGTCTCTCTGCACCATTCTCTCATGAGGAAATTGATGCAGTGTTAAGGAGATGCCTGCGGATAAAGCCCCCGGACCAGATGGTTTCAATGGGCAGTTCCTAAAAACCTGTTGGAATATAATTAAAGAGGATATCTACCTTCTTTGTCAGGAATTCCATGAGCGGAAACTGAACCTGGAAAGCATTAATACATGCTATATCACTCTGATTCCGAAAGTGGGATCCCCTGCCACAGTCAATGATTTTCGACCTATCACATTACTTAACTGTTGCCTCAAGTTGATTACTAAAATCTTGGCAAACAGGCTTCAAAAAGTGGGTCTCAAAATTGTCCATAAGAACCAATATGGTTTTCTGAAGGGAAGAACAATACAAGACTGTATTGCCTGGGCCTTTGAATTTATTCACCAATGTGAGGAATCCAAGAGAGAGATCATTTTGCTAAAATTGGATTTTGCTAAGGCCTTCGACACCATTGATCATAGTGCTATGATAAAAATAATGAAGCACATAGGTTTTGACTCAAAATGGTTACACTGGATAGAATTAATTTTCAGTTCAGGAATGTCGAGTGTGTTGCTGTAACAGCCCGAAGTTTGAGAACCTAAAACCTGAGTAAAATTTTCGCTTTTGCATCTCATTCATGCATCATGGCATCCATTTTGAGTTACTAAATAACCCACTAATTGGTTTGGCATCATCATAAACAAAATGCCAAACTTGCTACAACAAATTCCAACATGATGGAAGCACTCAAACTTACAAAACACAATCACATTGACATCTTATATTTGTCAAGGAAGTTCCAAGAGTTCAAACTCAATAGTTGGAGCTTGCTTAAATGTTCTAAAGGAAAATTAATTGGAAATTAAGAAAATTGCCATAAGCAACTCCCTATTTTAATCCCCAAGCAAATGGACTCCAAATGCCTTCAAATTTCTAGGAGTGCATGCCAAGGGTGCAGGGAGGTTGCACAAAAATTGACATAATTTTAGGAAGTGTTTACATGCCTCAAATAATTCAAAAACCGTGCTGGGTATTTTAATCCAGTGCTGAAAAGGACCTTTTGGTAAATAAATAAATGTAGCCAGGGGCTTCTTTGCAAAATCGTCTTCTCCTTCCTTTGTAGCGACCGAGCCACTGCCGCTCGCGCCGCACCACCATCTCACGCGCCGGGCCTCCTCTTCTCTGTCCGTCCCCTGCAAGGAGAAGAAGAGCACACGACCCCGAGCCTTCACCTGCTCCACACCGCTCCCCCGATTTTTCCTCTCTCCCTCTCTCGTTTCCCCACCATGGCCGAAGCACAGCTCGAGCCCGCCATCTCACCGCCGCCGTCTGAAGCGTCCAGGAGCAAATCGGAGCATACCAGCCACTCCGCCGCGACGTCCTCCCCCGCCTAACCAGAGGAATCGAGGCGGGAGGCCGAGAATCGATCGCGCCATCCGCGACATCGCCACTGCCGCTCGAACTCCGCCGTGAGTGAATACGTCGCCGTCGACCTCCCTCCGGCCTCCCCGACCTATCCACTGTGCTCGTGGTGAGCTCCTGGCCTCGCTGGCCCCTTCCCCTCTCCCCTCTCGCGCTGCTTCGAGTGCTCGCCGTAGCCACCGTACGCCGTAGTTCATCGCCGTAGTTCGTCGACCGGTCGTGGAGCCGGCTTAACCGGGCTCAGAGCCGGTCCCCTCTGGCCCATAGCCGGCCTTTCAGCCGGCCCAGACCGGGCTGGAGACCGGGCGTCTCTGGAGCCAGGCCGGCCTGTTAACCGGCCCAACCGGGCTGGAGGCCGGCTCAACTGTTTTTTTTTTGGAGATGCTCCTTTTCCATTTTTCTCCCTATAGCGTATACCTCCCGCTCCTCCCTCGCGCATTTTAGAGACATCGAACTTCGATGAATCTCCGGTACCATCCCTCTCTCGAATTCGGGTAATTAAGTTTTATTGTGGTTAAAAATAAATTAATTAAAAACATGATTTTAAAAGAGGAAATTAAAAACGTAATAACTTTTTATCGGGACATCAGAAAAATGTGTTCGATATACCAAATGTTCAGAAAAACGTGATTTATCCAGAATCATCATCATGCATAATTGATCACAATTACAATAATGTACTTCTAGTGGTATTAGAAGCATTAAGTAAATATGGGGTGTTTTCCTATCCGGTTGATGTAATTATTCTCGCACCCCATTTAAATTGCCAGGTAGCTACTAATAAGTTCGGTACATTAAATTGTCATGCCATCATGTGATTGCGCATTGCATTTATTAAAGCATGTGTGGTGATTGATTGCTCTTCCGTTGCTATGCTTCGATAGATCAAGCAGCCGGGGTTACACCGCAATACCCCGACGATCCGTACTACCCGCACGTTGTGCAAGGCAAGCGTAATCCCCCCTCTGAGCATGTCTTATCCTATTTTCCACAATTATTTTCTCCACTATAATATTGCATGCGGTTCTAAATGTCAATTTTATTGGATTAGAGTATCCTATAGTTGCATTAAGTTTCCGATGCCAATAGCTGTTTCCCTCCTATTATCCATAGGTTTGTATTGTTGGCCTGGGATACTTAACTATGCAATGTTGATGCTTAGCCATGCTTAGTTAAATGTTTATCCGTCCAATGGATATGTCATGTTCGGAACAGATGTGGAAAGGTTTGGATGATGGTGGAGGAAATTGTGGTGACAGGTAATAAAATGCTTAAAGGTGGGGATGAGAGGCCACTTTGGTATGGTGGTGTTTTGTCTCGTTCTCGCCGCCTAGATGCGAGTTCTCGCCTACGAGCCAAGTTGAGCGTGCAACCATGCGTGGGCATATGGAACCTCGTCGACCGACTAACTTGAGGCGGACTAGCCGAGGGTCCTCTAGTTTGGCTTTCCATTTGCGCGTGCGTTGAGATGGTGGCCAAGACCAAGATGAGGACTGTGGTGTTTAGGAAAATGGTGGCCATGGGCAGGGTGTTGGAGGCACTTGGAACTGCCCCGTCCTCACTGTTGATCCTTGGTTAGTCTTAAGCGAGGTAAAGGTTGTAACCGCTCCCACCCAGCCGGCTTTCCCCGGAAGAGAGCTAAGATCTAGGCAATGGGCCGGACGGTACGCATGGATAAGAAGCTGGAAGGGCCCTCGGGAGCCTGGCGACTTTCACATTGTACACCCCTGCAGGGATAAATCTTTTCGAAAAGCCGTGTCCATGGTTATGGACTGTGGCGCCCCGACCAGACTGCTATACAGTGATGCTGAGTGTCACCGGTTAAGCGATACAACCGGATGTTACGGGTTTACCAATCCCCGGCCAAAACCTTTGGCAGGCGTTGCTCGGAATTGATCACCGGCAGCGCAACACCCCGATTGATGCCTTAACACAGGCTCAACTATCAAAGCATAATAGAGAGATCAAGACTTGTGGAACAACTGGCACATCACAGACTCTACGACACAAAGCATTATAGTTCAACTCTTATAATAGAGAAAGATAGAAAATGATCACAGACCCAACAGTACAACAAGCGGAAGCAAATTAGGTTGTTCTAAACAACAGGAACCAAATCATGGCCTAAGAGGCCTACAAATAGACATCCAGCGCCAGCTGTTCCGGGATGTCCCAAGCTGCCACCTGGGAACCCCAGACTACTCGTCGACGTCCACAAAGAACCCACCTTCGTGGTCGGTGAAGTCCTCCTCTGAAACAAAACAAACGACGTTGAGTTCGACGAACTCGCAAGATTAAATATAGAGCTTTAGCTCGATGAGGCTTTCAAGGTTTTATGGCTGTTTTGCATAAAGCTGATTTTATTTAATAAAAGCATACTCCATGGCAACGACTAATCAGAATATTTTCAAAAAGGGGTAAGAAGTGACTCTTTTCTTGATCACTTTTCTCATCATCAACCATCATCAACCACTGTACCTGTTCCTCAAAGGCACCTCCCCGAATCACCCTCGAGGAAGTCAACCTTACATTCTTGAGTGGTACCTTTAGTACCCAGTTTTTAATCATTCCGTTCAAGATATTCTATGATCTTATCGTCCTTTCCCAAGTTGTCCGTAACCGTGGACACGGCTTTCGAAAAGATTTAACCCTGCAGGGGTGCACTGTGTTTACCTTCGGTACCGCCCGACTCATTGCCTACGCTTAGCTCTCTTCCAGGGAAAGCCGGCTGAGTGGGAACGGTTACAACCTTTACCTTGTTAAGGACTAACCCAGGATCATCAGTGGCGGTAGGACTGCCAGGATCACGACTCCCCGCCCCACGGCCAATCATTTTCCTAAGACCACCATCCTCATCCCAGTTCATACCACCATCATCACGCACGCGCAAATGGAAGCCCGAACTAGAGGACCCTGGCTAGTCCCGCTCAAGTTAGTTGGTCGACGGGGGTTCCATATAGCCCACCGAAAGGAAGCGCGCTCAGTCTTGGTTCAAGAGTTAAAGAACTCGCACCTAGGCGGCGAGAGTGAGACAAAACACCACCATACCAAGTGGCCCCTCATCCCCACCTTTAAGCATTTTATTACCTGTCACCACAAATTCTCCACCATCATCTGAACACTTCAACAACCTGTTTCCAACATGAAGTATCCATCGGACGGCTACGCATTTAACTAAGCATGGCTAAGCATCAACATTGCATAGTTAAGTATTTCAGGCCAACAATACAATCCTATGGATAATAGGAGGGGAAACAGGTAATTGACATCGGAATCTTAATGCAACTATAGGATACTCTAATCCAATAAAATTGACATTTGGAACCGCATGCAATATTATAGTGGAGAAAATATTTTCGGAAACATAGGATAAGATATGCTCAGAGGGGGATTACGCTTGCCTTGTTGAGCGGAGGAGTCAAACTGCTCGTCGGAGTAATGATGCTCAACTCTGAACTCGTGATCTACCGGAGAGCAAACAACACCGGAAAGCAAAAACAACAATCAACACATGGCAATTGTGCAATGCATACAAAAATGATGACATGACATTTTAGATGCACCCTAGAAGCATTGAACATGATCAACAAGTTAAATGGGGTCCCCATTATATTTATTGCATTATTTGGAATAAACCCCATATTTAAACTTAGTGATTATAATTACTACGAGAGCACATTATTGTAATTGTGAGCAATGATGCATGATGATGATGATTCTGGATCACTCATGTTTTTCTGAGCATTTCGATATAAGGAACACATTTTTCGGATGCCCCGATTAAAAGTTATTAAATTTAGAATTTCCTCTTTTTAATTATTTACTTCTAATTATTTTAATTCCAACGCTAAATAAATTAGTTACTCGACTCGAGGAAGAGGGATGAACTAGTAGGAATCATCGAGGATCGATGTCCCTAAGTGTGCGAGGGAGTAGCGGAAACAATCGCTAACGAGGAGGAAAAGAAAAATCAACAGGGAAAAAAAGACAGAGCAGCCGGCCTGTGCCCCGGCTGGGCTGGTTGTGAGGCCGGCCTGCTAACAGGGGCTCCGGCTCTCAGCCCGGCTGGGCTGGGTGTGTGGCCGGGCAGGTGGCAGAGCCCACCGGCTCTCAGCCCGGCTTGGGCCGGGCCCAAGGCCGGTCAAGGCCCAAAGAGGAACGGCCTTGTGGCCGGTTTAACTGGCTCTGCGACCGGTCGAGCACGGACACGAACGGCGACGACGCCGGCGTATGGCTGCGACGGTGGAGCGTGAACTAGCGAGGGAGGGGGAGAGGGAAGTGTGCTTCAGCGCGGAGATCTCACCCTCGAGCATGGTGGGAGGTTGGGGAAGCTGGAGGAGGCGTGACGGCGGCGAATCCTTCCGGCGGAGCTCGGACGGCCGTGCGGGGAAACGGCGTTGGCGGCGGCGATGCACGGCGTCCCGCGTCAATTCCTCTGGCGTAGGAGGGAAGGTGGACGCGGTGGAGCTGCGGCTCTGCTTCAATTCGCTCGTGGACGCTTCAGACGACGGCGGTGAGCTCGACGGGCTCGAGCGGTGCCTCGGTCATGGTGGGGAAACGAGAGAGGGAGGAAGCAGGGGGCAGGTGGTGAGTAGGGCAGGAGGAGCAGGTGGTCCTCGTGGAGATGCTCTCCTGGCCGGGGAAGGCAGAGGAGGAGGGGGCCCCATGGCGAGCTCGTGGAGGAGCGGGTGCGACGCGAGCAACGCGCGCGTCGTCGGTCGCTACAGGGAGGAAGATGAAGTTTTTACAAACGAGTCCCTGGAACTTTTAAGTTCATCACAAACGGGTCCTTCTGCTGTTTCTTTTTAAAATCAGTGGCTCTAGGGATTTATTTGAGGCACTTAAATACGTCCAAAAATTGTGCAAATTTTTGGGGAGTCTCTTTATATGAATATGAAGTTCCCCTAATTTTCCCAGATTATTTGAAATTCATTTGGTAGGAAAATAAAATAGGAATTGCTCACAGGCAATTTTGAGTTACTCTCCTTTTATTTTATTTTTACAATTCAAAATAGTTTGTCAGAATTACCTTTGGAACTTTGGAACTTCCTCGACAAATATATTAACTTCAAATACTTTTTACTTGTCACAAACTTCCTTAAGACAGTAAAAGATTTAAAACCATTTTTTGGCATTTGTTTTTATGTGTTGCCAAACCCATTTGTGTGTTATTTAGCAAGTTAAAATTGGATGCCATGATGCAATGCAACACAAAAGCGAAAATTTTACTCGGGTTTTTAGGTTTCCGAACTTTGGGCTGTTACATGGACGACTTGGTGACGGATTCAGAGATCATAGAATAACTTTAACGAAATGATTAAAAACTGGGTACTAAAGGTACTACTCAAGAATGCAAGGTGAGCTTCCTCGAGGGTGATTCGGGGAGGTGCCTTTGTAGAACAGGTACAGTGATGATGGTGGTTGATGATGAGAAAGGTGATCGAAAGAAAAGAGTTACTTCTTACCCTTTTTTAAAAATACTCTGATTAGTCGATGCCATTGAGTTATGTTTTCATAAATAAAATCAGCTTTATGCAAAACAACCATAAAACTTTGTAAGCCTCATCGAGCTAAAGCTCTATATGTAATCTTGCGAGTTCGTCGAACTCAACGTCGTTTGTTTTGTTTCAGAGGAGGACTTCACCGACCTCGAATGTGGGTTCTTTGTGGACGTCGACGAGTAGTCTGGGGTTCCCAGGTGGCAGCTTGGGACATCCCGGAACAGCTGGCGTTGGATGTTTATCTGTAGGCCTCTTAGGCCATAATTTGGTTCTTGTTGTTTAGAACAACCTAATTCGCTTCCGCATGTTGTAATGTTGGGTCTGTGACCTCTGGTTATAATTTGCTATCTTTCTCTATTATAAGAGTTGAACTATAATGATTTGTGTCGTAGAGTCTGTGATGTGCCAGTTGTTCCACAAGTCTTGATCTCTCTATTATGCATTGATAGTTGTGCCTGTGTTAAGGCATCAATCGGGGTGTTGCGTTGCCGATGATCAATTCCGAGCAATGCCTGCCAAAGGTTTTGGCCGGGGATTGGTAAACCCATAACCTCCGGTTGTATCACTTAACCGGTGACACACAGCATCACTGTATAGCAGTCGGGTCGGGGCGCCACAGTTGCTTAATGGGGTCCCTGGCAAACAATTTCATTGTAAGAGAGGAGTTCGGCAGGGTGATCCTCTTTCACCTCTCATTTTTGTCCTAGCTGCGGATCTGCTTCAATCAGCTATGAACAAGGCTTTCTGGGCTAATCTGCTTCAGGCTCCTTTCTCACCTGATTATGGAATGGATTACCCTGTGGTCCAATACGCCGATGATACAATAATTATCATGCCTGCTGATGCATGTAAAATGCATACATGAACTTTGCATTATTTTTACTTATATTCCAGTCATATTTGCATCATATAAGGGTTATATCACTGTTTTATAATGATTTTGGGAATATTTGACATGTTTCCTATTTTTTATGGAATTAACCCTGCGCAGGCAGAAAACCCTATTTCTTTCCTTTTATGTTTCAGGGACCCAAACGACGTCCAAATGACCTGCAAATTTATGGGCGTCAATATTTGGAAGGAAGAAAACTTGTGGGCGAAGGAAGAGAACAAACGGAGCCACGAGGGCTAAAAGGAGTGGGCCCACGTGGTCCATGTACCTGGCCGCGTGGGACCCCCCATCTTGGGCCTCGGAGCTCCGCTGCCGTCGATCTTTCCTCCACCGACTCCGTTTTGACCTAAAAACGGCTATAAAAATTATCCCCCGACGTTCTCTGGAAGGAGCGCCGCAGAAACACAGAAACACCGAAACAGAGACCTGGAGCTGCAGATTGGAGGGGGAAAACTCCGGCGGGGCGCTGCCGGCGTGGTCTCCATCTTTTCCAACGACTTCTCCACCGTCTCCATGATGAAGAGGGAGTAGTCCACCTCTGGACTATGGGTTTGTGGAAGTAACTTATGTATCTCTCTCTCTCTCGAGCTTCACTAATTAGTACCGTATGAGCTGCTGAACATGATTACGGTCATCTATAATACCTTTGTGGTGGATCTTTTATGAGTTAATATATGTTTGAGATTGCAATGGTTTTGTTTCAGTTATGAAAGTAGATGCATATTATGTACCCCGTTCTTATTTACTTGTTATGATCATGCATGTTTATGAGAGCGTGTGAGGGGGAATGTGTGCATTAGTTGGAGTAACGGGGGGTGGCTAGTGCAATGAACGTGAGAGAAAGTTCTGCAATCCACTTGGGTGTTCTACCTTACTTTGTTGCCTCACTAGGGATAAAAAGAAATACCATGCTGATACGTGCATTTTATATCATCATTTATACAACTTTTAGTATCATATTAGAATGTTATTTGCATTGTTATATCATTGTTTTTGCATGTTTTAGATGATTTATGGGACTTTCATACAAAATTTCTATTTTTGGTATTTAATTTCTGGGAGGCAGAAAAGCTCCTTTTTCTTGTTTTAAATGTTTCAGGAGCTACAGGAACCCAAATAATAAAAGGGAAAATACACAGCTGGTTTTTCGTCGAGAGAAAGGCAGAGGGAAGAAGACCGAAGAGAGGAGAGCCACGAGGCCCAAAAGTGGTGGGCCCACGCGGCCCAAGTACCTGGCCGCATGGGACCCACCAAGTGGGGCCTCGGGCACCTCCTCGCCTGGGGCTTTTTATCGACGCCTTCGTCCTCCCCGAAAAGTTACGCCTAATTTTTCCAAGTCCATCCGAGGCCGCGGCGGCGAAACTCCTGATTCCTTCCGAGGGGGATCAGATCCTGCTGCTCCGGATCTCCGGAGAAGGCGGAAATCATCGTCATCGTCATCACCTCTACTCCTTGGCGTGGGAGGATGCCTCTACACCATCACCGTGATCCACTCCGTTCCCTCGTAGTTTGAGAGTTGATTTACCTAGATACTTGTCTTGTGCTACTATTCATGTTAGTGCTTGAGTACTTGTCATTATTTGGTGGTGAAGTTATATTTTCAGATTGTGTTGTACCACTTATGCCACTGAATATTATCATGTTTGCACGTTGTGAGTAGTTCCCATATGTTCCTGAGGGCATAGGATGAATTGGCAATGATTTATATATAACATGTGTTGGTATTTTGTCAAGAGTTTATCTTTTATGTGATTCTATGATGGTGTTGTGCGAACGTCGACTGCACAACACTTCACCTATATGGGCTCATAGGAGAACACCGTAGTATAATGAATTGAGGGAGACTTGGGAGGACATGTAAACCTGGGACCGAATCATGAAGTTATATTATGAGGGTATTAGTATCGGGGACCTTAGAGTGTAATGCTATGGTGGGACTTTATGTCTTAATAATTCTTGTGCAGTCATTTACTTGGCCACATGATCCACCATAAGGGGTTGTAGTTTATTTATTTAGCTATACCTAATAATAGCTCCGTCCAAAGAAGATTAAAACTTGACAAGATATTCAACGTGTTGTTTAATAAATCTCTATGCCTAGCAATATCCATGCCGCCCTCGGGAATGTTTTCCACATATAAGTTACACATCACTTGAGCTTGTCCTCTTGCACGTAAGAGGATTGGGCTTTCTCTCTTTGAGAGCTTTGACTTGCTACTGTTTATTTTCTGCATTGCAACTATACAACCAAAAATAACAAAAACACTTGCATCTTTTATTGTTTTATTTATCAATCTTACTAACCAATACCTTCAGCTCCTCGTGGGTTAGACAACCTTTTCTAATTGAAAGGTACTACAATTGATCTCCTGCACTTGGGAGTCATCAAGACACTTTTCTGGCGCCGTTGCCGGGGAGCATAGCGCTATTGGTAAGAAGTTTGGTAAGGAAACTTGAAAGCTGAATTTTATTTACTGCTCTATCTCATCGTTACTATGGCATTGGTGAATCGTTCCTCGCTGCATCTTGCTCTATATGACAGTGCTTATGCCACTACTCCTAAAGTGGTTGAAACTACTGTGTCTGAGATACCTACAGTGGGATTTAAAATTCCCGTTGGTCATGTTAAAAAGTTATGAAAAATCCATTTACAGGTGATGGAACTAAGTCTGCACGTGAACACATGGAGTTTATTGAAGATATATGTGATTTATTTAGACTTCCTGGTATTTCTGAAGATCAGGTAAAAAGGAAGTTATTATATTTGTCTTTATCTGGTAATGCTCGTGATTGGTACAGGTCTCTTGATGAAGAGGTTGCTATTGAATGGAATATCTTGAGGAAGGTTTTCTTTCTTAAATATTTTACTCTTAAAGAAGCTTATGAGAACCGCTGCTATATATTTAATATCTGGCCACATCTGTGAAAGAGTATTACTCAAGCTTGGGGGAGGTTAAAGGAACTCCTTCGCAAGAATCCTTGTCATGATCTTACGAGGAAACTTATATTGATAAACTTTTATGTGAGGCTACCGTCGAAGCACAAGGAAATTCTGGATAATTCATCTGGTGGAAGTTTTACTAATAATACTGAAGAAGAAGCATGGAATTTATTGGAAACTATTTCTTAAAATACTAGTCATTGGGATCTTGATAAAGATAATGAGCCCTATTTTGATTATGGATATTCATGTGTAGAGAACTTCTCTACTTCTATGTTGTTTAAAAATCTGAGTGATACTTTTAATCTTGATCCTTATGTTATAATTGAGATAGCTAAAGGTTTTGCTGAGCATATCTGTGTTCCTCAAAGTGGTTTTGAAGTTTATGTTGAACCTGTTAAACAATCTATTGTTGTTCCTAAAGTTATTAAACAGGCAGAACCAGTGTCATCTGTGACAGTTGAAGAGTATGTTGAACCACCTCCATATCCAAACCAAATTAAGGAGAATTTACTTATTGCTGTCACTAACAAGAGTAAAAGAAGATGTTCTCAGCCCTATGAACAGGTGGAAGTCAACAGTCAAATTTCTATTATCAAACAATTAAATGAAGAAGACCCTGTTGATGTTTATTTATGTGAAGATGCTACTAAGGTCATCAAAGTAATTCGGCCAAAGTTGGTAAACCTGTTATATCATGCTCTATTGGGACTTCAAGTTATCATGGTCTATGTGATATTGGAGCAAGTATTAGTGTCATTCTCTGTCGTGGTGGGATCACGGCAGATGCCATAGGTATGGCTAAGATGGGGCCGAATGGTCGTTGGGGGAATCCGGGGAGGGTTTATGCACTCAAGAAGTGCACACGCAAGAACACGCAAGAACACGAACGAAGAACCAAGAAAGCAAGAACACAAAGCACACCACGATGTACCCTGCTTCGGGGCCCTCTTGTGGAGGTAACACCCCTACTGCAGCACTATCCTAGCAGTGTATAGCTCAGAGTGACAAGTACAAGCTGCTCCTCGAGCTGTATGATGATACAATGGTGAGAACTTGAGGTAAAAGATGGAGCTAACGGGAGGAAGAAGGCACTCCGAGGTGATCCGAGGTGTTTCCGGGTGTTCCGAGCTTCCTCCCTCTTTCTCTCTTGATCAACTAGCTCCAGCGCGGGGGGGGGGTCTCTCTTTATCTTGATCCTCCAGCAGGAGGGGGTGAAGCCCACTATATAGGCCAGCCGGGTTACCATTGTGCCCCTCGCAGAACACTGTTGCCATGCCTCTGCAACGGTCACCACCGTACCACCGTACCTCGGTCAGGGACAAGACGTGGCTTGCCCATCTCCTGTAGCCTAACGGCAGAACTAGCATGTCCCCTCTGACCGAGACAGGACGTGGCCTGGCAGAGCTACCTCGTAGCCTTTTCCCAGACCTCGCGTAGCCAGCGATCAGAGACGTGCAGGCCCGCCGAACCCGGAGCACGCCTCTGCCATGCTCCTTGACAGACGCTCCCGTGTCAGGCGCTCTGTACCCGGCTGGAAGTGACAGGAGCATTGACTCCTGCCCGACCTACAGCCCACCCCGGTTAGCTCGGCACGGATGTGACGGGCTCCGTACCTCGGGTCTTGCGCTTAATATCTTTACTAGGTCGGATCTTACTTCCTCCCACAGCTTCTCCTGCACTCCACAACAAACCACACGCACTGAGGTAGTTAGGTCGGCAGAACATAGCTCGGACAGTGAACCTCGGCCCTGGCCAACAGTATACCTCGGACCCTCTGGGCCAAAATAGGTCGGCCTGTACTCTCCAGGTCAAGATGAAGCTCGGACCTTCCCAGGCCCAAACAGGTCGGCCCTTTCCGTACCTCGGCACAACTTCGAACACCACCTTATGCCAAGCCTTGACCCTACCCGGGGATACTCCCCCGACATTAGTCCCCGAAGCTGGTGCGGTCCTACGACCTCGGAAGGAGGGCCGTAGCAGGTTCAAAACAAGCATTACACACCACCTCCTAAACCGACCTCCAACATAGTCACGCCGAGGTACCTCCCATACACCACCATCCAATCCGAGGTAGATATGCGAACTGAACTCTCCGAGCTATCTGACTCAGCACCATCTTGCCTCAAGATTTTCCGAGGTACGTGGCGAAGAATCTCTGCCCGGGCTTCGGAATCCGGACCTCTGCCAAGCAGATTCTGACCACACGCCGCCCTCGTCAGCCGGACCCACCGAACAGCGCACCTGCGCACTCAAGTACTTGACCGCCCACGACCCCTCGATTCTTGTGCTGACCAGCGCAGGAAATCCGGGGTGGGCGGTTGCCACTCTGCGGCCCACGATGTGGCCGATCGTGCGGCCGCAACCGCGTAACCGTGCGCCCACTCGCACACGATCCCGCGCCTCCCGATAACCGCGCGGTAGTGGTGCAGTTAATGCGGGCAGTTACCGCACGCGGCTATAAGTAGGGCCCCACGGGCAACTTCGCCATCTTCTTCCTCCTTCACTCGCCGTCTCGCCTCCATCGCAACCAGTGCCGCCGCTTCCGTTGAGAAGAAACGTGTTCCCGCCGCGCCGACGAGCAGCTCCTTCGTCGCCGCTGCGACCGCGTCACCGGCGCCGCCCTTCAGCACCTCGTTTTCACGGTATGCACTCCCTTTCTTGATACCCTAGGCATTGCCCTAGGTTTCTTCCTCTTCGCGCTTTGGTTCTTCATATGTTCTTGAATAAAACTCTATTTACCTCCTCCGGTAGATCTTACTTGCATACTTTTTTGGGTAGTAATGAGTTTCATACCTCGGACTGATGTCGCCTAGCATAATGTGCCTCTATGTACATTAGATAGCCGTCCAACTCCTCCTGAGTTAGCCAGATATAGCCTTAGATTCCAGATTTACTTTTTCCTTTGCTAAACTTCTGTGCATTCTCTGCAGATTGATTCTGCCGAGATGTCTCCTCCTGAGACTTCGGAACAAACCGAGGTTCCAGACCTCGAACTGGAGGTCGGAGAACGAGCCGGCTGGGAAGGTTCGGATGTAACTCCGGACGAAATCCAGTGGCTCAGGGCGACTCGGCGGATTCCCGCCGGGGTAGAGTGTCGCCTGCCAGAGGGCGAACTCGAGCCTCAAGTCAAGGAAGGGGAACGGGTGGTCTTCGTCGCGCACTTCCAGCGCGGCTTCGGACTGCCCGTTAGTGATTTCTTCCGGAGCTTCCTCGACAAGTTCGACTCCAGGTTCATCACCTCCCCGCCAACGCCATCACCACTCTCTCCTGCATCGTTTCCTTCTCTGAGGGATACCTCGGCCTCAAAGCCACGGTAGACCTCTTTTCTCGCTACTTCCAACTTAAGCGGCAAGTGATCCCGGATCCGAAAAACAAGGATCTGCCCAAGCTACTAACCGCCTGCGGAGCAGCCATCGTAGCTCCTCGCCGAAACTCCATCTTCCCACGTATCGCTACTCCGGACACCGTTCGCAAGTGGCTCCGGACGTGGTTTTACGTGAAGAACTCCGGCGAAGAGGACTTCCTCAACTGCCGGCGTTTAACCTCAGCCCTCCTACAGAACCGCTCAACTGGGACTACACTCCCCCTCTCACCAGCGAAATCAAGTCCATCCATGGGTATGTTGCGAAATGGCAGGACCCGGAGGACCCTGCGAACGACGGGAAAGTCCTGACGGCTGACGATCTGGCCTGCACATTCGTGAAGCGCAGGGTCTCCCCTCTCCAGGCGAGGACTCACAAGATCTGCCACATGAGCGGTCTTTATGATCCAACCCGCCATACGCACGTTGCACTGGACAACGCCGCGGTAGCTCGGCGAGTCCGAGCTATCACCAAGTCCAAGATCTCTGACGCTTGGACATGGGGAAGGGAACCCCACTACAGGACCAAGCCACCAAACAGGTACGCTGTTCCGACGTTTTCTTCGGTACTCCTTTACCACCGAGGTCTTGCTACCGACGTTCATCTTGACCATTTTCTCCTAACTCCTTTTCATATGTCTGCCATATAGCTGTTCTCCCGCCAGACCGCCGAGGATGGAGTCCATCCTGCGGACCACTTCGGCAAGGATCTCCCTGTCGAGGACCCACCATCCAACGTGGATCCTGACAACGAGGATTACATGCCCATTGCCTCGGCCCGCGTCACCACCGCGGGTAAGCCTCAAGCACAAGCTTCAGTTCAAGAGATTTCGGATGACGAGGAGGGATTTCTCGTCATGGAACCAATAAACGCGGTACCTATCTCCTGCCTTCCTCACCTTCCGAACTTTACTCCAGCAACCAGCCGGAAACGCGCTGGTGCCGCAACTTCGGCCGCCGAACCATCCGCCACTGGAGCCTCCGGACCCACTGAGGCTCCGGTCAAGAGACGTCGGCTGAAGAAGTCCGGAAATCCTCCTCATGCCCGAGGGGGCAAGAGGTTTCCTACCTCGGATGGGTAATGCTTTGCCTCTATAGCCAACATGTTTGTTGCTTAAACATATTACCTCGGTATTAACACTTAACCATCTTCCCTTCGTTGCAGTGACCCATAGACGTGGATCAGGAGGTATCCTCCATGACTGCACCCGTTGGTGCCTCTGAAGCCACGCCCCCCGACGAACTCTCGCCCCGGATCTCCTCCACCGAGGTCTGGCCCGGCCTTGGAGAAATCTGCCCCTACCCGAGGTCAGACTTCTCCGCGTCCTCAAACGGATGCGGGGACCAATCGCGCCAGAACTCCGGCTACCGCCTTGCCGGAGCCTCGACTCTCCCCCCGCAGCCAGACTGCCCGCAACCAACAGCAGCAACAGCAGAAGCATCAGCAGAAGCAACAGCCCAAGCAGCAGCCCAAGCAACAGCCCCAAAAACCAGTTCGCCAGACTACCTTGCCGTTGGAGAAGGCAAGGAGAAAGAGAAAGAGACGGAAGTCTAAGGTCACCCCCAAACCAACATCTGGGTCTGGCACCCTGACTATCTCTTCTCCTTCAAGGATGCAACCGAGGTCTCCTCCCCCGGTGACACGCCGAATTCCTCCATTCGCCGCACCCGTTGATGAGACTGCTCCTCCGGCCGAAGAATATGCTCGGAGGGCATCTCTATTGGATAACCGGCCTGCTTCAAGCTCCGAGGCTGCTTTGGCCTTGGAGGCCTCGGTTAGGGGCATCGAGCAGGGCGGACCGTGGGGATATCCTCCTCTGCGCACTGACAGTGACCAGAGCCTCGGCTCCTTGGAACACTACAATGCAGACTGGAATTCTGCAGACGAGGTCTCCTCGGCCTCCCTAGCTGCTCCGGTGGCTGAGCATCCTGCGGGAAACAGCGCCTGCGGCCGAAGCGTACACGACAAAGTCGCTGCCCTGCGTGCTGCTCAAAACATCGACGTAAGTCCTATTCTCTTTACTTTCATGCAGTATCTCATCTAATATCCACCATTCCCAGTCCCCGAGATTCGAGGTAAACTATTGACGCTCCGCCGGAGTTAAAATTGTTTGGCTTGAATCTCAACTTTCAATTTTCATCCGACGTATCCAAACCATTTTACCTTACTTATCATGCACCTCGGGTACGAGTCCCCGAGACTCCTGTCGAGGCATACCCCGGCAACATTTTCCCAATGATTTGACTCCGAGTCCCCGAGACTCTTGTCGAGGTATAGCCTTTCTAACCGAGCTATGTTTTTCTTCCTTGCAGAATACTATGAACGTCCGCACGGACATCTTTCACACCCTCTTGTTTGACCACAAGAAACTCCACGACGAGCACAAGGCCGTCCTTGCAGAAAAGAACTCTTTGGACGAGAAGCTCCAACAAGAGAAAGCCGAAGTAGCTCGTCTGGTAAAGGAACTGAAGCGCATCACTGAGCTGCGGACGTCGGAAAAAGAGCAGCTGCAGGCGGAAAAGGCCAGTGTTGTTGAAACAGAGAAGAAACTTCGGGAGGATGCCGCCAAGGAACATGAGAATGCGCTCCAGTTAGCCGAGGCCCGCGCCACCTCGGCCACCGAGGCTTATGAAGCCCTTCAAGCTTCGGTTAACCAGCTCCTCCCGACGCTGGAACGCATCAACCAAGAAATGGACGGTAAGCTTCTTGCCCCCCTTATCCTTGCTTTGTCCTCAACAGTACTGGCTCTTTGCCGAACTGTTTCTTTCATTATTAACAGGCTATCCTTCTGCAGAGCACTTCACCTACACCCAAATCTCGGCTCGCAATATCACTGCAGCACAGGAAGAGGCGTAACGAGACGAACCCCGTCTGGACCATTGAGGACCACATCGTGGCCATCAAAGCTCGGATCCATCCCTTGAAAACCATTGGGTCCGAACTCCTCGATGCAGGTGTGTCTGCTTTCCGAGCCTTGTGGCCTCTTGCCGATGCTCCCAATACTACGCCTGAGCTCGCCGCCAAGCTTCGTGAAGCCGAACAAAGACTCGAGAGTGGCGCTCATCTTCAGCTCGCGCTGGAGCTGATGCCGCTCTCAAATTCATCATGACTTGGTGCGAGAAGATCGACCTCGAAAAGATGGACACTCTTCGCCGAGGCTCGCCCTGGTCCACGGACCCAATTCTCATCCAGCGCCGAAAAGATGGCTGCCTTCTTCGCTGGATATGCCAACACCAAGAACTTGAGCGAGGGAGACACCTACTCCGACGCCGAAGATGACGAGCCAGAAGAGGAGGAATACGAAACAGAATCCGACGTCGAAGCCGAGCAAGGTGACGATGGTGACACCCGCGAAGCAGAAACCGAGGCTTCTCCACAACCTGGTGCCGAGGTTACTGCCGACGTTGCCAGCACCTCCCAGGCTACCTCGGCTCCGGACGAAATCCCTGCTGCATCGGCTGCTGCCGACGTAATTCCTGATGCCTCGACCTGAACTTATGCTTGGCCAAAAAACTTCATTAAATCCCCGGTATGCCGGGACGCAGATGTAATCAAACTTAAGTAGTTCCTTTTGCTACCTCTGTTACTATCATGCTTATTCGAACCATGCTTTTCTAAGCTTTACGTCGAATCCTTTTGAATGATTGCTCGAGTTTACTTTCGTGTTTACTATGTTTGGCATTCTTTGCTCTTGACTACCTTTTAGGCAGATGCCAGTCGAGTCACAAGATTGTTGTTCATAGCATACAGTACTTGGTAAATTCCGAGGTATGTTTCAAAG